>CM050170.1:115002681-115185181 GCA_027410445.1 Discoglossus pictus | reverse complement strand
TGCTTCGGTGCTATTGGCTCCTTGGGCTACCCCTCAACCAATAAAAGCTAACTGCCATGGGAACTGATTGGTGAATAACTCAAGTATAGGATTCCAGGGGAGAAGGTGCCAGAGGTGGGAAATGCCACCAAGTCTACTTGACACAAGGTCACATCAACATGACCGGTTTATCAGGATAATACATTTATGTAAATACTATAGCCACTGGGATGGAGGGGCTATAATTTGGTCAGGGGGAGGTAGGAGCTATTGCCCTGGTATTGGGCCGGATGCTCACGCATGAAGGAGGGGCAATGGGATGGGATGGTAGACCTGCCGTGTCTAGTTATTAGGCTTTAATCCCCATGCTGGACCAGGTAGACCTCTTTTATGAATAGGCTCCGTAGTAGAGGGAGGTCTTCTAAAATCATAATTTATAAATCAGATGCAAATTTTCAGTTGACCGCAGGTAAAGGATCAAATTGGTATCGGTTACACCATCTACCTAAATTAAATGGATATCAGTTACTGTACTTGACACTACTTAACCTTTGCCATTTCAACCACGTAACTCCTATTAAAGTATGCTATACTTGGTTAATTGTGTTATGTCAATTGACACACACACAGCTTATGGAACCTGTCGGCGTCTGCCACAAGTTCAATTCCCTCAGGTAGTGTTTAGGCTTATCTCATAGGGATAGGTCCTGTTTGCTGTGGCTACTTGAAGCTGGCAGAGTGCTCAGTTTTAAAGGTACCGACCATCCAAACTTTTATTACTCCCACTAAGAGCCCATGATACAGCTATAGGGGAATAGACTTCGATAACAATATAAGATGGGAATGAAATATAGATGGTCCCCTTCCCCAATACAAGTGATACAACACCAAAAAGTGACCTTGTAGTCTTTTGAGTTTTGTAAGAGTCATGATTTTGGCTGATCAGTCCTCAACCCAGCCTCTTGACCGGATTTTCATGAAGATGGTCAGAGAAAGTTCCATCCAGGCTCTGGGGATGGTAAGTGGGTTGTAACACTGTTTGTTTCCAAAGTGAAAGAAAGAAAAGATCAGGGCCTTTTTTGGAATGCAGGAGTATCAGTGTTGCTCATCTTTGTCCAGGAAGCCACTGCTAATGGGAGAGAATCATTATTCTGCTCCACAAAACAGTTAAAAACACTGAGAAAGGAGAGAGCGAGGAGGTAGGAGGACTTTTGTGACAGTGGCAAGATTGTAGAAGAGTTGGAGGGCTTCATAGTTTACAGCCACTTTATCCAATATGAGCTGTATCAATGTCCTGCAAGGTGAGCCTTCTTTCCCAATATGGGTGAGGAGTGGGAGACTTCTCATCCAAAGTTATATCAGAAGGCACTTGCACGGGCTAAGCTGTAAGATGCCATTCTGAGAACATAATCTTAAAGAAAAATGTTGGACAAATGAAGAAAAATTAAAGGAAAAGTGGAATATGTATTTTCTTCCTTCTCGTTTATTATTTATAAGACAACACAAGGTAAATTAATAAATGTGCGAATCCAGAAGCGGATAAAAGACCCAAGGAATGAAAAACAGAAAAAGAGAGAAAGATGAAAGATAAGGAAAAGACCCAAGAAAACAAAAACATAATAATAAAGGCCTACAACAGATACTCAGAGAGAAGAGGAAGCAAACCCAATAATTCCCATATTTACAACTTGCTCATAAATGACTGCTATGAGAAAATGCATTATCAAACCTTGATTTGATGCCCAGGCAGCAAAACTCCAAAGGTCAGTTGAGGTAATTGCTGCACAGAAGGTACCCGAGAAAAAGTGAAGTCCACAGATAAAAATCTAGCAGCACTGACAACAGATTACTGAGCTGCAAAAAAGAGATATTCAATTGCTAAAAGAGAATAAACTGTTGAAAACAAACAATAAAAACTGTTACAGCATAGACGATTTCTCTCCACAATTGTTATCCCTCTAAAAGTGCACACCATCTGGTTCCACCGAAGAAATTAGTTCTGCACACCGTTATATCTTACTAATTATGAGAGCATTTCAGAAACATAATTTGTTGAGGCGAAATGGTTGCTCTATTGAAGTCTCCAAGGGTCACAAAGTGTCTTCAGTGATATGTACCGTACTTAGCTGGTGAAATCTGGTATCAAGTTAATACTTCTTTATCCCGCACGACTACAGGTTTAACGAGGCAAATATTAAAGCCTTTATGATCAAACTACCGGCGCTTCAAAAACCATGTGTACTCTATGAGAGTGAAAATGGAAATCAATTCAATCACCTGAAAAACCTTCTACACCCAATGAGGGGAAGATGGGTGATTCATAAGATTGGAAGAGTGACAATAACGGACACCTATTTAGAGTTCAATTTGGTTCAGCTTCCAACTCTTGCTGAATATAATCCTTTAAAACATATATTTTTTTGTTACTTACTGTTTTATATATATATATATATATATATATATATATATATATATATATATATATACATTTTGGGAAGGGTTCTCTTTTTTTGTTAGTTAAATAGTTACTTAGTATATGAGGTTGAAAAAGGCTTTTAGCCCATCAAATTCAACATTTTTAGATTTTCTCTGATCTTTGTAATATGTGGATTAATTGTTTATTGATAATTGTTCCAGAGGAAGACAAATAGAAAAAAACACCCCATTGTAACATTGCCAATTGTCTCAAAAGGAGAAAAAAAAAATCCTTCCTGACTCAAGATACTGGCAGTTATATTCCACACTGGATCAACACTCAATTCTAGTTATCCAGGGTAACCCTTTTTATTCAGAAATATTTATCAATTCCTTTTTAAAGCTGAATCTGCTGTCACTACCTCCTTGTAGAGAATTCCACGGTTTAACCACCCATACTTTGAAGAACCTTTTTTTTTTTCTTTAAGGTCAAGAAGTTCCTTTTTCAGCGGAAAACCTCGACGCAAAACGTTCACTTGACAAAGCCTTATATTGACCCTGGATATATATAAGATAATCATATCCCCTCTTAAACCCCTTTTTTTAGAGAAAATAAGTGTAATTGTGTTAGTCTTTTTTCATAACTTAGCCCCTCCATTCCCCTTATTAGTTTTGTTGCACTTCTCTGTACTTTTTTCAGCTCTAAAATGTCCTTTTAATGAAATGGGGCCCAAAATGTGTATAGTGGCAGCTGCTGCTTGGCATTGAGCACTGTTACCTCATTAAAAGTGCATGCATTTTTCATAAATTTACTTAATCTATTAAGTAAAAGTGAATATCTTAAATATTTATGGAATTATTCATTTAAATGTGTAAAAACATGAAAAAAATGAATTGTTTTACTTGAATTTTTTTTAAATTCAGCAGTGTCCAGGTATCTTCCATGTCAGGTATCTTAAAATACAAAGTAATAGTATTCATTTCATAAACAGAAGTGCCATTGAAAACATGCAACATTAAATACGATTCATCTAAAGTGCAAAAAGTGAATACTGTAATTGATAAATATTATTGTTTTATTAACAATTAAAGTGCAAAAAACTGTAAGTCCTTAGTTCAACAAATTAGTAAAAATAGTACTTCCTCAAACCTTAGGTGCTCATCTGTCCCCAGGTTACAGTTACCCCGTGCTTCTCTCTCCTCAGGTTATAGTTACCCCAGAGGTGCCTGCTTGTTGTCCCCGTTGTCTCCTTATTCCTTAGACTATTTTTATAATTGGTTAGTGAAGTTATAACTAACTGTATTTTAAAAGTAAAGTCTCAATCTTCTTTTTTTTTCAGAAGAAAGAGTGGGCATGGGACGAGAGCAAGATGATGGTGATGCAGGATCCTATATACAGGTCAGTTCTGTTGGGTTATGGGTTATTATATAGAAGGCATCATGGGATGTGTAGTCCCTTGCACAAGTAAGCAAGGAGAAACACAAACATTGCTATGCAGATCTCTGCACTGTTCTGCTGTTGACTTGAAGGTTAGTATAGGGTTAAAATCCATACCCAAATGCAGTGTCTTTATTGGTAGGTACCAGGTGTCTTTGTAGGCCACTCTTGGGGTGTGGAACACACTTTTTTTGTTTTTGTTTAAATAAAATAAATCTGTATGTGTTTAGAATGATTCCATGTAATGTGTGTGTCTGATATAAGCATATGTGTTAGATTAGGAAAAGGTAAAAACAGGGAAACTTAGATATACATTTAAGGACGACTGTGCTCCAATATTCCAATATTTTCTAAATGGACGTTTGAATACTAAACTTGGTAATGTACAAATGTTTGTTTTTTTTAAAGGTAAAAATAAACACAATTCTAAATTTGTAAATGTTATATGCATTTATTTTTAAGGTGTGGGTCAATTTTCCTTTCCGTGGTGATTCTTTTAGCTATCTTGTAACAAGGGCTAGTCCTTGCAGTCCTTTTCTATTAGTCTATTTTAGCTTATTTTAACTTCCTCTGTATTCAGAGTAAATCTACAAAAAAAATTAGTTGGATTCCACTGCAACATAATCTTACAGTTGTGCTCAAAAGTTTGCATACCCTGGAAGAAATGTTGACATTTTTGCATTTATTTTGAAAATATAAGTGATCATGCAAAAAAAAAAAAAAAAAAAAAGTTTTTTATTGAAGGATAGTGATCTTATGAAGCCATTTATTATCACATAGTTGTTTGGCTCCTTTTTAAATGATAATGGTAACAGAAATCACCCAGTTGGCCTTGATCAAAAGTTTACACACCCTTGAATGTTTGGCCTTGTTACAGACACACGAGGTGACACACACAGGTTAAAATGGCAATTAAAGGTTACTTTTCCACATCTGGCTTTTTAAATTGCAATTATGTCTGTGTATAAATAGTCGATGAGTTTGTTAGCTCTCACGTGGATGCACTGAGCAGGCTAGATATTGAGCCATGGGGAGCGGAAAAGAACAGTCAAAAGATTTTAAGGATATAAAAACATATACATAGCCTTGAAAATGCCAGTCAGTACTGTTCAATTACTTATTAAGAAGTGGAAAATTCGGGGATCTCTTGATACCAAGCAAAGGTCAGGTAGACCAAGAAAGATTTCTGCAACAACTGCCAGAAAAAAATTTCGGAATACAAAGAAAAACCCAGAGGTAACCTCTGGAGAAATACAGGCTGCTCGGTGTGGTTGTTTCAAGGAGAACAATACAATGATACTTGAACAAAAATGAGCTGCATGGTCGAGATGCCAGAAAGAAGCCTTTACTGTGCCAAGGCAACAAAAAAGCCTGATTACAATATGCCCAATAACATCTTGACATGCCTCACAGCTTCTGGCACTCTGTAATTTGGAGTGACGAGACCAAAATAGAGCTTTATGGTCACAAACATAAGCGCTATGTTTGGAGAGGGGTCAACAAGGCCTATAGTGAAAAGAATACCATCCCCACTGCATGAAGGCTGTGCATGGGACGCTCTTGGACTTTCAAGTAGGACACTGACCCTAAGCACAAGGCCATCCAGTGGTTACAGCAGAAAAAGGTGAAGGTTGTGGAGTGGCCATCACAGTCTCCTGACCTTAATATCATCGAGCCAATCTGGGGAGATCTCAAACGTGCGGTTCATGCAAGACGACCAAAGACTTTGCATGACTTGGAGGCACTTTACCAAAACGAATGGGCAGCCATACCACCTGCAAGAATTAGGGGCCTCATAGACAACTATTACAAAAGACTGCACACTGTCATTGATGCTAAAGGGGGTAATACACAGTATTAAGAACTAAGGGTGTGCAAACTTTTGATCAGGGCCATATGGGTGAATTCTGTTATCATTTACATTTAAAAAGGAGCCAAACAACTATATGAGCATAAATGGCTTCATATGATCACAATCCTTCAATAAAAGACTTTTTTTTTTGCATGATCAGTCAGATTAGAATTTTAAGTCTTATATTATTAGATACTTTTGCCTGATTAGGATAGCTGTTATTTATTAGAGGACGTTTTATTTGTGTGTTGGCACAGGTAATTACATATGGAGATCGTATGGGCACTTAGCACTTTCTTAGTTTAGTAGAGGGATATATTAGTATAGTTTAGTTTTTCGTTACAGTTTATGGGGGTATGTGGTGGATCCCCAGTTCTACCACTTAGAACAGGGATAGCTTCTATAGCCATGTGTAAGCACAGAGGAGTAAGTGGTAGGCTCCGCTACCACCAGAACAATTAAGGGATATTTAGATAGTAGTTTTGCACTAGCACTTTAATGTAAATAGTTCTTGTGTGTTTTTACCTGTGCCGACTGTGTTTGAGTATTAATTTTCCTTGGTGAAAAAGTCTGGAATGTTTGATTATAATTCATCAGTGTGTGATCCGTGATTAATTTTTTCCTATTTTAATTGTCGTTGTTTAATTTTATTCAATAAACTTTTTATTTTAATTACATGCTGTGTCTCTGTAATTTTGCCATGATGTTAGGATTTACATCCTAGAATAGGTACTTTGGGGATCTTTAAGTGTCTTTTTTTGTATATTGTGTATATGCATTAACCTCTCTATTAGTGCAGTGCAAAATAGGATTCTGGTCCTAAAGCCAGGGTTATATCTAGATGTGGCTGTTCACTGAATAATGGTATTAGGATTTGATGGAGAAAATCCTGTGCCTAGAACAATGTCTTGCTTATCCATAATATGGGAGGGGACAAAAACAGTTGATTACATAGAGGGAGATAATTTTGTTTTGACAATTCTGGTGACGTGGCCTTATTGGCACTAGAACCACTGCTAGTACCACTGATGTCACATCAGATTTTTTTCTGTCAAATGGATGGTAGATAAACTGACATTGACAATTGGTGATTTTCGACTTCCTTGCTTGTCAGCCAGACAGTTATGCTTTATCCAGACTCTGGGATCTTGATTTGTCAAATCAGCCTTTTTTCCACAAAGCAAGAATCAAAGCCTTATTATTCCAATTAATGTCAGTGTGACAAAACTAAGCCAGCTGGACCAGCTTGCAAGGATTCCTGCCGGTTACGCTCTGCTTCCCCTCAGATTCCCATTTTAAGTCTCAGCCAGGGTTTTTATACCATTCACAAGACAGTCATAGTTGAACATAACCTTGGAATTTCCCAGCACAGAATTAATTTGAATTAACCTTTTATTACAGTACATGCACACAACACGAACAATGGAATAATAGCATTTTCCTAGGATCATTGGCATCTTAACCAGGAAGGTGTCTGACTGCCTACCTAACCAGATTTTCAAGCCCAGAGAGGGAATAATTTGATTAACACGAAGTACAGTAAATAAACATAACACAAACAATGGAACAGTAGTCCCTTCCTTGGGTTATATTTGCTTTAGGTAGTGAGATCACATGCCCTGGTCCCCTGTCACTCTAACCCGAAATACCGGATATCCATAAGCGACAAAAGTAAAGGTTTAAACATGACTGCACCGTCCAGTGCTTAAAGGGATAGTGCCCCTACATTTAAGAAGGGGTGATTTTTTTAACTTCTGGTGTCCACTAAGAGATGGGACAGGACTTAGATCCAGGAGTGGGGTCTGTGAGAGTCAGCCACCAGCATGTAGAACTTCATGACTTATTTGACCAAAGTGCAGGAAAGGAGATGCCTATACAAGCATCATGTAGGTGACATTAAAGTTTGTAATTATAACGCTGTAATGTTGCAGATTAAATAGGTAAAGTGTTGGGTATTGATTTCTGCTCATGTATTTTTTTGCGTAATACTATGGCTCTAGAAACTGAAACTCTAAGGGAGGTGGTACCCTGTAGATGATGGACAAGTTGGCAGTTGTCTTACAGCTGTACTGATAGATTCCAGGAAGAGGTTAATCGTCTGATCATATAGATTCAGATTGGGTTTGTAATCATTATGTGATCAGGGCTGTTAACAGTCTTCCCTTCCTCGGGGGGATCCAGGTACAGTCCCTGCATAGAATTGAGGGTATTTCTCTCAAAACAGAAACATTCTGGATATTATTCAGGAAATTAAAAACTGGACAAGGTGGCAGGAGAGCAATTGGAATACAACTTGGTATCTTCAGAGTTCTCTGCCAGTGCCATTGGCTTGTTCTTGCTTATGTGTCTGATGTTTTCTGTTCTCTCATTTTCGCATGTTCACAGTATTTGTGTTTTTGATGACAGGCTTCAGTATGCTAACCATGGGTGAATCATGAATCGCAGAGAATATGTATATTACCAATGTTGCATTATACAGTATAACACAATGCATCAGTCATAGGTAACAATACAAAATTACGAATGATTTCCCTGAAATAATGAAAATATCAGGTCTTTGATACCACCCAGAATACGGCTTTAGACAAAACAACAAAATCCTCTATACGAGGAGTAACAAAACTATATTATATGGTTGCCCAGGCACTGTCTCATCTATTCCACTTTATTTTTGCTGGTTTTTGTATTTCCTTTTAACCTGTTTTGCCACATGCTACCTTCTGTTATTCTTTCTACTTCAATCCTCTCTCTCTCTCTCACTCTCCCTCTCTCTCTCTCTCTCTCTCTCTCTCTCTCTCCCTCTCTCTCACCCCTTCCCTCTCTCTCACCCCTTCCCTCTCTCTCTCTCCTTCCCTCTCTCTCTCTCCTTCCCTCTCTCTCTCTCCTTCCCTCTCTCTCTCTCCTTCCCTCTCTCTCTCTCCTTCCCTCTCTCTCACTCCTTTTCTCTCTCTCTCCTTCCTTCTCTCTCTCCTTCCTCAAAATAACTCATCACACAGCCATTAATGTCTAAACGGTTGGCGACAATATTTGTGTGGCCACCATTATTTTCCAGCACTACCTTAACCCTCATGTGCATGGAGTTCACCAGAGCTTCACAGGTTGCCACTGGAGTCCTCTTCCACTCCTCCATAATGACATCACAGAGCTGGTGGATGTTAGAGACCTTTCACTCCCCCATTTTCCGTTTGAGGATGCCCCACAGATGCTCAATAGGGTTTAGGTCTGGTGACATGCTTGGCCAGTCCATCACCTTCACCTTCAGCTTCTTTAGCAAGGCAGTGGACGTCTTAGAGGTGTGTTTTTGATGTCATTATCATGTTGGAATACTGCCCTGCGGCCCAGTCTCCGAAGGGAGGTGATCATGCTCCCCTTCCTTCGGAGACTGGGCCGCAGGGCAGTATTCCAACATGATAATGACCACAATTTTTTTTCCAGATCCTCAGAGAGTTCTTTGCCATGAGGTGCCATGTTGAACTTCAGTGACCAGTATGAGAGAGTGTGAAAGCAGTAACACCAAACTTAACACACCTGCTCCCCATTCACACCTTAGACCTTGCTAACACAGAGTCACATGACACCGGGGAGGGAAGTGCCTAATTGGGCCCAATTTGGACATTTCCACTTAGGGGTGTACTCAATTTTGTTGCCAACGGTTTAGACATTAATGGCTGTGTGTGGAGTTATTTTGAGGGGACAGCAAAATTACACTGTTATACAGGCTGTACACTTACTACTTTACATTGTGGCAGAGTGTTATTTCTTCAGTGTTGTCACATGAAAAGATAAATAATACAATATTTACAAAAATGTGAGGGGTGTACTCACTTTTGTGAGATACTGTATATGTATATATGTATATGTAATATAATTTAATGGATGTTTGTGTGTTTCCCTTGTTTTTATTCTTCCAATGTCATGTAGGCAAGCTCTTTAAGACTTCCCTCTCTCATTCTGTTCTGTCTGTGTAGGATATTTTATGTGTCTCATGATTCTCAGGATCTGAAGATCTTCAGTTATATTGCCCGAGATGGTCCCAGTAACATCTTCCGTTGTAATGTCTTTAAATCCAAGAAAAAGGTAAGATCTTTGAAGTTTGGAGAATATAAATCCTGAGAGTTAATTGGTATTTGATGAAGTGTTATAGCATTCAATTAATAAGGTATGTGTTATTACTTGTAGTATTACATTATGCAATATTTGGAACATCTATTCTCTTTAAAGTTTTTTTTTTTTAATAAGTGAACTTTCCGTACTCGGCTACATCAGTACTCGTCAGTTTTGGTACTTGATGTGTCTGAAAAAAAAAATTGGTTTGGAACCTGATGCTTCCTTGGTACTCGTCGCATTTGCACCACCCTGCATCCTGTCCCACCAGTAAATAAAGAAAGTAGCATGCCTTCAAGCCCCCAAGAGCAGCTTGTGCTTGCAAGCCCCCAAGAGCAGCCTGTATCTGCAAGAGCAGCCTGCAAGAGCCCAAGAGCAGCCTGTACCCAAGTGGTGAGAGCAGTGAAAATTTTAAAGCAATCTTGGTTGGTTTGAGAATTTTAAAAAGAGAGCTGGCATTTGTTAGGGAGTTTAGAGACTATGTAGAGGCTGAGACTTTTATTCCCCAGCAAGTCTTCAACTGTGACGAGACATGTTTATTTTTGAAGAAAAGAAAAAAAAAACAGAACCTACATCACTCAAGAAGAGAAGACCTTGGAAGGGTAAAAGTCAATGAAGGGCAGGCTAACTCTGTTGGTGTATGGGAATGCTAGCAGGGATTTAAAAATTAAGCCTGTTCTAGTTTTCAAAAGAGAACATGTTATTAAAAAGCAAGTTAAGTGTCATTTGAAGGGCCTCTGAGGGCTTGCTGGAGGACTTTAATTGGATAACTGTGAAGTTCCTGTCCCCTAACTCAACTCCTTTGATCCAGCCCTTGGACCAGCAAGTCATCCTTGGATACTGAGTTCTGGAAGGACCATTTCAATATCTCTGATAGATAAGGCCTGGTCTGCAGTCTCTTACAAGACCATGAACTGTGGCTGGAGGAAATTTTGGCCATAAGATGTAAATCCGAGAAACTTGGAGGCTGAACCTAGCCCTGGAGTGGAGGACATTGTCTCTCTGGGCAAGTCCATGGGCCTGGAGATCAGTGATGAAGACATTGAAGCATTAGCGAAGGAGCACAGACAGGAGCTTAGCACTGAGGAGCTGAAGGAACCTCAAAGGGATCAGCAACAGATAATGGAAATTTCTAAAGGTGAAGAGAAGGTAAGGGAGGAAGCACCTACTGCAATGTTCAAAGAAATGTGTGCTAAATTGGTTAAGTTACTTTTCCACAAATTGTTTATTACCCTGATGAAGTTCAAGCAGGCCGAAATATAGACTTGTTTAATGAACAAACATTCTCTTGCTTCAGAAACAGTTTGAAACAAAGTCAGAAGACGTTTGTCTTGATAGGTGTCTAGTGAGTCTCCAGCAGAGTTCAGTGGTGTTAAGAGATAAAAAACAGAAAGATCCCTTGTGCAAGTGCCTGATGTTTTATTGGGAGAGGACTCCCATTTACATTGCCACCATCCCACTGGGCCCTCAAGTCCTCTCAGTACAGTCAAAGTGAAGTTAAATTCAATTTTTTTGATGTAATTATTGTTTTTTTATTTATGCCTGTATGTCCAGTTCAAACTATAAAATGTGAAATTTCTGGGGTTCGGACCGGATTATTTCAATTTACATTGATCCCTATGGAAATGCTTTGGTACTCAAACTGCCGTCTGTAACGGATCCAGAGTGTGCACACATCAATACAGCAGTCTACTATAGAAGTGGTCTGCAGGTTTATACAAGCAGTATAAAATGATGCCCACCAAGAAGGCAAATCTCAGTAAAGGATCTATCAAGTATTAAAAACTCTTTCAAACCTTTGGCCAAAAGGTCCTAACTTCAGCCTAAAAGATTTCAGGGTTGCATGCTCCATTTTAGGAAGATAATTTTTTTATGCTGTATAAAAAATGTATCTCTTAGACCAGATCCAGAATTCTTCTGAAAGTTGTATCTGAATTTCACTTGAATCAAGTGAATATGATTTACCAGCTTACTCACAAGTTAAAAGAAAGAAATCATTCGCTCAGAAATGAGATTCAATAATTGTCTAAACTCTACTATAAGGAAACTCAGTGAAAAATGTTCAAGACTGTTCAATTATATATATATATATATATATATATATATATATATATATATATATATATATATATTATAATTAATTATTTTGATTTTGTTTTAACCATTTTACATAACCTGAATTATCTTTCCCTCACCTTCTAAACATTCACTATTACAGGCAAGATATAAGTTTAGAACCACTTAAAATGTCACCTGACCATAATTGGGCATGTAAGCTACTGCCAGTCTCTACTGATCGTGCTCATTACGTTTGTTTTTTTACTAACTCTTATATCTCAAAACAGCTTAAGGTTTCTAAAATAAAATCTGGCAAATAAGCAGTACATGTGTGTTCACATTCAAGAAGTTGAAAAAAAAATAATAGTATTTCCTACTGCGAATTCTGAGGAATACAGTTAATGCACTGCATTTTGGGAAACTGTGTAGGGACATGCAAATGAGCCCACAAAGGCTCCACTCTTTAATCCAATACAATTTTAATCATGGCTCCTTTTAAGCATATGCCTGCTGTATTATACAGATTTAAAGCATAGGATGCTTAGAACTTCTGTTTTTAGTCATTGCTTCCTACCAAACAGTCCTTCAATGACCTGCCCTTTGCAGCTCATGCATACAATGTTTCTGTAGAACTAGCTAGTCACAGACTGTGTCTCAGCAGCATGTTACTAAAATGCTGCTGAGTCGCAATGTTTCATTGGCTAATCTATTTAGTACCATAGAAAAGTATGCATAAGCTGCAGGGTGCTGACCTTTGCTGGAACTGTTTAGAAGGTTTCAGTCAGTCAGATTTTCAGCACAAGTTAATAAAATTATATTTAAACATGAAAATAAATACTTTGGTAGCTTCTTTTAATATTCAAAACATGGAACCCTCCATGTCCTTTTAAATAAAATATTGGATTATATGATTGTACTTTTTTCTTTCTAGTTCTGGCATCCATGAAATCCTTGTAGATTATTAATAATCACCTTCTAAGAAATAAAGATCTGTACTACTGATTATTCACTAAACATTATCATAAATTGCAGCATTTCTGAAAATTTTATCAATACAACAATAAATGGTTATGTATGGAGATAAGTGATCCATCTTCTTTTTACTATATAGCAAGCTCACCAGATCCCCATAGCAGTTGCCTCCACCAAATTAACATGCACTTCTTTTTTATAAATCCTAAATAATTAAAACATTTTCTTTGGCACAGACCCAGGCAATGCGCATTGTTCGAACAGTGGGACAGGCATTTGAAGTTTGTCACAAGTTGAGTCTCCAGCACACAGAGCAGACTGGGGACGGCCAAGAAGATGAGGAGAGTGAGAAGAGCTTTGAGGGTTGTGACGTTCTGGGTGAGCAAGATGGGACAGATTATGTTTCACTTGTTTCACATAATCGTAAATTTGAACTCCTGCTGTTTGCATGGTTTAACAGCTATGATTTAATGTGCATCATTTTATCTTATTTGTATATTCAGGCTTCAATTGCATCTTATACAGTATATGCCTCCTAGTGTATTCTTTGTCCTTTCACACTGTACACTCTCTCGTGTATGCTGCTCTCTTTGCCTCTGAAAGAGCAGGTGCAGCATGGAGATAGTTTCCTGTCACATTGCGGCTTCTGTCTGTCTTGTGCGTTGTCTTTTCACACGTTTTCTCTTCTCCAGTGTCACAGGCCGTGGCTTGTGTTGATCATGCAGCTGATGAGACGGATATTGACGCTCTGGAAAATAGTTTGCCTGGTCTGGAAGAGCCAAAGTGTAGCCGTGGGGTCACTGACCTTGACGCTGTACATGGGGAGGGAGAGAGAACAAGTGACATGCAGGTGAATGTAAAATGTGCCTAAATATCCTAGCCTAAATAGTTGGTTATAAATGTACAATCAGAGATATACAGTGCCTTGCAACAGTATTCACACCCCTTGTCATTTTTCGTGTTTTGCTGCCTCACTGCCTGGAATTTAACATGGATTGTTTGAGAATTTGCATAATTTAATTTACTGAACATGCCCACAACTTTGAAGATGTTGTTTTTTTATTTTTATTATTATGATTGTGAAACAAACAACAAATAGGACAAAATAACAGAAAAAGTCAATGTGCATAACTATTTACCCCCCTACAGTCAATACTTTGTAGAGCCACCTTTTGCGGCAATCACAGCTCCAAGTCGCTTTGGATAAGTCTCTATGAGCTTGCCACATCTTACCACTAGGATTTTTTCCCATTCCTCCTTGCAAAACTGCTCCAGCTCCTTCAAGTTGGATGGTTTGCGCTTGTAAACAGCAATCTTTTGACCACACATTTTCTATTGGATTGAGGTCTGGGCTTTGACTACATGTTTCCCCTTAAACCACTCAAATGTTGCTTTAGCAGTGTGTTTGGAGTCATTGTCCTGCTGGAAGGTGAACCTTTGTCCTAGCCTCAAATCACGAGTGGTACAGGTTTTGCTCAACAATATCCCTGTATTTTGCACCACCCATCTTTCCCTCAACCCGACCAGTTTCCCAGTACCCTCTGCTGAAAAACATCCCCATAGCATGATGCTGCCACCATCATGTTTCACTGTCGGGATGGTGTTCTTTGGGTGATGTGATGTGTTGGGTTTGCGCCAGACATAGCATTTTTTTTGCTGGCCGAAAAGTTAAATTTTAGTCTCATCAGACCAGAGCACCTTCCGCCATACATTTTGGGAGTCTCCCACATGCCTTTTCGCAAACTCAAAACGTGCCATTTTGTTTTTTGCTGAAAGTAATGGCTTTCTTCTTGACACTCTGCCATAAAGCCCAACTCTATGGAGCGTACGGGTTATTGTCGTCCTATGTACAGATACTGCGGTCTCTGCTGTGGAACTCTGCAACTCCTCCAGGGTTACCTTAGGTCTCTGTGCTGCCCTTCTTGCCGGTCCATGAGTTTTGGTGGGGGGCCGTCTCTTGGCAGGTTTGCTGGTGTGCCATGTTCTTTCCATTTGGTTATGATAGATTTTATGGTGCTCCTGGGTAGCATCAAAGATTTGGATATTTTTTATAACCTAACCCTGACTTGTACTTTTCAACAACATTGTCCCTTACTTGTTTGGAGAGTTCCTTGGTCTTCATGGCAGTGTTTGGTTAGTGGTGCCTCTTGCTTAGGTGTTGCAGCCTCTAGGGCCTTTCAAAAAAAGGTGTGTATATGTAATGACAGATCATGTGATACTTAGATTGCACACAGGTGGACATCATTTCACTAATTATGTCACTTCTGAAAGTAACTGGTTGCACGAGAGCTTTTTATGGGCTTCATAACAAAGGGGGTGAATACATGCGCACATGCCAATTTTCTGTTTTCTATTTTTAAAAAATAGTTTTATGTATATAGTTTTCTCATTTCATTTCACCAACTTAGACTATTGTGTTCTGATCCATCACATAAAATGCAGATTAACAAAACATTGAACTTAAGGCTGTAATGTAACAAAATAGGTAAACAGTTAAGGGGTGAATACTTTTGCAAGGCACTGTAGTTGTATATTCAGAACTCTTGATGTCTTACCTAAATATACACCAAGGGCATACAATTTATCTGTAAATGACCCATGTAGATTTGTACACTGTCTATGCCCCAGTTATTATCACACACATATATAAAAGCATATGTGTGTTGTGTTTATATACAGTTTGGGGAATGTTTGGCACACTTACATATATAAATGTCATTGCATATATGCATTTAGGTGTATTTAAACACTATTCCATGGCACTGCATCAGCCTGCTGCTCCATGAAATTGTCCTGGCCTAATATCCACTGATAATTGTAAGTTTGTGTTACACAGTAACATTGAGGCATACACATCATTTGACATTAAGGCATACACTCGTATTACAATGTACACACCGCTGTCTATGATAAATGCTCTGTTACAATGACTAATGCTTTGACAAGAATTTATGCAGACTGTTTTATTCTTCCCAACTGTCTTTAGGTCTCGCTGCAACAACAGGTGATATCTGCTTCACCCAAGATGCTCCTACCTCCTCACAGTCCTTTGCGCCCAGGTAGCCCACTCTCTGTGCACCATCAAATCCAACTGTTACAACAGCAACTGCAGCAGCAACAGCAACAAACACAGGTGGCGGTAGCCCAGGTAAGAAGGACCATTGTTACCCATTTATAATCATTGAAAATGCAGTCTACTATATTATAAACTCATGAATATGGAGAGGAAACAAAATCATGTAATTGTCACACTTGTAACCATATAACTGTGTTTCATATTCAGTCATGGAGACATACGAACAGTCATGGAAAGGATGCTGCATCAAACACTAGTAATGATGAAGACCAGGCTGGGTCACACACTGATATTCATACAGACATAGCTATGTCACAGACTGATGGTCATGTATAGAGAGAAAACAGTCACTCACTTATATTGGTGGAGTGAAAGCCGTGCCACACAGTGATACTCCTGTAACTATAGCTGTGTCACACACTCACACACTGGTTATTATGGTAGGATAGCCATGTCTCATACTGATACTCATGTAGACCAAAAGAGAAGGCTGTTTCACCCTCTGGTAATAATGGAGAGGACCTATGTCACTGATAGTCATGGAGACAAAGCTGTGTCACAGACTGACAATCATGGAATGAGAACCGTTTCACACATTCTTAATCATGGAGAAAGTGAGGGTTGTTTAATTCCTTGGTAGTAATGGAAAAAAAGCTGTGTGGCACACTGATAATCATCTACAAATAGCTGTGACACATACTCATAATTACTGAGGAGATAAATTCAGATAGAATGCATCTAACTTCTGAATACATTGGCAATGCTCAAGTCTAAATGATATATCATGTAAAACATGACACTAAAAGCACTGTAAGGTAACCAACCAGTCCTTCTCTTATCGCTCTCCTATTCCTAGTGTCCCGCTTTTATAGTGCCTTCCTTACTCTTCCTTTACCTAATTACTAATAGCATTGTTATTATTATTATTACTATTATACTATATATATATTTGAAGGAAGGGGAAGTAGAGAGGGCGATGCTGGGATGCTGAAGCTGGGTCAGATGATGGTTTTCTAAGAACGGGTGCAATTATGGCATGTTTCAAAGACTATGGAAAGTTTCTGGTGTTTAGGGAAAGGTTGAATAGGTGCATGAGAGTTGGGATAAGTGTGGTAGAGAGGGAAGGAATTTGCTGTAAAGGGAATAGGATCCAGTGTGCAAGTTGTAAGGTTGATAGAAGACCTTAAATGTCATCCTTCATTACAGGGTCCATTGGGGATGTTATGGGTTTGTTGAGAGGAAGGTGTGTTTGATAACATTTGGAATTAACTTTCCTCTCAATGTGGATCAATTAGTTTTTAATTGCCTGGCAAAGTCTACAGCTTTGAGACAGGGAGGGGTAGCAGGTTGTGATGGGCAAAAGAGATAGTTGAATGTAGGGAGCAAATGTTTGGGTTTGTAGGACAGTGTTGGTTTTAATGAAAAGTAGAGCTGTTTGGCAAGGTTAAGGGGAAGAGCACAGAAATAACTTGTAATAGAGGAAGCCTGTTTCAATGCAAGTCTACCTCCATAGTGAAGGAGCACCTCTGGATAGTTTGTCCTGGTTCTGGATGAGAGCAAGGGGGTTGCCTTTAATTTCATGAGCAAGAGTGGTTGAAGTTTGTATTTTGTAATGTGAGGTGGAAATATCAGAACAGGTAAGAGTGGACAGAGAAAGGGTTACAGGTTGAATAAAGACTTTTAGTCCATCAACCTTTTTTGATCTCTTCTGATCATTATTATATGTGGACTAGCGAATTGCCCGTCAAAAAATGATGGCAATGAAATTGTAAGGTAACTAATGGTGTTTGGTGTGTAATCGTAAAATATATAATACATTAATAAATGAATATACTTTACTTATTCTGAAGCATTGTGTTGAAGAGCTGACAATCTGTTTTCATGTTGCTGCAGCATTAGTGGTGTGGAGGTGCTGTGTAAGCGTGATGAATGTGTGCAGTGTAATAGTGTGCTTGCGCGAGACGAAACCGTTAGCGTAGTGGTGTACTTCTGTATTGGCGTAAAATGGAGGCTTATCTGTGTTATGCGTCTTTGCGGATTATCCGTCGGTGCTTCGTGTTGTTTTTCGAGTTTGTGTGTTGTTTTCCGAGTGTGTTGTGGTGTTTTACGTGTTGAGAGTGCTGTAGCCTCGTTTTCGTTTTTTTCGTCGGCCATTTTTTCTCTCGCTTAGCGTTGTCATTAGTGTCATAAAGTGTTTTATTTTTATGTAAATGAAGGTGTAACTTGTTTTTTTGAGGTGCTGGATGGTTCCTCTTGCTGTAGGTAAGTTTTTTATGTGTGTGGTGTGTGTATTTATTGTGTTTGAAATGTTTGTATGTCGGCGTGTTGTGTCCGATGTTTGCGAGGTCATAATGTCTGGTAACGGTTCTCGTATGGTGTTTGCGTGTGTAGCCTCGTTTTCGTTTTGTTCGGCGGACATTTTTTCACTCGCATATCAAATTTTTTATTGTCCAAACTTTTTTATTTTGATTGAAATGAAGGTGTAAGTTGCATTTTTGAGGTCCTGGATGCTCCCTGTTGCTGTAGGTACGTTTTTTTATGTGTGTGCTGTGTGTATGTATTGTGTTTTTAATTTTGTAATGTTCGGGAGTTGCGTCCGAGTGTTGCGAGGCCGTAATGTGTGTGAACGTGTGTCGTATGTTGTTCGCGAGTGTCGTAATGTGTGTGTCGTGTTATTTGCGTTGCGTCGTGAAGTTTGCGAGGTTCGCAGTTGCTGGCATGGAGCGCCTGCGGCGCTCCATGGCAGCAACTGCGGCCCTCGCTTCGCGAGGTTCCTCAATTGCTGGCAAGGAGCGCCTTCGGCGCTCCATGCAAGCAACTGAGGACCTCGCCCAGTGCCCTCGCTCGCGAGGGCCTTGGCTCGCTGCGAGGGCCGCGACTTGCTACGCGAGCCCGCAAGCGTTAGCAACAACTCGCATGCTCACAACTATATATGTGATTATTTATTACCGGTTAATAATTGTTTATTGATCCAGAGCTATAGCTCTGCTCTTCTCTTACTTAACCACTGCCTCATTTTTTCTCTCCCAACCATCATATGAAAGATATACACCTTTCCAGAGGTAGCCAAATGGTATATATAAGTAGCCAATTGCCCGTCAAAAAATTACGGCAATAAAATTGTAAGGCAGGTAATGCTGTTTGCCACAGAGAGTATGTGTTTTAGTGGTCTGAGATCCTTGTGCACTCATTGCGAGGCTGGCTCTGAGCTGATTGCAAGCCTCTGGTTTGGTGTATTTGTTGTTATGATAGGCGCTTTTGCGCTTATTGGAAGGTCTGCAGTGATCTCATTTTGTGGCCTATTGCAAGGCTCTCCCCTGGTGTAGTTTGTGTCCTATGAGGAGCGTTGGCGCTCCTTGTGGGTGGCGCAGTGAAGGTGTTTGTGGTTGTTTGCAGTAGTGTGGTGTTAATTTTTTTTTGTTTTGTGTCTCTTTAAAAACGTTTATGCTAATTAATTAATTAAATCATAAATTAATATACTTTACCTCTTTGTAATTAATATATGCAGCAAGGAAAGTGCTGAAGAGCTAACAATCTGTTTTGATGTTCCTGCAGCATATAATGTAGATTTGCAGTGTTGTTGAGCTGAGGTGTGTCAGCAATGTGTGCAGTGTGTAGTGTAAATAGGCTGCGTGCGCGAGGGGAAGACGTTTGTGTAGCTGGGTACTGTTGCATTCTGTAAGTTAGTGTTGTAAAATGGCGGCAAATGTGTATGTGTTAGGCGGGTTTGTAAGATGTAGTGTCCTTGCTAATGGTGTATGTTGTAGGTCGTATGCGGCCCCTCCCTTCATCTCCACCAGCACAAGGAGCGCCTTTGGCGCTCCTTGCCAGCAACTGCAGCCCTTGCTTTGCGAGGGCCGCAATTGCGGCGGGCTCGCAATGCAAGCCTGCAAGCGTTAGCAACAACCCGTATTGCTGACAACTATATATGTGATATACACAGGGTGGGAACTCCTTACTTTGCTTATAGCTGGAGGGTGTAGCCAGGGCTGGATCTACCTTTTTGGAGCCCCTAGGTAGTGAAGTGGAGGAGCCCCTGCAAGTGCATGCTCAAGGTATTCACGCACCTATTTTTCCTATTTTATGTGCGTGTATATCACTCTTTTGCTGTGTGAGCAAATCAAAGACATTTCCGCCATTTTTATAACATAGCTACTCCTACACATGCCAAGCAATTACTTGCTTATTAATTGCGTTTGATGGGCCATATTATTTTTATTTTTCTATGGGAGGGCAGTGAGCATATGTTACAAGTAATCATGATATGTGTTTGTGTATCACACATAAAATGGAGTAATTATGAGAGTGAAAAGACCACTGCACACTGAAAACAGAAATTGATTGAAAAAGTTGAGTCTAACTAAGAGTATAAGTAATCCGGAAAAAAAATCACACAGCTAGGTGTAAATTAGAAAAAAAAAACATTTTGATGCTCAAGAAGGTTTCAAATATCCATGTTTCCAAATATTTTGTTTAATAAAAGTTAATAAAGGTGATAGAAATTGAAATATATCATATATCAAATGAGTTTATCAAGGTAAAATGTTTTTTCTGTTTCAACCCACCTCACTTTTTTAACCTTTTTTTTTGTTGTTGCATCGTTCAGTTTTGACATCATGGACCATAACATACCAGGCACATCTTTATGTCCGTGGTCATGCTGATCCATTTGGTTTTCATGGCAGAGATACTGGAATGAGTTGCCAGTTCCTTCTCCAGTGGGCCACAGCATACAGCTCCTGGTATTTGTCGTAGGATTCTCTTTGGTGGTTATTGCTAAGTTATTTATTTTATTTTTTTGCATCGTTCAGTCATTTCCAACTATCCGTGACCTCATGGGCTGTAACGCACCAGGCACATCCTTATGTCCATGGTCATGCTAATCCACTTGGTATTCATGGCAGAGATACTGGAGTGGGTTACTAGTTCCTTCTCCAGTTGGCCACAGCATACAGCCTGGTATTTGTAGGAGGTCTCCCATCCAAGTACTGACCAGGCCCAATCCTGCTTGACTTCAGGGTGGTGTGACCTTTTGGTCCCCTGACTGGAATCGATCCCAGGGTTGCAGCGTTAAAAACACTAAATCCTAACCACTGGACCACCAGGGAACCATAAATTAAAAAATGATATAATATTTTATCAAAGGATAAAAGTTCTCTTGAATCATCTTACTTAAATTGATATCGAAGTCACTAAATGTTTAATCTTTTATCTTTGCCATTTAGTTTGGGATTTTAAACTCTTCATTCATTCTCCCGATAAATCAATGGGAATAACTTGGGATTTTTCAATATTCAATTTATAGTTTTGATAATAAAGAATATTTGTCAATTATCTTATACTAGGAACTTGCCCGTTAAAAATGACGGGAATAAAATTGTAAGGCTGGCAATGCTGTTTGCCACGCAATGTGAGGCTCCTCGAGCCTCTCCCCCATGTTCTTCAACTTTCCTGCTTTGCACTGATCACCTTCGGCACTCATCGCAAGCCCCATGCTGAGCACCTTCTGTGCTCGTTGCGGGGCTCGCAATGAGCGCCTTTTGCGCTCATTGCAAGCCTCTCCCGCTCACTGTGCTCATCGCGTGGCTCGCAATGAGCACCTTCGGCGCTCAGTGCGCGCCTTTCCTCCCTCCTACTGTATACTGGCCCCGCTTATTGCAGGTTTCGTTAACCTGCAAGTTTTGTGCTTGGGAATGCCATGTGTCTCTCTTTCCACCTGTCCCTTCCCTGTGACGTTCTCCTTTGTGTGTCTGCTGAAAGTTTGTGTGGCGCGCACTGACTGCGGTTTTATTTTCAAAGTCCTGCATGCCTGCCATTGTTCAGCCTCGTTTTCATCCAGTTTCAGAATTTTTTACGATTGCCGAAAACCCCAAATATGGCACAAATTTGCTTGCAACCTCACTCCCAGGCTTCCTGGCTCTCCCCCTGTGCTGTCTGTGAGTGTGTTATTATTTTTGTTACACTCTTTCTGTCCCCTGCAGTCTACATGACTCGGTCACATTCATTTGATCCTGGCCCGTGTCTGCGCGCACACGACGGCGCATACGTCTCGTCTGCGAAAAAGTTGGTGTGCCTGTACGTGTATATATGTATATGTTTATGTATATATATGTATATGTATATATATATATGTATATGTATATATATATATATATATATATATATATATATATATATATATATATATATATACACGTGCACAGTGCCTTGCAAAAGTATTACCCCCCTTGGAATTTTTCGTGTTTTTTTGCTTCACAACCTGGAATTAACATGGATTGTTTGAGGATTTGCATCATTTAATTTACAAAACATGCCCACAACTTTGAACTTTGAAGATGTTTTTTTTTTTTTTTTTTGAAGCAAACAAACAAACAAATAGGACAAAATAACAGAAAAAGTCAATGTGCATAACTATTCACCCCCCTAAAGTCAATACTTTGTAGTGCCACCTTTTGCAACAATCACAGCTCCAAGTCGCTTTGGGTAAGTCTCTATGAGCTTGCCACATCTTACCACTGGCATTTCTGCCCATTACTCCTTGCAAAACTGCTCCAGTTCATTCAAGGTTGGATGATTTATGCTTGTGAACAGCAATCTTTAAGTCTAACCACAGATTTTCTATTGGATTGACGTCTGGGCTTTGACTAGGCCATTCCAACACATTTACATGTTTCTCCTTAAACCACTCAAATGTTGCTTTAGCAGTGTATTTGGGGTCATTGTCCTGCTGTGGGACTCTGCAGCTCCTCCAGGGTTACCTTAGGTCTCTTTGCTACCTCTCTGATTAATGCCCTCCTTGCCCGGTCCGTGAGCTTTGGTGGGGGGCCGTCTCTTGGCAGGTTTGCTGTTGTGCCATGTTCTTTCCATTTGGTTATGATAGATTTTATGGTGCTCCTGGGTATCATCAAAGATTCGGATATTTTTTTATAACCTAACCCTGACTTGTATTTCTCAACAATATTGTCCCTTACTTGTTTGGAGAGTTCCTTGGTCTTCATGGCAGTGTTTGGTTAGTGGTGCCTCTTTCTTAGGTGTTGCAGCCTCTGGGACCTTTCAAAAAAGGTGTGTATTTGTAATGACAGATCATGTGACACTTAGATTGCACACAGGTGGACATCATTTCACTAATTATGTGACTTCTGAAGGTAATTGGTTGCATCAGAGCTATTTATGGGCTTCATAACAAAGGGGGTGAATACATACGCACATGCCAATTTTCTGTTTTCTATTTCTAAAAAATGTCACTTCACTAACTTAGACTATTGTGTTCTGATCCATCACATAAGGCTGTAATGTAACAAAATACGTAAAAAAATCATGGGTGGGTGAATACTTTTGCAAGGCACTGTATGTATGTGTATATATACTTACACACACACACACACACAGACATGTGGCAAGACAAGCACTGGATGAAATTGTCAAAAGTGGGCTGAAACACGGTTATAAATTATATATTGAAAAAATATCTATACAATACATTTGTATATTGGTTGCCAGGTTATCTGTGAAAAACTGTGTATAATGAACAACTGTAAATGTACTTTATTTACTGTACTATTTGACTATGGGTCAGATCTGTCTTAAGTTGATGGTACTGGATGGTTTCTCTCTGGCTTATAGAATGAATCTGCGTAAATATAAAAAAACATGTAAGTTGAAACTGTGACATTCACTTCAGGCACTGTGAATCTCTCTTTTTTTTTATGCCCAGTGATTCTCTCTCTTCCTTTTCATTTTCACTTTGTGACGCTTCTCTTCAGCTCTAGGGTCAATTTCTCTCTTTGTCTAGCTCTTTCTCTATTTGTCTGTATCTTTCTTTCTATTCTGCTTCAGTCACTGTGATTCTTTTGTTCTTCAGTCACTTTAACATTCTTTACATAGAAACTCTGTGTTTATCACCACTGTGACACACTCTATTTCCACCCCTGTAACTGCATCTTTCTCTTCATTCTCTACAACACTATTCCCTTTGTAACACTATATCCATTTTCTTGAATAGACATTTCATTTTCTGTGACTCTCCCCTCAAAGGTTCACTTGTTGAAGGATCAACTTTCTGCGGAAGCGGCCGCAAGACTGGAATCTCAGGCCAGAGTCCACCAGCTTCTACTGCAAAACAAGGACCTACTGCAGCACATCTCCCTGCTGGTCAGACAAGTGCAAGATTTGGAGGTCAGACTGTCTGGACACAATGTCAGTAAGTGCACTCAGTGATGGGAATGGATATCTGGGGAAAGGGAGAAAGGATGTTATGACAGTCCTTGTCCATGCCCGTTCAGCACTATATGCAGTGTTCGTACCAGTATGATCTTAACTTATTGATCTTGCCACTGTGATAGGTGATGAGATGCCCAGGCCTAACTGCTGGACAGCCATCCTTTTGGAAATTAAGTGAAGGTCATGTAGCACTGAGTGAGTCTGGATTCTGCTACCACAGCAACTGGACCCGATCTACTTCTGGTTTCTAAACCTGTTACGTCTCTTGCACCAGCACCTGCAGTTTCACTTTTTCTTGTTCAGTCGTTCAAGCCGTGTCCGACTCTCCATGACCCTATGGATTGCAGCATGCCAGGCACATTGTTATGTCTATGGTTGTGCTTATGCATAAGGTTTTCTTGGCAAGATACTGGAGTGATTTGTCTGACCTCTGCAATGACCTGCATTGGGTGAAACTACATGGCATAGCTCACAGTTTCATTGAAGTACACAACATAGTGGTGATCCAGAAGGGGCACTTTTTCTTAGACTTCCAGTTAAAATAGATGCAAGTCTTCATAACTTAAATTCACACAGAAGCGGTTAAAAGTCTAGTTTCATTATATAGTATAGTATAACTGTCAGTCAGACTCTCTAATCTGCCAATTAAGAAACTAAATCAAAATCACAAACATTCTTTTTTGGAGAGAAAAACTAGAGACAGAGTATAAAAAAACTGTTATGTCTGGAATTTTTTATGTATTAACTTTCTCCAGCAAAAGTAGGGCTAAAAATAATGAGAGCTCTATCATGGGTAATGTACGTTTTTAATAACCAAGACATAAATATATTTTTTAAATGGTTCCAGAATATAATTAAAGGAACCATTCAAAATGTATTTCATACATCCTGAAATCTATCAGATACTTCACTTACACAGCATAAAAGAGAAGATAACATTAGCTCAATTGGATGATCAACTTATGGAAGTTTAATCAACATCTGAGGAAGGGTAATTACATTTAGATGATGGTGATTATCCATCAGATATTAAAATCCACCCTATATATGAAAATGTGTTTTTAATGATTATTTATTAACTTGTGCCATTTAAAATGTATATCCCTATCTACCAGGCATTGCAGGAATTGATTAAAAAGGAATGGAATCTACTTGAGAACAAGCATCACATTAGTAAAAGGATAAAGAATTGAATAGCATTGCCAGATATTCCTATCGCTCACATAGCGAAAAGATCAACAATATCACTTGAGATCATTTGGGTCTAAAGGAGCAGAATCTTTTTTTTTTTTATGGAGAGACAAAAATGCAGCAGATGGTGCTATGAAGGCCTCAGTGGTATGAACCTGTATAGCTCACTGTGTCAAATTATGCATGCAGGAGCACTAGTCTCAAAACACTTAGAGAACAAATATACAAAAAATAGAACATTATTGAAAATCTTTATGAAATTTCATAGGAAAACCCATAGCAGTACTGATTTGTGGCTGAACTCACGGACTGCAGATTTGGCATAAAAAAAAGATTTATTATGCCTTAAGAAGGACATCATTTTCTTTGGTACAGAATTGGAAAATCTAGTGTCACAATTGTCAGAGGACAGATCAATATTGTCGCAAGACAGACGTTTGTTCAGATGAAAAGGGAAATTGAAGCAGAAGCAGACTGGCTCGTAGTTATTACAGTTGCAAGCAGACAAAGTTGAGGTACACTTCTAAAGACATTTAATAAAAATACAGCATTTAAGAGTTACTTCAACACATTTTCTAGAACTAAAGGCAGTATGGAATACAGTTTATTGTACAGATTAAAGTACCAGGTTGTAAGAATGCAGACAGACAACACAACTGAATTTATAAATCATCAGGGAGGAACAAGAAAGTGCACCATTAGAAAAGCGGATAAAAAGAATTTGTGTTTGGGCAGAAATCAATGTATTCAATATTTCTGCTATACATATAAAAGGGAAAGAAACTGTTTAGCACATAACTTAAGCAGAAATATTGTCTCATCGAAAAGATGGAAATGAAATCACAACGCTTTAAAACAAAAGGCCTACATGTGTGGCCAGAAATTGATTTGAGGGCTTCAAGAAAGAATTCAAAAGTAGAAAAAAAAATGTTTCACTACAGTTGTGGACTCCAGGCTGGCCTGGATGCTCTAAGCCAAATTTGGAATTTCACGCTACTATATATTTTCCGTCCTTTTCTATTGATCTCATTGGTATTACAAAAAAAACTCAGCACCTAGTTCAGACATGGATATAAAAAATAAGAAGAGAAAAAATGTGTGAATGATTGAACAAGATGCAGCACTTTCCTCAAGAAAAAAACTAAAATGGTACTCGAGAGAAAGATAATAAAAAATAAACGAATATCTGAAAATTAAATGAATGTATTATCACTTAGTAGAAATTTATCCTCAACAAACATTTATAATAGAATCTGGAAAAGATTCTGCAAATGGTACCAACAAGAAAAAAAACTCCGTAATATAAATTAGAATACTGTATATTTCCTGTTAAACAAAAATACAGGTTTCAGCATTGTATTAAACTACATTTAACTAAATTAAGACCACGGATTAAAAAAACCTTTTCAACAATTGGATTTAGATTTAGTGCTTTCTGCATTAACTCGTAAACCTTGTGACCTGTTGGAAAATTGTGACATTAAAAGCCTAACCTTAAAAGTTGTCTTAGCTGCTATAACATCAACAAGATGAATAAGTGTGTTACAAGCTTTAAAAAGGAATGAACCTTGTTCAAAAATGTATATTGATAATATAGTATGACATTTTACCTTGATATTTCGTAAAAAAAAAAAAGACAAAAACTTGGAAAAATAAAGGCTTTAAGGCGAATAAAACAAACATAACATGGATAAAGCAAACATTAAAACGTATATTCAACTAGCACACAAGATATCTCTTGGGCAGAAAGAGCAGAGGTATCTATTGAGCAAATGAAACCATACTACATGACTACTTTAGGGGCTGTTTAATGAAAGAATGTGGGTTCTTCGTAGTAAAGGGAGGTCAGATTGTGGAGCTTACTGCCAAAGGAGGCTGTGAAAACAGGAAGTATGGGGTAACATTAAGGGAATAATCGGATTGCTACTTTTTGGGAAAGGAATGAATTTACTTTCCCCCCCAAACTACTCAAGTGGCAATGTTTCAGTTTTTTGTTTATTTTCGTCTGGATAAATTAACAAAACGGATTGATGAGTGAAGATCTAAAAAGGTTTTACGTGAAGCACCAAAACCTTGTTTTCAACCTCAACTACCGTGATACTGCCTTCTTCTTTTGCTGTATTCATCCAACATTCATCCAAGAATAGGAAGTGCTTGAAATCTAATGCATTATGGGCTCCAGAAGGGTCCAAAATCATGTGCACTGGCTACATTAGAAGGACATGGACTTGTGGAGAGATCAAGGGTTGGGACTAAAGACCTTAATGCTCAATTTGTCCAAAGAGCCTTCCATGTGGATGTGCTTTCAAGAGGATTTTATTTGTGGAATGACACAAACTCTGCTTCATATAATTACCCATCTGCATATTCCAGTGGCCATTCTTAAGGTGTGCCTAGTCCTTCTCCACCTGGACTCTGCTCCTCAAACCCATTACAGAGCATTGTTAAATCTCCACCTAAATCAAGAGGGTCCTTGTCCTGGTCACAGTGACTTGGTGTCAGCTCTCTTGTGTGCACAATAAGTGTGTATCCATTGTCTTTTCATGTCAATGTGTATTCATTAGCTGTACCGGTGTTTGATTAATGCTGTTCTCAATATGATTTTATTGCCTGTATATATGGTCCGTGTGTATAGTCTTGTATATATGGTCCGTGTGTATAGTCTTGTCTGTGTGTATTCCGTGTTTATGTTCAATCGGTGACAGTGACTATTCAGGGTCCTTTAACCGTTCTTTTCTCAATACACTACTCATAGTGGTTTTGTACTGATTTGATGTGTTTTCATCTTGCAGTGGGATCTCAGGACAGTCTTTTGGAGATTACCTTCCGTTCCAGTGTCCTCCCTGTATTATGTGACCCTTGCACACCAAAGCCAGAAGATCTACCACCACTAAATGTGTCCGAGTCCTCTTACCAGCTTGGCAGCCCCATAGGTAGGACAGATTGCCTAGTAAAGGTACAGTGTTACCGCTTTATGCCTGAGCTGGGACAAGGGGCTGGGGAGCTCCTGGGCAGCCTTGAATTGTACAGGTTCAGAGAATCTGGAATAGCATCTGAATATGAATCCAACACAGATGAGAGCGAGGAGAGAGACTCCTGGAACCAGGAGGAGAGTGGGCGTCTGGCACATGTATTGCATAGAGACATGCTAGGGGATAGTCTGGAGGATGAGATTGCAGTGTAAGTTGGAGGAACACAGAAGAATATTGTGTCTGTGTGAGATCTGAGTATAAGAATATATTTTATACTCTTATCAGGATGATGGGGTGTATGTATGCACTCTGTTACATCAAAATAGTCTTGTTATGTGACATCTGGGTGGTCAGGTATACTTATACATAGTGTGATCTCTGTATTGTTTTTTTTTTTTTTACAAGCTGTAGGATATTGGGACCATCAAAAGTCTTTATGTGATATCAGGAATGTATGCAGGGACATCTGGGTGTTCATGTGTATGTTTACATTGAGTGATATCATAGAGGTCTGATGTATGTAATATGTCTGTGGTTAGTGTGTTCATTTGCTGTGGGGATTTTGGATGGTCTGATACAGTAACGCACTGTTTGATGTCAGGGTCACTGGGTGTATTTATACACAGTATGATATCCTGATGATCAGAAGATATGATGTCTGAGTGGTTGGATGTATTGTATCTCCTTTACATGTATTGCTTTTTGCTCTTGTTATCACCAGCATTAGCTGCTCTGAAGGTGTTATGTAAAATTATAATGCAGGATGCACTATATTAGTTTACCAGTCAGTGACCTTTGTTGTTGCTCTGGTTAATATGGTGATACTATTTACTACCCAGTGTTTGACGACGAAGGCTTGTCAATAATATAAAACAGAATGCAAAGCTGTGTTCTGTAATCCTTCGTTTTAGTAACAAAAATACCAGAAATGCTTAATTCTTTACAACAGTATTTTTCAACAGGGATTCAACTGCAGTCACTTTCTAGTATACGAGTGCACATTTCTATATATTTATCATGTCTAGGTTACCTGGATAGACTTGTGAATGTCTAGGACATATTTCAAATGTTGACTTGAAACAATTTAAAAACAAATGTGCTGTTTTAAAGGGACACTATGATGTAAGAAAGGTGGGCTGTACCAGTGCAGCTCCTGAAGAAAGGGGTTGTGAGTAAAACACAGTGCTTAACATTTTCTATAATAGAGCTGTATATTTCTATGGTCCCATGCTCTCTTTTTGTTACTACATTTTTCAGTTCACCAATAGAGTAGTTTTCTCAGGTGATAAACTTTGCTTTTTATTTGGTATTAATCACCTTAAAGGGTTATGCACAATCAGATAAGGGGAATGAAAGACATGTGGAAAAAAGTGTTTGTTTTTTTATTTGAAAAGGCAATTGAACTGATAGAGAGGCAATTTTAGTTTGGTGTTGTGGTCACCCTTGGAAAGGCTGAATATGTGTAATAGGGGCTACAACAACCGAAGCTCTGGGACCGGCTTTTCAGCATAACATTACATACATTATAGCTCAGTGGTAAAAAATGTACTTCAGTGCTTGAGGTCTGTAGTTGAAATCCAGCAAATAAACTGTAAGGAGTATTAATATGAAATTAATGGGTTTTGCAATGCATTGGCCATCACACTCTACTGCAACAGTATCACTCTTGCACCATTCATCAATTATTTCAGAAAATTATGAATATGGGAAGGAACGATCTTACACAAGACACAACATAAATTCCAACACATTCTGTCATCATAACTCGCTCCTTACTGGCCTCCCCATCACCTGTCTCTCCACTCCTCCAATCCATAATGAACGCATCCACTAGGCTCATCTAACATACTCAACGCTCAGTGTCTGCAGCACCTCTCTGTCGGTCACTCCAGTCGCTTCCCATAGCCTCTAGAATAAAATTTAAAATCTTGATCCTAATTTACGAACCCCTCAACAACAGTGCACCCCCGTATTTCTCTGCTGTAATTTCAAAAAACTTGCCCTCTTTGCTCTACTAACCACCTTCTTCTCTCCTCCTCTCTTATCGCCTCCTCATACTCCCCCCTTCAGGACTTTTCTCATGCTGACCCTACTTCTTGCCTTGCTCCAATAGACTATCCTCCTGCTTCAAAACCTCAACCTTCACAATCTCCCACCTTAACCTGCACAACACATCTATCACCCTCCCGTACCCCACCCAAACCCATTCGTTTGCAAGTTTTCAATCTTGTAAGGTGCTTCAGGGAAAGTTCCATTTACACTAGATTGTAAGCTCAAAGACCGGGCTCTCCAATCTTTGCAATTTGTCAATTTTGTTTTGCCTTGTACTTAACCCATGTTCAGCACTACGAAATATGTATTGCATTACAAATAAAAGAAAATAATAATAGCGTTCTTATAGTTATTATTATTATTATTATTATTTATATTCTAAAGGGAGTAAATCCTGGGGAACCAGAAACTGGAAAAATTAGGTCTGGAGGACAACCATCTACAAAAGAGTGCTCAATATCAGGCAGCAGCTTCATATACTAATTTATTTATTAGCATGCATTAAAAGGTGCATAGGTGCAAAGGGAATATACTAATATTGCCACTATATAAATTATCTGGAAAATGGAATATAGTTGTAGACACTTTATTTTATATATTTGTTTCAAATGACGTTGTGCTAGAAATGGTTCAGAGCAAAAGCATTTAAAAAGGGGAATGGAGGGAAGCCTATGGCAAAATGTTAAACAAAATAATTGTATTTTCTCTAAAAAAAAAAAGGGGGGGTCCTGAAATGCATACAGGATCAGTTGGTGAATCTTTATTTACAAGAAGATTCCAACTTTAAATCACGAACTCTTCAGCATCATTAGTGCCACTCTTTTTTAACTACCGGTAATTCCTCTTTTAATACAAAAAGCAGTAATGCTAAGGTTATCTTTTGAGATTGGAGGAAAATAGATTTCTCAAGGAGACAAAAAGTTGTCACTTATTTTCAAAGCTGGTTGGGCAGCATAGTTGATTTATTAATCCAGAGAATACTCTATTTAACTACTTTTTTGGGGTCAAGTAGTATATTGTTTTCCCCCAAAATAGGCAATTGGCTAATTCACAGTAAATATTCCACCATATTTCTGATGATACCAAGCCATGGAAGACTGATAAAAGCTTACCCAAAGGTCTGTGCCTGGATACAAGATATACTATTAAAACCTGGGAACCTCATATTGCTTTAATAGAGCTGCTTCGATTGCCCTGGCATTACAAGTACATTTAGTGATGGAGCAGCAGCACGTAAATCTTTGCAGGTATGAGGACAACGTGGCAGTCCCACTACATATTGTGTGTATGTTTGGGGCGTTCTGTCCACCTGCTGGACTTTGTGTTTGCGTGTCTCTGACTCAGCCCTCCTTGATGTATCTAGCCTCATTATATATTCAGCTTCTCAAAGCCTTTACTAACAACCACTACAAATGCCTATAAAGAAGTCAATTATTGCTAAAAAAAATTAAAATGTAAGCCGTTTTTCCACATGATTTTTACGTCTTTGTCTGATGTTGCATAGCGATTTCTCGTGAGTTCTGTGTCCTAATTAATTCAGTAAAGTTACATGAAGGCTTGATTTGTGTGATTTATATTTTATAAGAGACTCTTTCAAGTTAAAACAGCTATTACTTTGTTTGAACTAAGGAGGAAAGCCACTACTAAATTAAAACTGATTTGTGCTGGCAAGCCCACCTCATATAGGAATAGGGTAACCGTTTAGCTTTACAATTTGGGAGATCACATTTTTCTATAGTAGGTATTTTTGTATAGTTACCTTACCTATGCTGTATGTGCTTATTATTGCTTTCTTACCTCTGTTGTGTTCTTATCGTATCTGCAACTGTCTCTCTTGTAATTGAGAAACTAACACTTTCCTCTCTATATTGTGCTGATGACCTTGTATTAAGTGCACTTACCTTTTTCTTGTTAAATAAAACTTGTATATTTCTAACACTTTATCTTGTCTAACAGATTTTATCTGCTTCCTTCACTTGACATTAATATAGTGGAAGTTATTTTTTTGTTGCTGCCAGTTGCATTTTTATGAATGTATGTATACACTTTGCGTTATGATTTCTTTTATTAATGCCTGTTTACCCTTTGCCATATTCAATCGTCTTCCTTCTACCTTATATTCATTGATAATGTTCATTCAGCTTCTAGATGCTTGTGCTCTCCTCTGTTCTCCTCCATTAGGATCTCATTGTAAGAGTTGTCCATAGACCCCACCTCACTTTCCCTTTCCCAGAAGTATTTCAGAGCACGATAGAAGACTTTGCAGCTGTAGCCCTCCCTACGCCCATTTCGGATGTGTCTGTAGAGTGTGTGCAGACTTGGGTAGAGACGGCAACAGGAGGCACAGCTGTACCCGCTCCCAGTCGGTTCTAATGTGCCACATGCCTTCAGAATGTCCTGGGTACTTATCCTGTCCTTGGATACCGGACTAGTTTTGGGTTTTTGATCCCATGGCTGCTTGCTCAGGGGGAGAGAAGAAGAGGAAGAGGAAAGACTAGTCTCATGTTGGTCTCTGTCCTCTTGTATTTCCATGTCATCGCCTAGAACGTTCTTTTTGTAGTTGTCTTGTACAGGTAGGCTGTCTGTACTGGAGCACACAAAATAACTGTAAGGGGAGAACCACGGCCGATACACTGAGCAGTGCAAGGGATTTTGCTCTTCAATGATTCCTGTAAGATGGTACAGTTTAGAAACACATTCACCAGTACAGATATTGCTTTATTTACCACTCTTACATCTCAACTGTAATGCTTTTTAATTAGAGAGGGCCTGCCCAGATGTCAGAACATCACAATGATCTTTGCATCTCAGTTGCATCTCTTATTTGTTCTTGAGGAACCTTGTTTATGTGCCTCAAAATAAACCCTTTATTGGCAACGTTTAATAGTCTAACAGCCCCATTAAATTCGAAGCACGTAGCGGCATCGGCACACCCGCAAAAGCTGCTGGCTTGAAATTTGGCTGCGTTACAGAGATATTAAATTTATCCATGCTGCGTGTTACGGTCCATAGATTCAAACCCGTAAACCATTCTTGCATTGGATGTGCGGCCGTGAACATTATCAATTAGTCAAACCCGTAGTTACGGATTTAGACAGAGCCAATGGCAAATGAGATCGTCATCATTAGGTCACTGAAAAATGGAGGTTAGATTTCAAAGCCTTACGGGTTTCAATTACGAGTTACGATCGGACCCACATTCCAGAAATAATGCAATATTGATAAAATCCAAAATATTATATTCTAGTCCATTTGAGTTCCATTCTATGTATTAACACATTGATTGCCGGGATTGATATAACACAGAAATAAAAGTATTTTATATTGCAGATTTGCGAGCTTGAGAATGTTGTGTTATTCATTTTAACTAGCAACTTGCTCGTCAAAAATGACGGCAATAAAATTGAAAGGCTGGCAATGCTGTTTGCCATACAATGCAAGGCTCTCCCCCCTCTTAAGTTGCGGGCCTTCGGCGCTCATTGTGGGCCTCTCCCCCCATCTACTTTACGGGCCTGTCGATGAGCGCCGTCGGCCAACCTGCCACTTTCATGCCTCGCAATGAGCAACTTCAGCGCTCATCGCAAGCCCTGCAGTGAGCGCCTTCCACCGTCTCCCCCCTCTCCGTCCCCTGTGTCTTTCTCCTCACTCCCTGCTCGCGATGAGCAGCGTTGGTTCTTTTTTTCAAAGTCTTGCGGGCTTGGCGTTGATTGGCTAAGTGTTACTGGCTTCGGCCTCATTGTGAGCTTTTTTCAAAAGATTTACGTCTTTACGGCCGCCATTTTTTCCCCTCACTTAGCCGATTTTCGATCTCCGAAAAACGCCAATTAAGCCTCAAATTAGTTTGCAACCTTACTCACAGGCTCACTGCCTCTCCCCCTGTGCTGTGTGTGAGGTTGTAAGTAAAACATTTTTAATTAATTGGCGTGTTTTGGGGGTTTGCGACTGTTTCCAAGTTACGGGCTTGGCAAACATTTTGTCAGTTAAAGCCGTAATTTTTTCAAAGTCTTGCACGCCTTGTGATTTTACCCAAAAGCCCCTACGGCCTTCGGCACTCATTGCCTTTGCCTTTGGCGCTCATTGCAGCCCCCGTCATTTAAAAATTTCAAAGTCTTGCAGCCTGCGCGATGAGGGTCAAAGTCTTGCGGCCTGCGTGATGAGTGCCTCATTGCACATGCGCAAGCCAGTAACTTTTAACATTGCGTGACCAACATTCGTAACTTACCACAACTATTATATGAGATACCTAACATCACTTTCCCTTTGATTTAACATACAGTATTGTGTTGATATTTGCATTTACAGTACTACTGATAGAACTTTAACCCCCTTGCGAGTCCTCTCTAGTTCCCGTCGTTTTTTTGTTCCATTTGCGGGTTACAGGTTTGAACGCCAGTGGATTCATAGCAATTTAATAGCGATTTTCGAACGTAACAATTATGGGCTTGACAGATTAAGGGCTTTGCGGCCGCAGAGTTAAAATGTTGACGTCCAGTAGGGTTTTTCCACCTGTAAACTGCAGATCGTTATCGGGTTGCTTTGCGGGGACAATTTAATAGCCGCAAGTCTTGCACGTTGAAGGAATTTAATAGGGCTGTAAGGGCAGCAAATACATCCCTTAGACCATTAAAGAATTAGCAGGTAAATGAATGGACAACATGTAACTCTTCACTAAATATACATGCATACCATGTGGAAATAGAAGAAAAAGAATAAATCACAATTTGCCTTTAAATGACTATAAGGAATTTAGCAAGTCTTGCAAAAAAACTTATTAGTTTGACTAAAATAAAAAGTGAAAAGGTTATATCAAAGCAGTATAAGACAATCCTTAAAACTATTTGAAATATATTAATGGGAAGACGTATAGGAAACAAACCATAGGAACATAAAAATGTGACCAGGAAAAGGCAGATGGTTAGGACACTGCAAAAAAAATGGGGCTACACTACCTTTACCAAATAATTGGTTAATACAGGAATTACTGAAATCCAAACTAAGCTTTAAAAAATGTATTAATTATAGGAGCACCAGGTTCCTGATGGAATACCACCAAATGTACTGAGGGAACTGGGCTCTGTTATAGCCTAATTGCTAATGATTTCTTAATGATTTGGAAGTAGGACTGGAAAGTATTGTCTCCATGTTTTCACTGCAAACAGATTTACATAAATTAGAAATACCGGCAGCTAAATGGCCGATGATATTTAATGCAAATAAGTGTATTTTTATGCATTTGGTAAGGAAAACTAAATTAATTAAATAAAGTAAACTCTTGATTTATTCGGCACTCAACCAACCGGGACTCTCAAGGGGTACAACAGTGGCCATTAATGAGGTCATGTTTTAAATTATATTTTCTGGCTAAAGATTTGACTTGCTGCAGTTTGCACATGTAATTTTAATGTTAATTAACAGTGAACTAAAAAAAGGCATAATATGAAAATAGCTAACGCTGGTCCTTTTATAGGAAGAAAAGGTTCTTCACTCTAAGGGCAGCCAGACTGGTCACTTTCTAACAAACAAGGTTGTGAAAGCAGATTAGATAGATTGATAGATAGATAGATAGATAGATAGATAGATAGATAGATAGATAGGGTTTGGTATATTTTTGAAAGGGGGTTATTTTGGATAACTTTAAAAGAAGGGTATTGATCTAGGGACTAATCCAATTGTCAGTATTGGGGGTCGTGAAGGAATTTTTTCCCCTCTTGAGACAATTTGCCTTCCTCTGGATCAATTAACAGTCAACAATTAATTCACATATTACAAAGATCAGAGGAGGTCTAAAGGTTCAGCTTGATGGATTAATTGTACTTTTTCAACTTACAGTTAGTATTTTTCCAGGAGACTACAATTAACACATCCAAACGCTTCTTTATTTGTGACCTTCTCTAGTACTGAATTTGAGAAACTCACCTGATTGAGGCACAGATGTCCTTTGCTGATGTTCCCATGATGCTCCCTGGTGCCCTTCCCATGATGCTTTGCTCGTGCACTGTGTCACGTTAGGTAGTTTCCCTGGAGTTAGTAAAAATTAAAATCATCCAATCAGATGTTGGGGAAAGCATGAGTTCTATATTAATTACTTAATACTTCACTGCTTGCTTTCTTTCTAGCCTTTTCCATGTCCTCACTGTTTTTTACCTCTTCATAACCCTTCATCACAATACTATTTTAGCAACTTTGCTAATCTTCCATACTAACTCACAATCCTCCAACCTGTTTTGCTCTTTTTTTCCATAACCCTCCCATCGTTACTGTTCCCCATTATCCAACCAAATTCTTTGCTATCCTCCCACAATTACTCACTGGCATCCACCGATTGCACACTTTCCTTCTTGCATTAGTTGGTATCCTTCTCCAGTTTCTCACTATCTTCTCATTTTTTCCCCTTATTTCCCAATTCAAAACTATCTTCTCCTAGTTCTTATCCTCTGCTTCCAGTCAGCCTCCACTGTTTCACTATTCTTTTCAAATACGTGCTCTCTATTGCTAGCCCTAGACCAGCGGTTCTCAGCCTTCCTAGTGCCGCAACCCTTTGATAGAATTTCCCAAGTTGTGGCGACCCCTAACAGTAAAATTATTTCCGTTGCTGCTTCATCGCTGTAATTATGCTACTGTTATGAATCGAAATATAAATATCTGATATGCAGGATGTATTTTCATTCTTACAAGTTTAACATAATTAAAGTGTAGTGATTAATCCCAAAAACATTATGTAATATATTGTGTAAGTTAAAAATAGTAAAGTTACGAGAATGGAAACGTTTGTAATCATTATGATTAAACTAGTGACTTTTCCGGCAAAAATGACGGCATGATATAGTGTTATACATTGTGTTTTCTGTCTGTTTATGTACTATCTGTTGTTTGTCTCTTTCGCTGGCAAATCGTCATTCGACCCCTGAAAGGTTGAGACCCTCTGCCCTAGACTATTCTCCCCAGGACTGTGCATATCCCACCCTGGCTGTCCATGCACAATCATTCCAAACCATCCCCCCCAATTTGTTAGTATTTTCCCCACTGTCCACTTAATTATTTGCCTGTCTTCTTCATATTCCTTGTTTTGTTTTTTTGCTAGTTCCCCACTATCATTGTGTTGTTTTTATTTAATGTAGCAGTTCTACAGTATTCCTTGCTTTAATCCCACCCTTACATTTATCCACGATTGTATCACAGTAGTTCCCTGATTCCTCAATATTTTCTAACTAAATCCATGTCTTTTTATTCCAATTCACTAATACTGTTTTATAGTCCATTACTATCTTCCCTTAATTCTTTCCAGTGCCCCATTTCTCATCTGTTCTTGCCTAATTCCTTACTATGCACCCACAATTCCTCACTACCCGCTCCCTCATTGCCCTATATTTCTCCTTTCCCTTGCACTACCTATACTAAGGTTTTGCATAACCTCTTGTGTCCCTTTTCTCTTTCTCTGAACCTACCCCTATATGCCTTTTTGGAATTTGAAAACACTAAGTTGCTGCATATTGGTGTTTACCTGTGGGATCCTTAATGACCGCAGTTAATGAATGGAATGTGCTGTTGGCTGGCATTGGAATGATTGCGTTCGGTGTCAGAGGAGCAGAGATGGTGAGGTAGGAAAAATTCTCCATGTTGTTTGGTCTCTGTCAATAGCAAAATTCCAGAACTGTGCACTGCTCTCGGGGTGGGTATCCACGGCGATAGTGTGTGTCATAATATAGTACCCTCTTATTGAGCAGCTAGGGTCCCCAGGAGTTGTATAGCACTCTCTTATACTAACTCAGTGTTATATTGGGAATGCAGCTCTCGTATATAGGCTATTGTTCCCAAACACCTTATTCTCACCAAGCTTCCCACCAATTTATTATGCTAAGGATGTTTGTAACCCCTCAAATCCGCAAGTTGTGTATTTATGAAAATTAATGGTTAAAGTGAATGAAAAGATTAGTTGAAAAAAATGAAGTTAACTTTTCTATCTCCCTCTCTTACTCTGCTGTACGAGTCTTCTCTGTAAGGTAAGAGACAATCAATGTCTGCACTGCTTGAGACATGTCTGTCAGGCCATGGTTTGCATGTGTTTGAGTGTGCTTCGCACAGCATTGTCACACCCAGTCTGCCACAGTGTATAAGCTAATATAAATAAAGTGATGCTTGATGTCATGTCCTTGATTGGTGCTATTTTTGGAGATTCCTTACTGCAGTTTCCTGGACTGGACATCCACATGAATCAGAGACATACTAGGGAAACTATATTAAGGAACAATCTAGCCGATTCTAACGGTGCAACCTCTAAAGGTTTATTCTGTTTCCGATTTTCATATTGTAGCATGCCGCTTCTCATAATCATAATGCCATTATATATATATATATATATATATATAATATATATATATATATATATATATATATATATATATATATATATATATATATATATATAATTGTGTATGTGTGTGAATGAATTGCTTGATACAAATATACATTTATAGTGAAATTGATCTCCATGTACATTCAGTTTTATGGGAATCAATCCAGGCAGGATGTGCTATTCTCAGAAATTTTCTCCTGTGCTATAATATAAGATTTTTTTTCTGTGCACGATTATTTCCTGGGGTGTTTTACTATCCGTGAGAAAGTTATTGGTTAAGGGGAATTTCTAGAACTGTGTGGAACAGTGAGGAGACTATGCTTAGCATAACAAAAGAGATGAGAAGAGAAACATGTAGGGGAGCTGAAGCAGAGGAGGGGAGTTTCATGAGCCATAGCTGTATACTGACAGAAGTCAGTAGAGTGATTTTTAGCATCTGGAAGTGAGTCGGCTGATGGAACGAACTGCAGTTTAGTATTCATTGTAGATTAGAGATAGAAAAAAATGTTATTCTAGATAAGAGGGTAAGGGCATGAGGGATTATCCTAGCAGTCACAAAAATTATATATTTTAGCAATATTCCTGCGATAAAGGGCAAATTGTTGCAGCTAATTAATAGGAAAGAAGAATGTTGGAGATTGTTCTAAAGTATATTCACACCTAAGCAGTGATTATTAAATTATATCTACTATATTATCATTCAGTTAGGACTCCCACCACCACCCTGTGTTGTTGTTCATTTAGGACCTGTCATGGGCAGAGTACCAGAGGATGGCAGGTCAGAAGAAAGTTGAAGGACACAGACATGCCAAAAATCAGGGGCTGGGTGAAGACGATGAAAACGATTCACCAACTCAAGGGCTGATATCCATGCAACCTATCCAGGCACCCAGATATTAAAGAAAAGACCTCCAGACACTAGGATAGCAAACACCTCAAATTATCCATGCCTGTTTATGAAAAAAATGGTTGTGGAGAGGACTGAGTTATTGAAAATGGTATCTGTGTGTACGGTTTGAGTAAGGCTACATGAAATAGCGGATGTATCTTTAAAGTAAGGGGTAGGGTCAAGCGAAAGGCTGAGTTTGGTTTCAATAGGAAATATATTTTGGACCCAACTTGGACGAGGTCTGTGAAAGCTTAAGATTTTGTGTAGAAAGCCAAACTTAATCTCCTCCTGGGAGAAGCAGAAATTATTTTCTTCTACTGTCAGCATAACAGTTATGATCATTGACAGCTTCATCAAGCATAAGTTAAGTAGAAGATGATACATGGTTAATATCTACTGCCCTTAGGTCAGGTGCAGGATTGCTACTAGGAAGAGCAGATAAAGGCAAACAAGGTAAATAAGGTATTGTGGTGTTGTAACACCTGCTACAAAGAAAACAGGATTTAAGATCCAGAGTTTTGCTGACATCAGGATGACTAGACCTGCAGGAGGCATGATATTTCTAGGACCTCTTAACGATTGGATGGATTCACAGTTGTCCTCTGGATGATATAGATTACTGAGGTATCTCAGACTGAGAAGCAGTGATCTTGTGGAGCAGGGGCATAGAAATGGAGGCCAGAAATGTTGTAAGAGGCAAGATCTTTTCTTGGATGGGAGGGGTAATGGTTCATTGACTTGAGAGAGCATCTGCTTTATAGTTCTTAGAACCAGGACGTTAATGACAAAGTTAAATCTTGATAAGAATAGAAATCACTGGGCTTGTCGCTCATTTAAGAGTTGAGCAGACTCTAGGAATTGGTGTTGAAGGTCCTTCCAGCAAATGCCTTTATTCTTTTAGGGCTAATCAAATGGCCAATTATTCTCGGTTACTGACTCTATGTGAACAAGAATATTCTTAGACATGAAGGAATACGGCTGGAGTAGACTACCAAAGGTTCTCCTTTGGGACCATATTGATCCTGCACCAACTTCATTAACTTCAAATATAAACGGCTTAGTGGGGTCAGCAAGTATCGGGATTAGTGCAGACGTGAACAATAAATTTAGATTGCTGAATAATTCTCGAGCTTCCGGACCATAAGATCTTGCATTATCACCTTTTTCTGGTAAGAGCAGTCATGTGTGCTAAAATATGAGAATTTGTATGTAAAATGCCTGTAGAAGCTTGCAAAACCAATGAATCTCAGAATTACTTCTACCAACCAATGTCAAGAGCACACAAACACTGCTGCCACTTTAGCCGGATCAATTTTTTTATTCCACAACAATGCGTTTGGGGTTTGCAGTTTCTCCTGTTCAGGGTAGAAATTCCTGGTATTTCAGGGCTGGGTCACTCTTTTGAGTGAGAACAGAATTATATAATTCAGGATATTTCTCCCTGTGAAGGGCACAAGTGAGATAAAAGCGGTTGCTCTCTGAGTAGGTAACCAGACCTATAGGACAAACCTACTTCAGATATTGTCTGTTCTTAGATTGAGCACCTCTAATTGTGTTGTTGTCAATTTTGATTCCATCAGAAGACAGGATATAACACAGGACACGTACTGTGGATACCTCAGAACAGCATTTCTCCAGTTTTGCTTATAGGCGTTTCTGACGTTTCTTTCATAAAGGTTGGAAAACATTACTAATTTGACGTGTGGCTAGATCAGGTGAGAAAATGAATATGTTATCCAAAAATGTGTTTAACCGGTCACAAAAAATATCACATATATAGTTGTGAGCGTACGAGTTGTTGCTAACGCTGCGGGCTCGCTACGCGAGCTGCGGCCCTCGCGTAGCGAGGGCCGCGGCTCGCACAGCGAGCCGAGGCCCTCGCGAAGCGAGGGCACTGCCCGAGGGTCTCAGTTGCTGGCATGGAGCGCCGTAGGCGCTCCATGCCAGCACCTGAGGACCTCGCGAAGCGAGGGCCGCAGTTGCTGGCATGGAGCGCCGAAGGCGCTCCTTGCCAGCAACTGCGACCCTCGCAAACTTCACGTCGCAACCCAAACAGTACGACACACACATTACGACACTCGCAAACAACATACGACACACGTTCACACACATTACGGACTCGCAACACTCGGACGCAACTCGCGAACATTACAAAATGTAAAACACAATACATACACACACCACATACATAAAAAACTTACCTACACCAAGAGGGAGCACCCAGCACCTCAAAAATACAACTTACACCTCGATTTTACTTCAAATAAAACAGTTTAGAGACTAAAAAAAAAACGAAGCGAGAGAAAAAATGGCCGCCGAACAAAACGAAAACGAGGCTACAGCACTCTAAACTCGCAAAACACCACAAGAAACTCGCAAAACACCACAAAACACCTACGGATATTCCGATACAAACGTATAACACACATTACTCGCCATTTGACGCCAATGCGGAAGTACACGACAACGGTTTGGGCTCGCGCACGCACAGTGTTACACTGCACACATTCAGCACGCTTACACAGCAGATCCACACCACTAATGCTGCAGCAACATCAAAACACATTCACAGCTCTTCCACACAATGCTTTAAAATAGGTAAAGTATATTCATTTATTAATGTATTACATATTTCATTATTATACACCAAACAGCATTAGCTACCTTACAATTTCATTGCCGTCATTTTTTGACGGGCAATTCGCTAGTAATTTAATATAACCCTGCAACACATCCGGAGCATTGCTCAGGCAGAAGGACACTACAGTATATTCATAAAGCCCATCATGGGTATTAAATGCAGTTCTCCTCTGTGTACTCTGACAATGGATAGGTTCTACCTTTATCAATCGTCCCTCAGCAATTACTAGATGTGGCCTTGGCATTGATGAGTAGGACAGTTTCTGAAAAAATGTCCTCTGCTTCCACGATAAAGGCATAGGCTTTCGGCACCACTTCTACTTTGCTCTACCTCTGAGAGAAGGGTGAAGCCTATTTGCATAGGATCCTCAGTAGGTAAAGCAGCAGAAGGATTTTGGAACTAGGATGCCAATTTGAAGGTTGAGACTTTGTATTGGGACATTTTCTATTTACTGCATTTGCTCAGATGTAGGTGTATTCAGGTAACCATGGAGTCTAAAATATCATGAGTGAGTTTATCTTTTTATGCGCTCCGAAAGTCGCAGTTGGTAGACTGCCAGTGAAGAAAGCCTCATTACTATCCTCAATGGTATACGGTCTCACAGTGGCAAATTGGCTGGTAGGATAGGAAGCCAGGTGCTTAACAACAAGCATGAGAAACTGCATCAAAAGCTAGGAGAGGTGTCTGACTAGTCTGGCTGTAGCTGCTGTGGCATGAGACTGTTGTACTTGTGCTAAGCTATGAAAATCTGCCATGAGATGAAACCCAGGCATGGACCTTGACAGGACCCTCCCTTCCAGCTGGTTTCATTCAGTTAGGATCCTTCCTCTGCTGCTATGCTACCATTATATGAGGACCTCTCCCCATCCAAAAAAAAATAATAATCAGGTTCATCCTTTTTAGATCTTCATTGTGTGAGTGTTTGTAAGCAAAATGCTTATCTTCCGCTCTTAACATTCATCATGTGAGAATTGGAGAAGGTATATGTATACCTTAACAACAAATAATGAGACACAGCTAGGCTTCTCCATACTGATGTTTATTATATCTGCTATATACATACTACAGTTGTGTTAGAATCTCCCTTTATACATGATTTGTAATAGAATTAATAATATGTTCATAATTACCTATTTACAGTATCTTTAAAATAGAATGTAGTCTGAATTTTTTTATTTTATTCTTGTTTATTAGTAGTTTTTGAGACCATTACTTCAGACTATAGCTTTGCTATATGTAGATCGTAATGTACAAAAATTAGCAGCAGTTTTTTTATGAAATGAGAACTGTTTGGCAGTTATCCTGCATAAAAAAAGGCAATGTGGCTACTTAAAAGAGCTCTAGACATGAAGTGGTGAAGATTATAATCTCAATATGTAGATCAAGATTACATAAAGTAAGAACATAAAACATTATATTTTAAATTATAGACAACATACCTCATACTTTATTAAGATGTTGCACTTGCCATTTAGCATATAATTACCTTTTGTCCCCTTTCCCCATCCAGCTATTTAAATTATTATAATGGGCTATTTAATCAACTCATAAATTCAGTAAATCCATCCATTTTGTATAAAACTCAATCATTCTGTGTGCAGTTGTTGTTGAAGGTGGGGTAACCATATTAAGACAAAATTGTATTCTGCAATATTTAACTTTAATACATCTCTCTCACTAGCTTCCCTTCCACTTTATCATTGACATGAACTAGAAGTCCATATTAGAAGTGGAGTTCTTGTTCTTACTGTGGCTAATGTTTTATGTGGGAAATTTTGGTTTTGCCACTTGAAAACCATATATAAATGTATGTTGACCGCTGCCTGACTACACTTACATTGTTTTTGTCTTGTTTTTTTCATGTAAGTCATTCATTTCACCATTATGTGTTCATTTCACAGTTGATCAAAGCATGTTCCAGAACTCTAATGCAGCTAACACCCCAAAGTTACAACCAAGCCATTCCCTCACCCAGTTGACAAAGCCCCCACAGAGCAGCTCTGAATCACCGGGGGTGGGAATTCTTTTCGGAAGTACTCAGCACCTAAAGAACCTGGGAAAAGCAGTCGGAGCTAAGGTGAATGATTTGTTGAGGAGGAAAGAGGCTGATCGAGGGGACATCGGAGTGACTGAAGTCAACAAAACTGTGGCTGCTGTACTCTCTGGTAGTGAGAAAACTGTCGGTGTGAGACTGGAGCAAGGAGAAATGTGAGTGTTAACATATCAAATTGCAGTTAATTTATACAGGATTTTGTTCTACTGTGTGAAAAAAAGTATCATTATTATTATTATTATTATTGTTTTTTATACTCCTATGCCATAATTTAAGCCCTAAACTCTTTTGTTTATTGTCATACATATTATGTCTACATTTTAAAGCAAGTATTTGAAACAAGAGATGAAAAGTTAAAGGAATACATTTCTATTCCTGAAAAAATATTTGAAACTTATTTTTTTTTAAAATTACAATGAAAAAGAACTGGAAGTTTGGTCACAACCAGTGAAATTATTAAGGTCAAAGACAATGTAACCATAGCAAAGCAAGTGTTGGATTCCTTTTTTTAATTAGACCTGATTTATGTTTTTTACAGCAGTGGTTTCCAAACTGGTCCTCAAGTCACACCAGAAAGGTCAGGTATTCTATTTAACAGTGTGAATATAGGTGACGCAATTAATATTCAACAGGAGCCTCTAATTTTTTCACCTGTGTTCATACAGTTAAATCAAAAATCTGGTCTCTCAGGGGTTCCTTGAGGACGGGATCAGAAACCACTGATTTAGAGAGATTGATTTGGAAATCAAACTCTCAAAACTACATAAGGACCCCTATGGCACGCAAAATGAAGCCCTATTCCTTTATGGTCTCTAGTAGTTCCTAATATTAACCCCTATAACATGGTGGGCCTAACTGACCCACATTGTATACTAAGCTATGACCATGGGGTTCTTATGGACCTCCATGGTACCTAAAGTTTTCAAGGACCCCCATGGCACTGGGTCCCAATGGATCTTAAACCCCCTTGGGGGTTTACAAGGACCCCCATAGTCCCCACCACTAAATATATAAAAAAAAAATACAATACCACAGCGTGCACTTCCATGTTGATTTGAAGACTGGTCTCCTCTTTCTTGACTTGAAGCCCTTATTCCTTATTGTATGCCAGTAGAAATGGACCTCCACCTAAAAAAAAAACTGTTGTCACTTCATAAAAAAAGCTTAACCTAATGGAGTTCCTCCTCCATCTAATATTTGCTGAAATACACCAACATAGGCCTCCATTCTAATCCCATATGTCGCATGTTTAAGAGCAAAGTAAAACTATCTAGCAATGTTAATAGCCCATCCCGGAAACAATGCGATAGAACTTTCAGAACCGAAAATTATGGCAAACTTTTCTAATTATTTTTCACTTCCAAAGGTTACTTCATCAGACTTTTACACCAAAACCCTATGCCAATAAGATTTTACGGATAAGTCACAAATCAGGGCTGTGACGTAACATCAAGAATATTATGTGCACTAAAACCATTGCGGAGTGCAGAGGCAGCACTTGGAGATAGTATAGCATCAAAAAACAATAGAAAATGATGAATGTTCATCACTATTAGATACTTCACAGTCCATTGTACAAATATGTGCAATTAAAAAAATATGATATTTTGAGGGTCTCTGGGCTTGGATGCCGCGGGTGGAGCTCACCCTTGGGGTGGCTCTTACTATGCTACTGTCAGTGCTCATCTCTCTCAACGCACCCCGGTGGGCAAATCCGTGGGACAGTCTGGATCCGTAGGCGGGAGTGTTGGGCAGTATGACCTTGCTCTATGCTCAATGAGAAACTGGATTCCTTGGTTCGGGTTCTAAATGACCCCTTCCTCACAAAGCTTGCACCCTAACTCTGCATTGAAGAAGAATATCAAGGAGGTAAACGAAAAGGGGGACATCTGAGACAACATGGCTAAGACCTTCAAGTCCAAGGAGCAGCTCATGTTAAGAGCAAATAGCCTGAAGAAAGCTCTGAAGCAGATCATAGAGCAGGCTGAGAAGGGCGAGAGACCCCAAACCATTATTGCCATCATCCAACATTCCTCACATCACTGATCTCAATAAGTTTCTTATGCCATACATATTTGTATGAGTGATGTAGCTGTAACATTATCAAATCTCTCTTCAGCTGTGGATGAACAGAACAATCACACTCAGGCAGGCATTCAGTACCCCGGTGACATCTCCAATACAGAAGAAAAACTCTGAGGAGTTCAGTAAGGAGGAGGAGAGGCTGGGTGAGACAATAATGCTATCAGTTCATTTTATCTGTGTGGCATGACGGTTGAATGAGTTTTCCCAAACCATTCATCATGCCACCTTCCGCAACACGCAAAGATTATAGTAAATTTCTGTGTATTCTTACATTGGCTGCTTATGCAGATAAGAAAGTCTTGAGGATTTAAAGACTGGAGTTTGGAGTCTCTGATTTGCAAACACCACTGATGCACAATGTACCTGACAATTTACATTATTAAATACATATATCATTGATTTGGAATCATTCTGTTCATTCATGAGATTGATACTTTAAACATTTGTTCAGCCTTCAGAAAAGTAATGGTCTCATTCACCACATCTTCTATCATCCTGGACCGACCCTACACGTTCAGCCCTCTTCACTTTAGTGAGGATCCCAACTCTATACAATTTTCCGAGACATGCACCATGAATAACTACTTTGGTTTTGGTCTGGATGCCAAAATCTCCCTTGAGTTTAATAACAAGAGAGATGAACACCCCAAGAAGTGCAGCAGTCGGACACTTAATATGATGTGGTACGGTGTGTTGGGGACTAAGGAACTTCTTCAGAAAATCTAGAAGAACCTGGAGCAAGCTCGAGTGTGATGGAGTTACTATTTCTTTACCAAGCCTCCAGGGCATCGCAGTACTAAATATCCCAAGCCACGCAGGAGGCATCAACTTTTGGGGAGGAACCAAAGAAGACAGTAATTTTGGTGCTCCTTCTTTTGATGACAAGAAGCGGGAGGTAGTGGCTGTTTTTGGAAGTATCCAGATGGCAATGTCAAGAGTCATCAATCTGCAGCACCACCGCATAGTACAATGTCGTGTTGTGAAAATTACCATTTTGGGAGAGGAAGATGTGCCAGTACAGGTGGATGGAGAAGCTTGGGTACAGCCTCCAGGGATCCTGAAAATCGAGCACAAGAACCGAGCTCAGATGCTTACCAGAGACAGGGCATTTGAAAACACCCTGAAATCCTGGGAGGACAAAAGGAAAGGCGAGAGTTACAGGGCATTGCTGCACCCACAACTCCACTCTCAGCAATCTATGACATACCTCACTGAAGAGGAGTGGTCACAGCTGCAGAAACTTGCCACCTCTGCAGAGAATCCTATTAGCAGAATCCGAGAAGCGGCCAAGTCTCACAAAGCAGTCGAGCAGGGATTGGCGCATGCTGTGAAAGGAAGCTTTGCAGTACTCAATGAAGTATTCTCCAACAAGAGCAATAACTCTGCAGAAATGCTAAGCAGAAACACAGCTGTTAATGTGTCCATTAGTGTCAAGGCCTTATACACGGAAACCAGCAAACCGCAATGGGACTGGCCTCAAGAGAAGGAAGGGCTGGTCTGTTCACTTAAAGCTGTGAGTCAGGACTTGCAGAGACTAGCTGATGTCCACTGATCACCCACATCATCGAACCCTCTGAAGAGGAGAGCAGTGGAGGGGGCAGCAAGGGAGCTTTAAACTCTGAATTATCCCAAAACAAAAAAAGGAAAAGGAGAAGTGTCAGAAGCAAAAGTCCAATAGTTCTTTAACAGGATCTGGGAATAGGCAAAGTTGGCCACATGAAGAGGCTTCTTCAAGGTATTAAGGACATCAGCACCCCTATGCAGGGATACTGATGAAGTGTATGGGGCTATCTACCAGTGGGACACAGTTTCTGGTGTAACAAATGAGGGCAAGGAATTGCATTATAGGGAAATTGTAACGCAGAAGGTTAAAAATGTATGTAAGTTAGATAACTTTTGCCTTTTACAACTCCATGTTTGAATAGGCAGAAGTTGTTTTTTTTTCTGCGTCTGCTTAGGATTCAATTATAATCTCAAAATCTAGTTAGAATTCAGCGGGATACCAAATTGCATCAGTTTGCTTTATTTATTTTAGGAATTCTTTTCAGTTTACCCCACCTGGCTTTTGTGAGTAAAAACTACACTGAAAATCGCTTTCCCACAATCTAAAAGCTGCATCTCCTGACTTATATACCATGACATGACATGTACTGCTTTAGTGGCAAAGGAGGCAACTTCATGAGAATGTTAAAAAGGGCCAGAGCAGAGGTCACACTTATAGTAGGATGGTGACCAATAAAGATGACTATTTGTAATTGCATGTTACTTAAATACAAAAAAAAAAAAAGTTATGCATTTACAAAATGTTGGATGCCACTTGGGTCAAGAGATCCTGCCACCAGGGTGGTCTTGTTTTCATTATCTAATTACCCACATCAATTGCTTCCTGATTCAGCCGTCTTCTGTTGTAACAGGGTAGCTGTTCACTGGCAGACACCTGAGAAATTGGCTGTAAAAATATTAATCAGGGAACCATTGGTTCAATTGATAAGGCAGATAGTCTTGTAGGAAGATATTGAGCTTAGCGACGGCCATAATTTAGTGAATTCAAAGCCGTTTTGCTGTCCCTATGGGGTTTTTCTTTTTAAATAATTATAAAATGCAAGTTTATTGGTACTATCCTACTAGAATTGTAACCTTCATGGTGCCCTTTAAAGCAACAATACGCCACACATTTTTTGTGACTCACCTGGATCATGTCCCAAAAACAAAATGTGAAAAAACAAAACTAGCATTTCTGCTGGTTAGTTTACAGTGCTACTGTGGCTGAGGGTGTTTTCAGTGGACATCAATGAATCAAGACATTAACTTTTAAACTCATACGCCTGACCCTTGCATACTCTTGGTCCCTTGCTTGACAACTGTTGCATGTATTATATCTATACATACACTTATATGTTTAATATATATATATATATATATATATCACCTATTATAATTGTCAAACTGCGAGTTGTCGTCACGCTTGCGAGCCTTGCGAAGCAAGGCGAGCTGTTGAGGCATGGAAGCCTTCCGAGCTCGCACTTAGGCCCACAGTTGCGTGAGGACAACTGTCAGTTTGACAACTTCCTTCCTCCTTCCCCTCATCCTCCCTCCTGCCCCTCATTCTCCCTCTGCCCCTCATTCTCCTTCCTTCTTCTCATCCTCCCTCCTCCCCCTCATCTTCCCTCCTGCCCCTCATCCTTCCCCCTCCTCCTCCCCCGTTCCCCCTCTCCACTAACCTCCAGTGTCGGATGACCGCCTGCTGTTCCCTCCCCAGCAGGCCTCTTCTTGCTGTGTCTGGCATATTCTCTCCCTCAGTACGCTACCTCCTCCCACCACTAGGGGGCGATGTCACAGAGCGGGAACATACCAGGGACTGAGCGTGGAGGCCACAAGCACCATCTAGCAGCACAATGGCAACATATACAAGAGTGCACACACTACTACGAGAGAGACAGCAGGGAAAGAGGGGAGAGTGACAGCAGGGAAGAGGGGGGAGATAGTGACAGCAGGGGAAGAGGGGGGATGAAATAGAGAGACAGCAGGGAAAGAGTGACAGCAGGGAAGAGGGGGGATGAAAGCGAGAGACCGCAGAGAAAGAGGGGGAGAGAGTGACAGCAGGGGAAGAGGGGGAAGAAAGAGAGAGACAGCAGGGAAAGAGTGACAGCAGGGAAGAGGGGGGAGATAGTGACAGCAGGGGAAGAGGGGGGATGAAAGAGAGAGAGCAGGGAAAGAAGGGGAGAGAGTGACAGCAGGGAAGAGGGGGGATGAAAGAGAGAGACAGCAGGGAAAGAGGGGGAAAGAGTGACAGCAGGGGAAGAGAGGGAAGAAAGTGAGAGACAGCAGGGAAAGAGTGACAGCAGGGAAGAGGGGGGAGATAGTGACAGCAGGGGAAGAGGGGGGATGAAAGAGAGAGACAGCAGGGAAAAGGGGGAGAGAGTGACAGCAGGGGAAGAGGGGGGATGAAAGAGAGAGACAGCAGGGAAAAGGGGGAGAGAGTGACAGCAGGGGAAGAGGGGGGAAGAAAGAGAGAGACAGCAGGGAAAGAGGGGGAGAGAGTGACAGCAGGGAAGAGGGGGGGAGAGAGTGACAGCAGGGGAAAAGGGGGGATGAAAGAGAGAGACAGCAGGGAAAGAGGGGGAGAGAGTGACAGCAGGGGAAGAGGAGGGAAGAAAGAGAGTGACAGTAGGGAAAGAGGGGGAGAGAGTGACAGCAGGGAAGAGGGGGGAGAGAGTGACAGCAGTGGAAGAAGGGGGAAGAAAGAGAGACAGCAGGGAAACAGGGGGAGAGAGTGACAGCAGGGAAGAGGGGGGAGATAGTGACAGTAGGGGAAGAGGGGGGGAGAGAGTGACAGCAGGGAAGAGGGGGGAGATAGTGACAGCAGGGAAGAGGGGGGAGATAGTGACAGCAGGGAAAGAGGGGGAGAGAGTGACAGCAGGGAAAGAGGGGGAGAGAGTGACAGCAGGGAAGAGGGGGGAGACAGTGACAGCAGGGGAAGAGGGGGGATGAAAGAGAGAGACAGCAGGGAAAGAGGGGGAGAGAGTGACAGCAGGGGAAGAGGGGGGAAGAAAGAGAGAGACCGCAGGGAAAGAGAGAGACAGCAGGGAACATACCAGGGACTGAGCGGGGAGGCCACAAGCACCATCTAGCAGCACAATGGCAACATATACAAGAGTGCACACACTACTACGAGAGAGACAGCAGGGAAAGAGGGGAGAGTGACAGCAGGGAAGAGGGGGGAGATAGTGACAGCAGGGGAAGAGGGGGGATGAAATAGAGAGACAGCAGGGAAAGAGTGACAGCAGGGAAGAGGGGGGATGAAAGAGAGAGACCGCAGAGAAAGAGGGGGAGAGAGTGACAGCAGGGGAAGAGGGGGGAAGAAAGTGAGAGACAGCAGGGAAAGAGTGACAGCAGGGAAGAGGGGGGAGATAGTGACAGTAGGGGAAGAGGGGGGATGAAAGAGAGAGACAGCAGGGAAAGAGGGGGAGAGAGTGACAGCAGGGAAAGAGGGGGGAAGAAAGAGAGAGACAGCAGGGAAAGAGGGGGAGAGAGTGACAGCAGGAGAAGCGGGGGGAGATAGTGACAGCAGGGGAATAAAGAGAGAGACAGCAAAGGGAAGCAAGAGAGAGACAGCAGGGAAAAAGGGGGGAGAGAGAGACAGCAGGGGAAGCGGGGGGAGAGAGAGACAGCAGGAGAATAAAGAGAGAGACAGCAGAGGGAAGCAAGAGAGAGACAGCAGGGGAAGAGGGGGGAGAGAGAGACAGCAGGGCGATGGTGCTTATCTTGCCGTCATTTTTGACGGGCAAGTAGCTAGTATATATATATATATATATATATATATTAAGGAATTGCCCGTTAAAAATGACGGCAATAAAATTTGAAACCTGGCAAAGCGTTTTTGACACACAATGTGAGTTTCTGCCCCCTCTGAGCACCTTCAGCGCTCATCGCAAGCCTCTCCTCCCGTCGTGATGAATGTTGAAGGCAACCTGCAACTTTTGTGCTTGGGAATGCCATGTCTCCCCCCTGTCCCTTCCCTGTGTCTTTTTCCTCTGTGTGTCTGCTGAATGTTTGTGTGGCGCGCGCTGCGAAGAGAAATATAGGAAACATTTTAAACTTATTAGGGCAATTGTTTTTTATTTTATTAATTAATTTATTAATTAATTATTAATAATAACTTACCTATTTGCTGTAATTTGGTGCTGTTCAATTTCTAAAGTGGTAATAATGTCGCTTTAGAAATAAAGCCACCAAATAAATGTCCAGTCACAATGTTCATCACCTGAGGAGAAAGTTAGAAAAATCTAGACTGTGTCCCCTATTTATAGAGTGCCAGCTCGAGGACAAACCGTTAAAAAGCAGTGCACATGCGCAATTTGCGTGTAATCCACCATTTTTCCTGTGTATATGAACTTACATACTTGCTTTGTACAAAATGGTGCCAGTTTTGTAAATCTTGCGTTCTACGCATTGAATTCTGTATGTGTTACTAGCCTCGCTCCTGTGTTACTGGTCTAGCGCTTTCTGCTCGGCTGTGTTACGTGCTTCAGCCTCGTTTTTAGCATTGCCATTTTTTCGATTGTGTAAAAACGCCAAATATGCCTCAAATTAACTTGCTCCCTGGCTCTCCCCCTGTGCTGTGTGTAAGTTAATTTGAGGCATATTTGGTTTTTTTGCTGGTCTTTCCAGTTCCTTGTTTCGGCCATTAAACTCGTAATTCACTGCAGCCCCGCAACATTCCTGAGTATTACCAACAACCCATAATTAGAAAGTATATATGTGATATATATATATGTGTTTTAAATAAATAGTACATCTGTGTTCACATTTGAATGTCTAAAGCAAGTTGAAAAACCTGCTTCCAGCTCAGAGTTCCAAGAAAAACAGTTATTACACTGCATTCTGGGAAGCTGAGCTGGGATATGCTAATGTGCCCAAAAATGCCTTGCTTTAAAATCCATAGCCATTTTCAAACATGGCTTCCTTTAAGCTTATGCCTGCTGTATTACACCGCTTTAATGCAAAGCCAAGGTTGGATTATACACAAGCTGAGAATCCTATCCACGTACAGCTGTTTCAAGCTACTGGCTATCATCAGCATGGAGCGGGATCTCAGCTTGTGTTGTGGAAACAATCATTTATAATATGGTGGGGGAAAGAGCTATAGAAGCCCTCTTTATATATAAATAAATGTTTCTTACCGCAGTCAGGGCTCTTGTTCTCACTCTTAATAAGGATGTTGTCATTTTCTATTGGCTCTTAGAGCTGTTTCTCATATGTAAAGCTTGGTTTGGTGTAATATACTGAGTGAACACAACATTTGTTGGAGATTAATCTAATACATTGTTCAAATAGTATATTTTGTTTATATGTAAGAATTTATAGTAAAAATAATAATTTCTGTACTTCTGTGGAATTGTTAGAATGGTTGATTTCCAGTAAAGGAGCAAACGCATCTTTTTCACCTTTTTCATTTACTTTGTGCAGATTATTATCTCTCAATAAAACAATTGCATTGGATAGTGTATGCTTTGGTGACAGCCATATTCTTGTTTATTATTATTTTTCTCTTACACAAAACTTTTATCAGTCACATAACTGATCTGTATTCACAGCAGACTACTGTATATAAAGATTTATTATTTTTACTATAAATACCTTTACAAGGTAAGATTACCATTGTAGATTCATTTAATACACGGTTCAAACAGTATGTATCTGTGTGTGTGTGTGTGTGTTTATGTATGTATGTGTTTTGTTAATCTGAATTTTATGTGATGGATCAGAACACAATAGTCTAAGTTGGTGAAGTGAAATGAGAAAAATATATACATAAAACTATTTTTTAGAAATAGAGAAGAGAAAATTGGCATGTGCGTATGTATTCACCCCCTTTGTTATGAAGCCCATAAAAAGCTCTGGTGCAACCAATTACCTTCAGAAGTCACATAATTAGTGACATGATGTCCACCTGTGTGCAATCTAAGTGTCACATGATCTGTCATTACATATACCGTATTGGTCCGAATATAAGCCGCGCCCGCATATAAGTTGCACCGGTAAAGTAAAAAAAAAATAGAAAAAAGATAGTACTCAAATATAAGCTCCACCCGTAAAATTGGAGCGAAAAAGACTCTCAAAGTGATCAGCCATTGCAAGAAACAGGCTTTCTAATTAGCTCTGTAGCGTTTTTTTGCAGGTTACTGGCTTTACAGGATGTTAGAATCACTAAAACCGTAAATCACTATTCAATACCGCAGTCTCAAGCACGAAAATCGGCACCCTTAACTCGCAATCGCACAAATCGGCAATAATTTTGCGTTCGCGTATAGAAGCCGCACACGTAACAAGCAAAGTTCACAAATCGGCAATGATTTTTTTTTACAGTCGCAAATATAAGCCGCACCCGTAACTCGCAAGCTCAAAAATCCGAAAAAAGGTGCAGCTTATATTTGGTCCAATACGGTACACACCTTTTTTGAAAGGCATCAGAGGCTTCAACACCTAAGCAAGTAACACGACTAACCAAACACTTATTTGGAGAGTTCCTTGGTCTTCATGGCAGTAAGGGACAATGTTGTTGAGAAGTACAAGTCAGGGTTAGGTTATAAAAAAATATCCAAATCTTTGATAATCCCCAGGAGCACCATCAAATCTATCATAACCAAATGGAAAGAACATGGCACAACAGCAAACCTGCCAAGAGACGGCTGCCCACCAAAACTCACGGACCAGGCAAGGAGGGCATTAATCAGAGAGGCAGCACAGAGAACACAGGGAAACGTGTAAATGTGTTGGAATGGCCTAATCAAAGCCCAGACCGTAATTCAATAGAAAATTTGTGGTCAGACTTAAAGATTGCTGTTCACAAGCGCAAACCATCCAACTTAAAGGAGCTGGAGCAGTTTTGCAAGGAGGAAAGGGCAACAATTCCAGTGGTAAAATGTTGCAAGCTCATAGAGACTTATCCAAAGCGACTTGGGGCTGTGATTGCAGCAAAAGGTGGCTCTACAAAGTATTGACTTTAGGGGGGTGAATAGTTATGCACATTGACTTTTTCTGTTATTTTGTCCAATTTGTTGTTTGCTTCACAATTTAAAAAAAAAAAAAAACGCCTTCAAAGTTGTGGGCATGTTCTGTAAATTAAATGATGCAAATCCTCAAACAATCCATGTTAATTCCAAGTTGTGAGGCAACAAAACATGAAAAATACCAAGGGGGTGAATACTTTTGCAAGGCACTGTGTGTGTATGCATGTATGTATGTATGTATATTTATATATATATATGTGTGTGTGTATATGGAAGCAGGTTTATATATATATAAATATATATATATATATATGTGTATATATATATATACAAATACATACCCCTGCGCACTCATTGCGAGCTTCTCCTCTCGTGTACCTTTGCTCCTCTGAGCACCCTGGCATTTATTGTGAGCTCCGCACTGAGCGCCTTTGGCAAAGCGAGTCTCTCCTCTGCTCTGTTTTTTAAAAAAAATCTATTTTTGTATAATAATTAATACATTAATATACTTTACCTATTTGTAATTAATATATCCAGCAATCAATATGCTGAAGAGCTAACAATCGCTTTTGTTTTTCCTGCAGCATACATTTGGACTGTTGGTGATCTGAGGAGAAAGTGTCAGCAGTGTGGCAAGTGTGCAGTGTAAATAGGCTGCGTGTGCGAGGCTAAACCGTTTGTTTATTTGTGTAATGCGGTATTTTAGAATGGTTATGTTATTAGTTGCAAGTTAGTGTTGTAAAATGGAGGCGAGTGTCTGTGTGTTACGCAGGTCTCGAGCATTTTCCATCCTTCCTAATAGTGTATTGTGTACCTTGTATGTTCCTGGTTAAAAGTCGTATGTGCCTGGCGGTGATTTGCGTGTTTAAGGTTTGGGTAGCCTCATTTTAGTTTTTTTTTTTTTTTTGCTGCCATTTTTTTATCTCGCTAAGGAGATTTTCGAGTGGCAAAACTCTGCAAATTCTACTTAAATTTGCTTGCAACCTCACTCCCAGATGGTGTGGCTGTCACCCCGTGCTGTGTGTGATGTTTTTGGTATTTGTTGTGTTTTTGGATGTGCGCGGTTCGGCCATTAAGTTTGTATTTTTTGCGGGTCATATTTTATTTTCTCTAAGTGGCGGTTTCCTTTTCAAAGTGTTACAGGACGTAATTTTTTCAGGCGTTTTTTTTTTTTTAAAGTGCTACAGGTTTCACTCTGTGAATTGTGTATTTGAGTTTTCTGTTCTGTAGTCCTGCGGGTCGTAGGTATAATGCTTAATCCATGCTGGGTCATAGGGATGAGCGCCTACAGGGCTCATCTCCATCAGCGCAGTGAGCGCCAAAGGCGATCTCTGCCGAAGTTGTACGGGGTCATAGGGATGACGCCTATGGCGCTCATCTCCACCAGCACAAAGAGCGAATTTGGCCCTCGCATTGCAGCGAGCGCGCAGTTTTAACGTTGCGTTACCAACGGATTTTGGCAAGCCCGCGCTGCATATAAAATGTGTATATGTTATTGTAATAAGAACAACACCGTCCACTACAGGCAAAGTGGTTTCTCCGCCAATTTTGATTTACATTTGACTACTGTTTGCCCATTTCCTTATACTATCTGGATACTTTTTTCTATTTCAACCGTTTTATTGAAGATAATTCAAGAACAGATCTTTTTGACAGAGTAGAGCAATTGGATTTCAATTTTATTTTACATTTTATTTGGCATGTATTCAATATTTGTATTACTAGTAACTTGCCTGTCATAAATGAAGGTGTCATGTAGTATCTTTATTGTCTGTTCTGTCTGTCTATGTGCCCTCTCCTCTCTCTCTCTCCCCCCCCTTCCTCTCTGTCTCTCCCTGTGTTCCAATTACTATTACGCAGTTCCGAGTAATAACCCCAGGAATGCACAATAATAACTCCTGTGCGGAAAGCACCAGTCAGACATTTTTCACAATCTTAAAACTATGATAGTGGATTTTTTTTTATTTTTTTAAATGCATTAAAGGTTATATACAGTGGATATAAAAAGTCTACACACCCCTGTTAAAATGTCAGGTTTCTGTGCTGTAAAAAAAATGAGACAAAGATAAATCATTTCAGAACTTTTTCCACCTTTAATGTGACCTATAAACTGTACAACTCAATTGAAAAACAAACTGAAATCTTCTAGGTAGAAGGAAGAAAAAATATAAAAATAAAATAATATGGTTGCATTAGTATGCAAACCCTTAAACTAATACTTTGTTGAAGCACCTTTTGATTTTATTACAGCACTCAGTCTTTTTGGGTATGAGTCTATCAGCATGGCACATTTTGACTTGGCAAGATTTGCCCACTCTTCTTTGCAAAAACACTTCAAATCTGTCAGATTGCGAGGGCATCTCCTGTGCACAGCCCTCTTCAGATCACCCCACAGATTTTCAATCGGATTCAGGTCTGGGCTCTGGCTGGGCCATTCCAAAACTTTAATCTTCTTCTGGTGAAGCCATTCCTGTTGATTTGGATGTATGCTTTGGTTCGTTGTCATGCTGAAAGATGAAGTTCCTCTTCATGTTCAGCTTTCTAGCAGAAGCCTGAAGGTTTTGTGCCAATATTGACTGGTATTTGGAACTGTTCATAATTCCCACTATCTTAACTAAGGCCCCAGTTCCAGCTGAAGAAAACCAGCCCCAAAGCACGATGCTGCCACCACCATGCTTCACTGTGGGTATGGTGATCTTTTGGTGATGTGCAGTGTTGTTTTTGCGCCAAACATATCTTTTGGAATTATGGCCAAAAAGTTCAACCTTGGTTTCATCAGACCATAACACATTTTCCTACATGCTTTTGGGAGACTTCAGATGTGTTGCAAAATGTAGCCTGGCTTGGATGTTTTTCTTCGTAAGAAAAGGCTTTTGTCTTGCCACTCTACCCCATAGCCCAGACATATGAAGAATATGGGAGATTGTTGTCACATGTACCACACAGCCAGTACTTGCCAGATATTCCTGCAGCTCCTTTAATGTTGCTGTAGGCCTCTTGGTAGCCTCCCAGACCAGTTTTCTTCTGGTCTTTTCATCAATTTTGGAGGGAGCTACAGTTCTTGGTAATGTCACTGTTGTGCCATATTTTCTCCACTTGATGATGTCTGTCTTCACTGTGTTCCATGGTATATCTAATGCCTTGGAAATTATTTTGTACCCTTCTCCTGACTGATACCTTTTAACAATGAGATCCCTCTGATGCTTTGGAAGCTCTCTGTGGACCAAGGCTTTTGCTGTGGGATGCGACTAAAAAAATTTCAGGAAAGACCAACTAGAGCAGCTGAACTTTATTTGGAATTAATCGTAGGCACTTTAAATTATGGCAGGTGTATGCTGACTCCTATTTAACAGGATTTGGAATGTGATTGCTTAATTCTGAACACAGCTACATCCCCAGTTATAAAAGGGTGTGCAGACTTATGCAACCACATTATTTTTATTTTTTTCTTCTCTCCACCTAAAAGATTTCAGTTTGTTTTTCAATTGAGTTGTACAGTTTATAGGTCACATTAAAGGTGGAAAAAGTTCTGAAATGATTTCTTTGTCTCATTTTTTTACAGCACAGAAACCTGACATTTTAAAAGGGGTGTGTAGACTTTTTATATCCACTGTATTATATTTGTATATTTGAGTTATGTCTATATAATCAATAATTTAAACCAATAAGTGCACATTGTAAGCTCACATTTCTCTCTTTGTTTTATTATATTGATGTGTTACTGTCATTGTTTGACACCCTTGTGACCAGCTTCATGACATCTAATTACAAATTATTTTATTTTTGCTATAGAAACATTCATAAATGTTATTCCTGTAAAAGTTAATTAATTAATTTTTTGCACTCTGTGTGCATTTTAATTTTATTATAGATACATGGAAATTAAGGATGTGCATGAATTGACAAATTTTTCTTTTTTTTTATTTCTTTGAAAGTTTTCCTTCACTTGAACCCCCTCCACCAGTGGTGAAGAAACGCATTCCTCGAGCATTAAAGACTACCCAGGATCTGATAATTTCTCCAAATCCTGTTATTGGTATGGTAGAAAAAACAAGAGAAGTGCAGCAAGTTTATTTACATCTGAGAGATGAATCTGCAGTCACATTTGCTCAAAACCTGCAGACTGCGTCAATGTCTAAATTTGAGCCAGAACCATTACCGTGTGAAATGACAAGTGAAGTCAAAGAGACCACAGAGAACCAAAACAGAGTTGCTCTCGCTGTACCAGATCTCATTCACAAAGAGAATTTAGAGATGGTTCACAGATTATCTTCCGATCACTGTACAGACATGAAGATCAACCTCAATCAGGAAGAGGTGCTTGAGCAGAAAGCGGAGAACTCACATTGGGGTTCATCACAAAATTCTACTTTAGACAATGAAGGCCCACATCCAGACCTCCTTTCCTTTGAGTAGAAATTCTTCCATTCTTAATGAACATTGCATTACTAATTACACTGTCTTAAAGGCAAGGCCAATTAACATGGCCTTTTTTTTTAAATATATAATACTAACTTGTGGTCCCACAACATTGTCATCGCAAAGTTTTGTACAATATATATGTATCCATATTTCTTATGGACATATTTTTATATATCAAATGATCCCCTTTATTTTATTGTAGAGGGGTACAGAGCTGAATGCATATATTAAATATTTATATGGATTATGATTATAAATGAATCTTTTTTTTGTACTCACAGTACTGTAACACTTTAAATAGTGCGATAAATGTATTTTATAGAAAAGATGATTTCAAATGAAATGATAAATTGTCACACCAGAACACATCTGCAGTGTCATTTAATAACCATCTCACAAAGGTTTTCAGGACACATCTTCCTGAGAATGTAGGACATAATCTGCTCAGTAAAGGAAGGATGGCATAAAAAAGTTGTCCTGTCTGGTGACGAGTCTCCTGCTTTTCTCCTCCCCTAATCGCATGATTTGTTCAGTCAGCCACACTTGTCATACTTTCACTTGATGGAGAAAGGCGGGGGTATTATGGTGGGTGGGTGAGGCTGAGAGAAGGAGGGAGGGGGAGAGAGAGAGAAGGGGGGCACACAGAACGCAGAGAGAGGGCCCATTGTGTTGCTGCCCTATATATCTCTCCTATGAGAATTTCCCTATAAACTTGTATCAAGTCAGTAATTGTTACCATTGCTAACCCCTCTAGACTAAATGTTCTAACTACTAAACTAAAGCAGAAACATTGGGAAAATGCTGTAAAGTCTAAAAAGAGTAAAATATATATTTTTAATGAAGTAAAAACCCACAACAGACCATAACTTTTCTTTCTGATCTTTGTACAGTTTAAATAAATGGTGTCAGAGATGGTTTTAATGAATCCTTTAATCTGGAATAAATATGATGGAAACAGAGTCCCTGGTTTGTTTAGATAACACACATAACATGGCAGTCACCTCTGAGAGAGCTAAGTGTGGAAGGACTACGGAGGACAAGGTATAACAATTATTGTGACCCTCTTCATAATTTTATTAAACTATATGTAGAGCATCCACATTGAATTGCTGTCATTAATACTCAGTCTTTGGCTTCATATACTAAACACAGCACTTTATAGGACAGGACCTGCTGCTGCGGGCCTCCTTGGAACAGGACCCGCTCTTCCTGAATGAAAAATGTGAATATATTCACACACTTTCTGATTACATGGGCCCTCATTCAATTGCGATTTGGCCAATTGAATAGGGGTCTAAATAAGCAAATATATTTTTTAAATAAGTTTTTAGTTAGTAAACATCTATCCAAAAGCAAGGTTTTCACCAACTAAAAACTTCTTTAAAAAAAATATTCTATGTGCTTATTTAGCGCCCTATTCAATTGGCCAAATAGCAATTGAATGAGGGCCATGGTGTATAAACATACGATTGTTAATACATTAAACAAAATAAATGGCAATGATAGACAACCACCAATCAGCTGACTGCAGATCAATGGCTAAATAATTGATCAAGAGATGTTAGGTGTTTTTTTTTTTTAACATCTATGCCAAAATAAATATCCATGGAACACATGATTTAATACATTGTAGGTACTTGAAAAGTAGGTACTAAAAAATGGTGTGTTTATTTTTTTTTAATAAATATTAATGAAAGCTGGTTTATAATGTCTTGAAAATATTAGGAAATGTGCCAAAAAATATGCAAATCTGGAGCCCTCCATGGCAGACAAGTATTATCAATAACTTACAGTTTGTTGTTAACAAGCCCCAAAAACAGTTTAACATTTGGCTCAGTTCCCCCCCCCCCCCCCCCCCCTTATCTGAGACCTTCATTGGCAAAAAAGAAAAGAAAATACCCTCTTCCATATGCTACAAATAAAAATGAGCTTTTTATATAAAAAAAATATATATATATATATAAATATAAAATCATTTTTCTATGTGCCCCTAATCAAATGACCAATGTAGTAAATTATACAGGGAACAATGCAAAAAAATACACAATCGAGTACTTTATCAATTCAATGTGTTTTGTTTACTATAGTAAATTTATATTAACATTTTTTTCCTGTGAATAAGCCTTTCTGTTCCACCCTCCAAGCAGAATTCTCATTCTGATGATTACCAATACTTGATAATTACTTATTTAAGTCTGTTTCCATGACGCTCAAGAGTGAAAAATGTGGAGATATCCCAAGTAGTGAGCCTAATCAACTCTATTACTACCGGAGGTCTGTACACAGTTCTTTCGTAGTATGAGGACAAAGCCTAAATAGGTAAAAAATTACAAAACATTTTAAAATATTCCATTACCAGAATTGAATATTAGATACAATATTTAAAAATGAAACCACATTAGAAATGTCTGCTGTCTCTAATGTCACAATTAAAGATTCTAGATTAAAATAACTTAAAAAATAGGCAGGAGGCTGTCCCACTGGTACATTACTCAAGGCTTACTGCTGTTACTAGAATCTGGGAATTGGGGTAGCATCTCTAAAATGTCCCATGAAGACATGTTTGACGGAAGTCAAGAAATAACAAAAAGGGCAAATTACTGCAGGAATTTACCCCTGGACACAAAGATAACCGAATATATAACCAAAGGGACATTGTTCCAGCCATGACTTATATTAGGCAAATGTTAACTGTTCTATAGAAATAACATTGGATGGTACAATGGTAAGACCGTATCAGTAGAGCCTCAGACACTTTGTTCATTGTATTCAAATCAATATTTCCTTGTGAAAGGACTTGTGTAATTGTATAGTATCACATTTAATAGGCTATATAGCAATTTGGTGACAGCCTATAGTCACAAACCCAGTCCTTGATTTCATTCAGGTCCTTCTTATAGTGGCACAAAACCTCACCCAGATATAGAAGGACAATCCTCATGTAGAGAAATCCAGGCTTAGAGATCGCATTCAATGGAAAACATACAGACATGCAACTGGAAGGCGCATGGTGTAGGATGATGCAGACTAATATGGACACCAGAAAGACCTCTGATCACAGGGCTAAAGTTTAATAAAACCATTTTTTCAGGTTAAAAACAGGCATTAAATAAAAAAAAAAAAGGTAAAATAAAAACACAAAATGGTACTGTTCAAGTAAAATATATGTTTAAAAATGTACAAGATTTTCATATATGCAATAATAAAAAAAATAATTATTTCATTAGAATAAAGAAGGCAGGTAAAAGCCTTCAATTTAAATATATTTAGTATACAATTTAAACTGGCCACAGAAACATTCCTATGGCTTCCAAGTACCTTGAAATCTTCCAAATCCTTCATCTCTAAAGTAAATGTTTTTATTATTAAGCATATCTAGAGGCAGATTCCATTCTTCTGTCGCTGATGAACGCCATTTTCATCTATAGTTAGTGGTGTTTGGAATTCCCGATTCTGGACATATGGCTCCAGACCCTGAGAAGAGAACCAAGGTGTCACTGCGCCGCCAAGTCAAATAAGGCATTTTATGTATCGGAAAGGAGAAATGTAAGCATAGAGAAGTGGACAGTGATAAAAGAAGGGTCGGCAATACAAGACGGGACAGGGTGCTCCTACTATTCTTACCTCTCCAGCATATGATATCAGAGGAGAAATTTCACATTGAATTGGTAGATCTCCTGCATCCTTCATGCTGAAAAAAAAGGAATTACAGAGAAAGGTATAAAAAAAAAACACAAACAAATAAATCCAAACAGCAAAGTAGATGAGGCTGGTTATACCTCTGTTGAGGGAACGCTTTTGTTAGTATTAGAAGTCTTGAGAGTAGTGTGAGAGTACTGCACACTACAGGCACCATAAGACAGATAAACCAATCCAGGTAGAAATACCAGAGGCTAAAGAAGAGTTACTTTCAGAAAAATGAAGTTTGTCACTAGTCAGGTGGCATTTCATGGGTGTATGTAGTACTACCTCACTAGTGAGAGCATAGAGCAAAAATTATGAATATTCAATTGATTGGCAAACACCTAAAAAGAACCCATTGCAACAAGATTAGACAAAAATATAAAGGACTAGCCAAACCGGGAGCATTATCACCATGCATAGACCAATGGCACTGGTAACCACAAAGTTAAATGCTCACATCTCTTCCAGAGAGGAAGCAGAAGGATCAGAGATCAGGATCATAGGATGTCCTGTTACACTTAGAGGCTGTATACATGCAAAGATATCCTGAAGAACTTAGTTTAAAATAGCAAGTAATTGTCAATTACAGAGATGAAGAAATGCAAAGAACGACTGTATTTATAGGACTTCCTCCACCAGCAGGGAGAGACCTTGTTAGTAATGACAGCCCCAGCACCATGCACCCATAATTACTTGTTCTGGGTATGGTCTTGCGCTGCTCCAAACATGTTGCAGATATGACTGTTTTAAAAAAGTAAATAAAGGCGGTTAATGAAAAGATCCACAGTATTTTAAAGTAACAGGAATGACAAGGGGTCCATGACAATAATCAGTTGAGAAGTTGCCACTTTGTCAACGAGCAGGCATGAGCTGTACAACAGCGCTCACTCAGTCAGGATCCTCTATGGAGTTCTGAGAAATATATATATATATATATATATATATATATATATATATATATATATACACATACATACATATATACATATATATATATATATATATATATATATATATATATATATATATATATATATATATATATATATACATATACACACACACACACACACACACAATAAACCACTGAACCATGTGTATGGGGTCAGTCCTGCTTGTCCATTTCTGTTTACCCAAGAGGGTCTAAACCACAGAATCCTCTAACAATCAATTAAATTCTACTCTCCGTTACATGAGAAATTGGATAATCATGACATTAAAAAGAAAAAGAAAAAAAATCTGACAAGCTTCAATTATAGTTGTTTGGGAAAAATGGTGTGTATTATATAGATGCATGGCTTAAACAGCAGCTAGTGTTTCTTCAAGCATATACATTTTCCTATAGATCACTAGAGTAATTATTTTAACTGTATCTCTAAATGCCACTTCAATTCTATAGGCTTGACTTTTGAATTATTTTCTGATCCCTTCACACTAGACCAATAACCAGTTCCAGGTAGAGTTGTTCCTTAAAAACGCAGGTGTAATTTATTGGCAATGTCATATTCTACACATTATGTTACATATGTATTAGACTCCCCAATTGTTTCTCCTAGCTTTTGAAAATATTCCCCTGGACCACCAAACGATAGGACAAGGCTTGCACACAGAGCACTGCAGGAGTATATAAAATTAAAAAAATAATGAATTAGCTAATTACTTCACTATTACAATTTCTCACTGGTGTAGGAGTAACCTAACAGACCAGCATTTTTTAGCTAGTCTGTTTCTACACCACTAAAATATGCAGGCCATTTTGAATTGAATGTTGCTTGGTACGAAAAAAAGAGCATGCAAAACTAGTTGGAGGAGGTTGACATTTTGCCACTTACAGAGGGATGGCTGGAATACGGGTTCCATTTTCATCAACAAAGTGTCCTCCAGCATTGAGGACCCAGCAGTGATGCAGGGACATGAGGGCATGTCGTGCAGTGGTGGGGTTATCTTTCCCATTCTGACTGTCTGCATTTTTCAAAGGAGAAAACTCTTCTTCACGTAGTGCCTCAAATACCACAAATTTCCTTAAGTTGGTTGGTAAAGAGAAAGGGACATTTACAAAACAATGATATACATCACATGAACAAGATAACAAGGAGGGGGAAGGATGAGAAATAAAATGGTTGAGAGTGGAAAGAGAGAGAGAGAGAAAACAAGAACACACCACCACAAAAAAACACAGGACAAGGAGAAAGGAATGGGAGGGGGCAGGACTGGGTGTCCCTTTCAGATACATTATTAGAATCTCTAACTTACTTTGCAAACTGGAATATGTCAAACACAAATTTCTCCATCTTGATCCCATTGGGTTTGTCGGGGTGAACATGCACACCCTGGGTATTCATGTATGGAATCTTCTTTAGAGCAACGTGGTGCTGAAGCCGGGGTTCGTGGATGCTGCAGGAGATGGTGTACAGTTATATCTCTATCCCATCTAATTCTGATTATGCTTTATAATCCGCACTACATTCCAGAGGATATTGGCCCTTGCCCACTATAAAACTTCATTCCTACCACCTTCCAAGCCAGACATTTAGCACCCAGCATTGCAACTCCCCAGTGAGACTTACTCCACAATCTGCTGCAAAAATTGTAGGGTGAAGAAGTGGTTGGCAATATTTCCAGCATTATATAGCAGCCGCCCATCAGAGCTGCGTTGCTGTGCAGTATCCAGCGTGATCTCGCTGTATTCCACCACCTGGTACAAACCATCCACACGACATACTACACCAACTGGCTCTGTGGGGTTCATTTTCTCCACGACCTGTGGGAGAAGAACAAAGAACAAACTGGCACATGAACCTAATGAAATTGGTTTCTATTAACTTGAAAGTGGGAATTTGGACTAAAGCAACACATTATAGAACACATGTTTTAATCTGTAACCTCCTTTTGTTCTACAGTGCCACTAAAAAAGAGGCTATAGAACAAAATATATACAAAAATTACAATAAAAAATAAATAAAGAAAGAAATGCTGAAAATGGAACACACCCAAATTGTTTTAATGAGACAAGTGGGCTTGTTCTGTTCCAGCCCTATACACCTTGAGTAGGAGATATGGTTAGGTTCCAATAGAAACTAACCATATTGTTTAGGTTGCCTATGACTGCACTATTTTACTTGAAGGGCCTCATATGCAGCCTCTGGACCACAGAAGTTACCATATGTGCTCTGCACCACAATTTAGAGAGTGGAAAAACATGTGGAAAATGTGTTAACATTTTTAAAATTGATCAAGAATTGACATTGGTATTGTCATTTTAGTTTAGCCTTTTAGGCCATCCCACAAGAACCTGCATAAAAAAAGGCCGGACTCTAAGGATTATATACTGTGTAAGCGATCCGATCATACAGTTTAAAATATATTTTTATTGTCAAGTCACAGATTTGATTCCCTTGCCTTCCATTTGTTTAACTAATGTACAAACACACACTAATATAAATTATATAATCTCAATCAGTAATTAAAAAACAAAACAAACACTTTCCACTAGACCAACATACTCTGCTTTGAAATGTATATAACTAAATAAGTAGTTCGCATACTTATTCATTTTTTCAGTTTTTTTTAAGAAACATAAAACAAGACAGTTGCCTTATAATGACTTCGGCTCTGTTATATAAGATCAAATGTAATTTTTTTGTTTTTAAATTAAATTAAAGAAGAAAAAAAAAAAAAAAAAAAAAAAAACATGGTCTTTAGGGAATTGAACTCAGGACCTTTAGAACAATAGACTGCAATGTAGCCTTAGATACTGTGCCATTTGATCTGCTGCTAGGGAAGATATAAATCAATCACTTAGCCACTGCCTCATTCATAGCTTCTACACCGGATTCTAATTAATAGTTATTATGTTCTGCATGGTATAGATCTCATTACTCAGACTGAAATAGCCTGACTTCAATTTATCAAAATTCCATGAATTCAGCATCAATTAAAAAAAAAAAAAAAAACCCACACGCATCACACTTTTACAGCACATATGCAGAATTTTGTGGTCCTTAATTTTACCCAGAGCAAAATGGTAAGAACACTGTAGGAGAGGAATTAATTGATAATAAGGATAATGAGAAGCATTTAGAAATACAACTGGATATTTGTTAGTTGTGGAGACAATTGTGAGACTGTATTGCTGTAGGTTATTTAGAACTATTAACATAAATTACATTATAAGAGATTTAATGATTTTTTGAAGACAACTGCCCGTTAACCCTCTCACTGGCAAATGGGCTAACAAAGCACTGCAGGCACCTTTGCCAATGAAAGAGTTAACTACAATCAACAGACTACTGACATAAATTAAGTCAAAATGATATATGCACACAATTCTGAGCATTACCTTGGCTCCACAGTCCGCTTCTTTCTCCACACAGAAACCAATAAATACTGGATCAGCCACCTTCACCAGGATGTTGTCTACACAGTATACATGTATGTATTCCACTCCTCTGTGCTGCATGTCCTTCAGAACACCATGTGTGCCCAATGCTCTATACAAGCCCCCATTGCCATCTGCATACAAAAGAGATTTCAGGAGTTTCAGTATAGTTTAATGATATATAGTTCCGTGTGTTCACAATCAGAGGGTGTCCAGTCACCAACCAACCTGGAGCCATTGATATCTTGTCCTTTTCCTCCATAAGGATTTTGCCGTCAAAGCTCATAGCGGGCAGCATCCCCTGCTGGAAAAGAATCACATCCTCTTTACGTAGTCCAAAATACCGGTGCTTCTGAAAGAATTCCAGAGTGGATTCCATTGTACGTCCACTAACCATAATGAACCTGTTGGGAGACAGAAAAAAAAACATCTTTATAAAAAGGTACACTTCGGCCATTTACATATACACGTAAGTGAATGTCTATTCTGTCATTGCAGAATAAGTGCAATATCCAGTCACATTGCTGGTGTCATTACCACACTGGCATACGCGGGGAACGACCAATCTCACCAAGGAATAGTACAGGGCTGCCCATGACGTTCCTCTGCCAGGCGTTGCAGCTTCAGGATGCGTTCAGCTTGGATCTGGAAGAGGGTTTTATGTGAGGGGAGTCCAACATCATACATTCCCTTTGGATACGATACACCCAGTCGGGTCCCCTGTCCTCCGGCTAACAGCAGGACAGCCACTTTACCACGTGATATCTGCAGAATACCTGAGAATTCAATACAGGATATGAGTGATGCTTTATGCCAATATCCTTAGCATTTATCTATAAAGGAATCAGAATTTTCTTTAAATATATTAGTCAAGTTTGTCAAGAGAATCTGTGCTGCTCTTGGAGGCTTGCCCTATGTCAGCCAATGAGATTTTAAGAACTAAAGCCTGCTGTCTATTTCCGGTTATATTTTACTAGCGAATTCATAAAATTGTAAGGCAGGTAATGCCGTTTGCCACACAAAGTAATTATTTTGGTCGTCTGAGCCCCTTCGGCACTCATTGAAAGGCCCGCGCTGAGCGCTTTACCTATTTGTAATTAGTATATGCATGAAGAAATATCCTGAAGAGCTGACAATCTGTTTTGATGTTCCTGCAGCATACAATGTACATTTGCACTGTTGCTGAGCTGAGGTTTAAGTGTCAGCAATGTGTGCAGTGTAAGTCGGCTGCATGCGCAAACCGTTTAAGTTCTGCGGTTTGTAATGGTTGTGTTATTAGTTATTAGTCAGTGTTGTAAAATGGCGGCGATTGTGTATGTGTTACGCGGGTGTGGAGCATTTTGCGTCCTCCCTAATAGTGTATTTTATACCTTGTATGAACTTGTGTAGAAGTCTTATGTGTCTGGCGTGTTTTTGCATGTTTATTGGTCATGTAGCCCCGTTTTCTTTGTCCGACATTTTTTTTGTCGTTTTTTCATGTGTGGAAACTCTGCAAATAGTTGTTCAATTGTTGTGCAACCTCAGTGCTGTTTTTTTGTTAATTTTGGTGGTGTTATTGTTGTTTTTGTATGTGCGCAGTTCGGAGGTTAACTTTGTATTTTTTGGACCTCGTATTATTTTTTTCTAAGTGCCGCGGGTCGTATTTTTTTGTGTGTAAGTTTTGCTTTCCTTGTTGCAAGTGTTACGCGCCGTAATTTTTTTAAGCTGATTTTTTCAAACTGCTACGGGTCTCGAGTTTTCTGTTGATATGTAGTTCCGCGGGTCGTAGGGATGAGCGCCTATGGCGCTCATCTCCTCCAGCGCAGTGAGCGCCCTTGGCGCTCCCTGCCTAAGTTGTATGGGGTCGTAGGGATGAGCGTCCTTGCCAGCAACTGCAGCCCCTGCTTTGCGAGGGCCGCAGTTGCAGCAGCCTTGCAAAAGTTAGCAACAACCCTTATTGCTGAGAACTATATATGTGATGTAACATCTTTTCCATGCAGAAAATGTTTTCTTTTAAATCCTTGAAAATAAAGTTGCGTTTCATGTCCCTTTAAGTAAATATTTTCCTTCTTATTGTTATGATGAATCTCTTATGAATTTCATGAGCAGCCCATCAGAGGATAAACTAGATGACCCTGGAAAGTTGTGCAATCCATTAGAGTTGGGGCCTCTATGCCAAATGTTCCACTCACTGGGTTAGACTCACAAGCGACACGTTTAATGCCATATTAAAAAAGCCTTCTCTGAGAGCAGGTAAAAGATATAGAAACAACCCTCACTCTGGGAAGGAGGTACTGAGGTAGATAACAGAGGTTGGACAGATTCAAGAACCAAAGCAGGTATATTAGAATATGTGGTTACCATTGTCCTCCCAAGTACGGAGGTGCTGTCTGTCTCGTGCCACGCTGCCAAGGACTTCTCGTGGCACAGCTTCCATCCGGACATCTACCTTCTCCTGGGCGTTAGAAGCAGCAAAGCCATCCATAGCCTTGCGGAAGAAACCATTCAACTCCCCAACGTCCAAACCCTGCAGGTCCTGTAGGAGGCGCAAGCGCTGAGGTTCTGATAGCTCATCCCAGAACTGCAGCACATGGGATTGACCGGCGTCTGCCAGACACTGAGCAAAAGCAGCCACATCCATGTTCAGAGGGGAACACGCAACATGCAACAAGTGGAGCCTGGAAGCAAATTCAGCCTACTGGACACCAGGGAAAATGGCAGCCTGCAGCAACACTGACTGGACACCAGGGAATATGGCAGCCTGCAGAAACACTGACTGGACACCAGGGAATATGGCAAGCTGCAACACAAAATGCAGAAAGTAAGGGTGGATTGGACATAAAAACACATAAGGAAACATCCTGAGCAGAAGGAGTCACTAGCCATGAATCACTGCCACAAAAACTTCCCATTACATTCACCAGCTCGGCCCCACCACTATGACAGGCCACTCTATACACCACTCCTGCACAGTCATCCCCCCCCCCCCCCCCCGCATTACAGGTCCCCTCTATATACCACTCCTGCACAGTCCCCCCCCCCCCCCCCCCGCATTACAGGTCCCCTCTATATACCACTCCCGCACAGTGTCACCCGCATTACAGGTCCCCTCTATATACCACTCCCGCACAGTGACACTCGCATTACAGGTCCCCTCTATACACCACTCCCGCACAGTGTCACCCGCATTACAGGTCCCCTCTATACACCACTCCCGCACAGTGACACCCGCATTACAGGTCCCCTCTATACACCACTCCCGCACAGTGTCACCCGCATTACAGATCCCCTCTATACACCACTCCCGCACAGTGACACCCGCATTACAGGTCCCCTCTATACACCACTCCCGCACAGTGTCACCCGCATTACAGGTCCCCTCTATACACCACTCCCGCACAGTGACACCCGCATTACAGATCCCCTCTATACACCACTCCCGCACAGTGACACCCGCATTACAGATCCCCTCTATACACCACTCCCGCACAGTGACACTCGCATTACAGGTCCCCTCTATACACCACTCCCGCACAGTGTCACCCGCATTACAGATCCCCTCTATACACCACTCCCGCACAGTGACACTCGCATTACAGGTCCCCTCTATACACCACTCCCGCACAGTGTCACCCGCATTACAGGTCCCCTCTATACACCACTCCCGCACAGTGACACCCGCATTACAGGTCCCCTCTATACACCACTCCCGCACAGTGTCACCCGCATTACAGATCCCCTCTATACACCACTCCCGCACAGTGACACCCGCATTACAGGTCCCCTCTATACACCACTCCCGCACAGTGTCACCCGCATTACAGGTCCCCTCTATACACCACTCCCGCACAGTGACACCCGCATTACAGATCCCCTCTATACACCACTCCCGCACAGTGTCACCCGCATTACAGATCCCCTCTATACACCACTCCCGCACAGTGACACCCGCATTACAGGTCCCCTCTATACACCACTCCCGCACAGTGACCCCCGCATTACAGGTCCCATCTACATACCACTCCCACAGTGACCCCCGCATTACAGGTCCCCTCTATATACCACTCCCGCACAGTGACACTCGCATTACAGGTCCCCTCTATATACCACTCCTACACAGTGACACCCGCATTACAGATCCCCTCTATACACCACTCCCGCACAGTGTCACCCGCATTACAGGTCCCCTCTATACACCACTCCCGCACAGTGACACCCGCATTACAGGTCCCCTCTATACACCACTCCCGCATTACAGGTCCCCTCTATACACCACTCCCGCACAGTGTCACCCGCATTACAGGTCCCCTCTATACACCACTCCCGCACAGTGACACCCGCATTACAGGTCCCCTCTATACACCACTCCCGCACAGTGACACCCGCATTACAGATCCCCTCTATACACCACTCCCGCACAGTGTCACCCGCATTACAGATCCCCTCTATACACCACTCCCGCACAGTGACACCCGCATTACAGGTCCCCTCTATACACCACTCCCGCACAGTGACCCCCGCATTACAGGTCCCCTCTATACACCACTCCCGCACAGTGACACCCGCATTACAGGTCCCCTCTATACACCACTCCCGCACAGTGACCCCCGCATTACAGGTCCCCTCTATATACCACTCCCGCACAGTGACCCCCGCATTACAGGTCCCATCTACATACCACTCCCACAGTGACCCCCGCATTACAGGTCCCCTCTATATACCACTCCTACACAGTGACACCCGCATTACAGATCCCCTCTATACACCACTCCCGCACAGTGACACTCGCATTACAGGTCCCCTCTATATACCACTCCTACACAGTGACACCCGCATTACAGATCCCCTCTATACACCACTCCCGCACAGTGTCACCCGCATTACAGGTCCCCTCTATACACCACTCCCGCACAGTGACACCCGCATTACAGGTCCCCTCTATACACCACTCCCGCATTACAGGTCCCCTCTATACACCACTCCCGCACAGTGTCACCCGCATTACAGATCCCCTCTATACACCACTCCCGCACAGTGTCACCCGCATTACAGGTCCCCTCTATACACCACTCCCGCACAGTGTCACCCGCATTACAGGTCCCCTCTATATACCACTCCCGCACAGTGACACTCTCATTACAGGTCCCCTCTATATACCACTCCCGCACAGTGACACCCGCATTACAGGTCCCCTCTATACACCACTCCCGCACAGTGACACCCGCATTACAGGTCCCATCTACATACCACTCCCACAGTGACCCCCGCATTACAGGTCCCCTCTACATACCACTCCCGTACAGTGACACCCGCATTACAGGTCCCCTCTACACACCACTCCCGCACAGTGACACCCGCATTACAGATCCCCTCTATACACCACTCCCGCACAGTGTCACCCGCATTACAGGTCCCCTCTATACACCACTCCCGCACAGTGTCACCCGCATTACAGGTCCCCTCTATACACCACTCCCGCACAGTGTCACCCGCATTACAGGTCCCCTCTATACACCACTCCCGCACAGTGACACCCGCATTACAGATCCCCTCTATACACCACTCCCGCATTACAGGTCCCCTCTATACACCACTCCCGCACAGTGTCACCCGCATTACAGGTCCCCTCTATACACCACTCCCGCACAGTGTCACCCGCATTACAGGTCCCCTCTATACACCACTCCCGCACAGTGTCACCCGCATTACAGGTCCCCTCTATACACCACTCCCGCACAGTGACACCCGCATTACAGATCCCCTCTATACACCACTCCCGCACAGTGTCACCCGCATTACAGGTCCCCTCTATACACCACTCCCGCACAGTGTCACCCGCATTACAGATCCCCTCTATACACCACTCCCGCATTACAGGTCCCCTCTATATACTACTCCCGCACAGTGACACCCGCATTACAGGTCCCCTCTATACACCACTCCCGCACAGTGACACCCGCATTACAGCTCCCCTCTATACACCACTCCCGCACAGTGACACCCGCATTACAGATCCCCTCTATACACCACTCCCGCACAGTGTCACCCGCATTACAGATCCCCTCTATACACCACTCCCGCACAGTGTCACCCGCATTACAGGTCCCCTCTATATACCACTCCCGCACAGTGTCACCCGCATTACAGGTCCCCTCTATATACCACTCCCGCACAGTGTCACCCGCATTACAGGTCCCCTCTACACACCACTCCCGCACAGTGACACCCGCATTACAGGTCCCCTCTATATACCACTCCCGCACAGTGACACCCGAATTACAGCTCCCCTCTATATACCACTCCCGCACAGTGACACCCGCATTACAGGTCCCCTCTATACACCACTCCCGCACAGTGACACTCGCACTACAGCTCCCCTCTACATACCACTCCCACAGTGACACTCGCACTACAGCTCCCCTCTACATACCACTCCCACAGTGACACTCGCACTACAGCTCCCCTCTACATACCACTCCCGCAGTGACATCCGCATTACAGGTCCCCTCTATATACCACTCCCGCAGTGACATCCGCATTACAGGTCCCCTCTACATACCACTCCCACAGTGACACTCGCACTACAGCTCCCCTCTACATACCACTCCCGCAGTGACACCCGAATTACAGCTCCCCTCTATATACCACTCCCGCAGTGACATCCGCATTACAGGTCCCCTCTATATACCACTCCCGCAGTGACACCCGAATTACAGGTCCCCTCTATATACCACTCCCGCAGTGACATCCGCATTACAGGTCCCCTCTATAAACCCAATGATACTCTGGGATTTAGCACTACCCACGCCCAGCTCCAAGTAAAACTCTTCAGATTACTACTCCCTTTACAGATATGAGTAGCTTCAGCTCTCTTGATCAGTGACACCAGAGGAAAGCATTAATGTGAGGAATCGCTCTCTTTATCTCGCTCTCGTCACATTACCCCTCTCTCTCGATCTGTCAATAACACGACAGTCTCATCACATTACCCCTCTCTTTCTCTGTCAGTGACCCTCCAGTCTCATCACATTACCCCTCTCTTTCTCTGTCAGTGACCCTCCAGTCTCATCACATTACCCCTCTCTTTCTGTCTGTGACCCTCCAGTCTCATCACATTACCCCTCTCTTTCTCTGTCAGTGACCCTCCAGTCTCATCACATTACCCCTCTCTTTCTCTGTCAGTGACCCTCCAGTCTCATCACATTACCCCTCTCTTTCTCTGTCAGTGACCCTCCAGTCTCATCACATTACCCGTCTCTTTCTCTGTCAGTGACCCTCCAGTCTCATCACATTACCCGTCTCTTTCGGTCTGTGATCCTCCAGTCTCATCACATTACCCCTCTCTTTCTGTCTGTGACCCTCCAGTCTCATCACATTACCCCTCTCTTTCTCTGTCAGTGACCCTCCAGTCTCATCACATTACCCCTCTCTTTCTCGGTCAGTGACCCTCCAGTCTCATCACATTACCCCTCTCTTTCTCGGTCAGTGACCCTCCAGTCTCATCACATTACCCCTCTCTTTCTCGGTCAGTGACCCTCCAGTCTCATCACATTACCCCTCTCTTTCTCTGTCAGTGACCCTCCAGTCTCATCACATTACCCCTCTCTTTCTCTGTCAGTGACCCTCCAGTCTCATCACATTACCCCTCTCTTTCTCTGTCAGTGACCCTCCAGTCTCATCACATTACCCCTCTCTTTCTCTGTCAGTGACCCTCCAGTCTCATCACATTACCCCTCTCTTTCTCTGTCAGTGACCCTCCAGTCTCATCACATTACCCCTCTCTTTCTCTGTCAGTGACCCTCCAGTCTCATCACATTACCCCTCTCTTTCTCTGTCAGTGACCCTCCAGTCTCATCACATTACCCCTCTCTTTCTCTGTCAGTGACCCTCCAGTCTCATCACATTACCCCTCTCTTTCTCTGTCAGTGACCCTCCAGTCTCATCACATTACCCCTCTCTTTCTCTGTCAGTGACCCTCCAGTCTCATCACATTACCCCTCTCTTTCTCTGTCAGTGACCCTCCAGTCTCATCACATTACCCCTCTCTTTCTCTGTCAGTGACCCTCCAGTCTCATCACATTACCCCTCTCTTTCTCTGTCAGTGACCCTCCAGTCTCATCACATTACCCCTCTCTTTCTCTGTCAGTGACCCTCCAGTCTCATCACATTACCCCTCTCTTTCTCTGTCAGTGACCCTCCAGTCTCATCACATTACCCCTCTCTTTCTCTGTCAGTGACCCTCCAGTCTCATCACATTACCCCTCTCTTTCTCTGTCAGTGACCCTCCAGTCTCATCACATTACCCCTCTCTTTCTCTGTCAGTGACCCTCCAGTCTCATCACATTACCCCTCTCTTTCTCTGTCAGTGACCCTCCAGTCTCATCACATTACCCCTCTCTTTCTCTCTGCCTGTGACCCTCCAGTCTCATCACATTACCCCTCTCTTTCTCTGTCAGTGACCGTCCAGTCTCATCACATTACCCCTCTCTTTCTCTCTGCCTGTGACCCTCCAGTCTCATCACATTACCCCTCTCTTTCTCTGTCAGTGACCCTCCAGTCTCATCACATTACCCCTCTCTTTCTCTGTCAGTGACCCTCCAGTCTCATCACATTACCCCTCTCTTTCTCTGTCAGTGACCCTCCAGTCTCATCACATTACCCCTCTCTTTCTCTGTCAGTGACCCTCCAGTCTCATCACATTACCCCTCTCTTTCTCTCTGCCTGTGACCCTCCAGTCTCATCACATTACCCCTCTCTTTCTCTGTCAGTGACCGTCCAGTCTCATCACATTACCCCTCTCTTTCTCTCTGCCTGTGACCCTCCAGTCTCATCACATTACCCCTCTCTTTCTCTGTCAGTGACCCTCCAGTCTCATCACATTACCCCTCTCTTTCTCTGTCAGTGACCCTCCAGTCTCATCACATTACCCCTCTCTTTCTCTGTCAGTGACCCTCCAGTCTCATCACATTACCCCTCTCTTTCTCTGTCAGTGACCCTCCAGTCTCATCACATTACCCCTCTCTTTCTCTGTCAGTGACCCTCCAGTCTCATCACATTACCCCTCTCTTTCTCTGTCTGTGACCCTCCAGTCTCATCACATTACCCCTCTCTTTCTCTGTCAGTGACCCTCCAGTCTCATCACATTACCCCTCTCTTTCTCTGTCAGTGACCCTCCAGTCTCATCACATTACCCCTCTCTTTCTCTGTCAGTGACCCTCCAGTCTCATCACATTACCCCTCTCTTTCTCTGTCAGTGACCCTCCAGTCTCATCACATTACCCCTCTCTTTCTCTGTCAGTGACCCTCCAGCCTCATCACACTACCCCTCTCTTTCTCTTTCAGTGACCCTCCAGTCTCATCACATTACCCCTCTCTTTCTCTGTTTGTGACCCTCCAGTCTCATCACCCCTCTCTCTCTCTCTTTCTCTCTGTCTGTGACCCTCCAGTCTCATCACATTGCCCCTCTCTTTCTCTGTCTGTGACTCTCTCTCTCTCTCTCTCTCCTTACCATTATCTCTTCCCCAGACTCCCCTGCCCTCTCACCCAGTTCCACTCGCTGTCCTTTAATTCAGTCCTGTACTCACGTCTCCCTCATATAAAGCGCACGCCTCTAAACAAGGCGCCGGCCTGTTACCATGGTGCCGTGATGACGTCGGGCCTCCGCCCTGACATTGGTTCGCTGGGTGACGTTGTCCAAAGGGCAGTGGCTGAGTGCGCTGCCGGTATTGGCCTCGTTTACAGTGATGTCAGAAAGCACTGTCCAATTAGTGTCTCGCACCTCAGCATGACACGCCCTCCCTGGCCACGTGGCACTTGTGACAATTATATATATGAATCAGAGGCGGGGTTTCACTAAGTGTGACGTTCTTATGACTGCAATGTAGTCTGACTGCCTCGTCTGGTCAGTGCGTGAGAAAACCTGAAATAAAACCTGAAATACCTATAGAGAATGATCAGGCAACAAGAGAGACTTGTGATACACATAGGAACCAATAGAGAAAGGGCACAGGAGAAATAAGTGATACATACAGGAGCCTATAGAAGATGAGAAGTACACAGGAGAGGCGATACTCATAGGAACTTATAGAGAATGAGAAGGACACAGGGCAGTGAAGTGATACTCATAGGAACATATAGAGAAAGGGCACAGGAGGAATAAGTGATACATACAGGAACCTATAGAAGATGAGAAGTACACAGGGTAGAGAGGCGATACTCATAGGGACCTATAGAGAATGAGAAGGACACAGGGGAGAGAAGTAATACTCATAGGAACCTATAGAGAAAGGGCACAGGAGAAATAAGTGATACATACAGGAACCTATAGAAGATGAGAAGTACACGGGAGAGAGGCGATACTCATAGGGACCTATAGAGAATGAGAAGGACACAGGGGAGAGAAGTAATACTCATAGGAACCTATAGAGAAAGGGCACAGGAGAAATAAGTGATACATACAGGAACCTATAGAAGATGAGAAGTACACGGGAGAGAGGCGATACTCATAGGGACCTATAGAGAATGAGAAGGACACAGGGGAGGGAAGTGATACTCATAGGAACCTATAGAGAAAGGGCACAGGAGAAATAAGTGATACATACAGGAACCTATAGAAGATGAGAAGTACACGGGAGAGAGGCGATACTCATAGGGACCTATAGAGAATGAGAAGGACACAGGGGAGGGAAGTGATACTCATAGGAACCTATAGAGAAAGGGCACAGGAGAAATAAGTGATACATACAGGAACCTATAGAAGATGAGAAGTACACGGGAGAGAGGCGATACTCATAGGCACCTATAGAGAATGAGAAGGACACAGGGGAGGGAAGTGATACTCATAGGAACCTATAGAGAAAGGGCACAGGAGAAATAAGTGATACATACAGGAACCTATAGAAGATGAGAAGTACACGGGAGAGAAGCGATACTCATAGGGACCTATAGAGAATGAGAAGGACACAGGGGAGGGAAGTGATATTCATAGGAACCTATAGAGAAAGGGCACAGGAGAAATAAGTGATACATACAGGAACCTATAGACGATGAGAAGTACATAAGGGAGAGAGGCGATACTCATAGGAACTTATAGAGAATGAGAAGGACACAGGAGAGGGAAGTGATCCACATAGGAACCTATAGAGAATTATCAGGAAACAGGAGAGAGAAGTGATACACATAGAAACCTATAGAGAATTATCAGGACACAGGAACCTATAGAGAATGATCAGGAAACAGGAGAGATAAGTGATACTCATAGGAACCTATAGAGAAAGGGCACAGGAGAAATAAGTGATACATACAGGAACCTATAGAAGATGAGAAGTACACGAGAGAGGCGATACTCATAGGGACCTATAGAGAATGAGAAGGACACAGGGGAGAGAAGTGATACTTATAGGAACCCTTTAGAGAATGATCAAGAAACAGGAGAGAGAAGTGATACAGACAGGAACCTACAGAGAATGACACAGGAGAAAGAAGGGATACATATAGAAACGTATAGAGAATGAGAAGGACACAGGGGAGAGAAGTGATACACACACAGTGCCTTGCAAAAGTATTCACCCCCTTGACTTTTTACATATTTTGTTACATTACAGCCTTAAATTGAGTGTTTTGTTAATGTGACTTTTATGTGATGGATCAGAACACAATAATCTAAGTTGGTGAAGTGAAATTAGAAAAATCTATACATAAAACTATTTTTTAGAAATAGAAAACAGAAAATTGTCATGTGCGTATATATTCACCCCCTTTGTTATGAAGCCCATAAAAAGCTCTGCTGCAACCAATTACCTTCAGAAGTCACATAATTAGTGACATTATGTCCACCTGTGTGCAATCTAAGTGTCACATGATCTGTCATTACATATACACACCTGTTTTGAAAGGCCCCAGAGGCTGCAACACCTAAGCAAGAGGCACCACTAACCAAACACTGCCACGAAGACCAAGGAACTCTCCAAACAAGTAAGGGACAATGTTGCTGAGAAGTCAGAGTTAGGTTACAAACATTTCCAAGTCTTTGATGATCCCCAGGAGCACCATAAAATCTTTCATAACCAAATGGAAAGAACATGGCACACCAGCAAACCTTCCAAGACGGCAGCCCACCAAAACTCACGGACCAGGCAAAGAGGGCATTAATCAGAGAGGCAGCACAGAGACCTAAGGTAACCCTGGAGGAGCTGCAGAGTTCCACAGCAGAGACTGGAGTACCTGTACATAGGAGACTGGAGTACCTGTACATAGGACGACAATAAGCCGTACGCTCAATAGAGTTGGGCATTGTGGCAGAGTGGACAGAAGAAAGCCATTACTTTAAGCAAAAAACAAAATGGCACGATTTTAGTTTGCGAAAAAGGCATGTGGGAGACTCCCAAAATGTATGGAGGAAGGTGCTCTGGTCTGAGACTAACATTGAACTTTTCTGCCATCAAAGAAAACGCTATGCCTGGCGCAAACCCAACACATCACATGTTTTTCAGCAACCGGGACTGGGAAACTGGTCAGAGTTGATGGAAAGGTGGATGGTGTTAAATACAGGGAAAACCTGTACCACTCTGTGCATGATTTGAGGCTAGGAAGGAGGTTCACCTTCCAGCAGGACATGAGCCCAAACACACTGCTAAAGCAACACTTGAGTAGTTTATGGGGAAACATGTAAATGTGTTGGAATGGCCTAGTCAAAGCCCAGACCTCAATCCAATAGAAAATCTGTGGTCAGACTTAAAGATTGCTGTTCACAAGCGCAAACCATCCAACTTGAAGGAGCTGGAGCAGTTTTGCAAGGAGGAATGGGCAAAAATCCCAGTGATAAGATATGGCAAGCTCATAGAGACTTATCCAAAGCGACTTACAGCTGTGATTGCCGTGGCTCTACAAAGTATTTACTTTTAGGGGGGTGAATAGTTATACACATTGACTTTTTCTGTTATTTTGTCCTATTTGTTGTTTGCTTCACAATAAAAATATATATATATCTTCAAAGTTGTGGGCATGTTCTGTAAATTACATGATGCAAATTCTCAAACAATCCATGTTAATTTCAGGTTGTGAGGCAACAAAACATGAAAAATGCCAAGGGGGTGAATACTTTTGCAAGGCATTGTAGAAACCTATAGAGAATGAGAAGGACACAGGATGAGTGCTGCGGCACTGGGGAGCTACAGTTCATTACATAATTACATAGTAATTAAGGTTACTTTCAGTCCATCAAGTTACCTTTTAAGATCTCCTCTGATCTGCAATATGAGGATTAGTTATTAATTAATTAGTTGGTAATTGTTAATTAATTATTAATCAACTATTTTTTTTAATTATTAATTAATCCAAAGGAAGGCAAACAGAAAAAAGAAACAAGTGAAACTTAGCCAATCGTATCAAAGGGGGAAAAAAAATTCCTTCCTGACCCCAGATACTGGCTATCGGATTTCTCCCTGGATCAATACACTCCCTTTTAATTATGCAGGATAACCCTGAATTCCCTTCTTTAGTAAAAATAAATCCAGTCCCCTTTTAAAATATGTTTTAAATCCACTGCCACCACCTCCTCTGGTAGAGAATTCCACAGATTAACCACCCTTACTGTGAAGAACCCTTTTCTTTCTTTAATGTGGAATCTTTTTACTTCTAACCTCAAGGGATGTCCTCTTGTCAGTTGAAAACCTCTTGGCACCAAAAGCTCCCTTGACAATTCTTTACACTGACCCTGGATATATTTATATAGAGAAATCCTATCTCCTCTTAGACGCCTTTTTTTAAGAGAAAATAAGCTTAATTTGGTTAGTCTTTCATAACTTAGCCCCTCCATTCCCCTTGTTAGTTTTGTTGTACCTTTTCCAGCTCTAAAATGTCCTTTTTATGAAGTGGTGCCCAAAATTGTACTCCATATTCCAAATGAGGGCGTACTAGAGATTTGTATAGTGACAGAATTATATTTGCTTCCTTTGCTTCTATACCCTTCCTAATACATGCTAATATTTTATTTGCCTTTGCAGCTGCTGCTTGGCTTTGAGCACTGTTACCTAGGTGGTTGTCCACAAGCACTCCCAAATCCCTATCAATATCTGATACCCCTATATTTGCTCCATTAAGATTATAAATTGCATGCTATTTTTCCTTCCCAGATGCATAACTTTACATTTATTCATATTAAATCTCATCTGCTATTTAGATGCCCATTCCTCAATTTTATGTAAATCCCTTTGGAGGGAAAGCACATCACTATCTGATTTATTTACCTTGCACAACTTCGTGTCATCAGCGAAAATGGAGACACTACTTTTCAGTCTCACCTCTAAGTCATTAATATATATGTTACAATGGAGAGGACCTAATACTGAACCCTGAGGAACCCCACTTAGCACATTAGTCCAATAGGAGTATGTTCCATTTGCAACAACCCTTTGCTTCCTGTCTTTCAGACAGCTCTCAATCCATGAGCAGATATTTACTGCAATCCCTGTATCCCTTAGTTTGCACAATAGTCTCCAATGTGGCACTGTGCACATTGAGGGAACCATGAATGCCAACATGTACTACGACATACTGAAGCAGAGCATTATCCCCTCCCTTTAGAGACTGGGCCACAGAGCAGTATTCCTACATGATAACAACCCCAAACACACCTCCAAGATGACCACTGGCTTGCTAAAGAAGCTGAAGGTAAAGGTGACTGGCCAAGCATGTCACCAGACCTAAACCCTATTGAGCATCTGTGGGGCATCCTCAAATGGAAAATGGGGGAGTGAAAGGTCTCTAACATGCACCAGCTCCGTGATGTCATTATGGAGGAGTGGAAGAGGACTCCAGTGGCAACCTGTGAAGCTCTGGTGAACTCCATGGCCATGAGGGTTAAGGCAGTGCTAGAAAATAATGGTGGCCAAACAAAATATTGACACTTTGGTCCCAATTTGGACATTTCCACTTAGGGGTATACTCACGTTTGTTACCAACGGTTTAGACATTAATGGCTGTGTGTTGAGTTATTTTTAGGGGACAGCAAATTTACACTGTTATACAGGCTGCACACTTACTACTTTACAGGGTAATTTCTTCAGTGTTGTCACATGAAAAGATATAATAAAATATTGAGATACTATATATATATATATATATATATATATATATATATATATATATATATACTAGCAACTTGCCCGTCAAAAATGACGGGGCAATAACATTTTAATTCTGGTAAAACTCTTTGCCACACATTGTGAGTGTCTGACATTCTAAACCTTTATTTTATCTACAAAGAAATACAACATTTTGAATAAAACTTTTAATTTTTGTAATTTTTAACTTTCTTTTCACCAACAAGTATAGAATATATTTTTTTTTCAACATTAACTCTTTTAATTGTCATATATGGAATAACAATATAACAATGGCTGAAGTTTTCATGAATACATATTGTAGACCATAACATAAAAGTTTGTAACATGCAACTTGTCTATTAAACAATCTTGAACCATTTGTTTTAACAATACTAACATTTTGAATTGATAGTTATCCATGAATAACAGAAGACTATGTAAACTTTCAGTAAATAAGTATTTAGAATAATTACATGCTTTGTAACATTCATTTTTTTTTAAACTCTTGTTAAACTAAATTAGCATTGAATCCAGAGGAAGGCAAACAATAAAACCCCCCATTGAAACTTGGCCAATTGTATCAAAGAGGGAAAAAAATCCTTCCTGACCCCATTAACTGGCGATCGGATTACTCCCTGAATCAATACTCTGTATTTAATTATACAGTTCAATGTATTAACAAATGGTGAAACTTGTAGTAACATAAATCCTTGACTATATACAATATAGAATGAACAAACTTTCCACAACTTTGAAAATACAATGTTAAAGTGAAATAGTAACATAAAACAATAACATTTAACCTTCAATTTAAAGAAAATGCCACCTAATTGTTTTGTGGGGCCAATCATGTAAAATGGTAAGTTCTAACACATTCCAATCTTTTAAATTTTCTTTTTGTTTTTATTGTTGTAGTTGCTGAAAATGGTACATGGAATTTGTTACACCTCAATTTAAGTCCAAATTACAGAGTTTAGACACCCGAGAATCCCCTAAGCGAGAGAAAAATTGGCCGCCAAACAAAACGAAAACGAGGCTAAAGGACCCTAAACACGCAAAACACCACCAAACACCTACGGATTTTCCGAAAAAGTCGGATGACATCCGAAAACAAGGTCACAAAATCAGCCACAGCCGCATACCACACATTAGGCGCCATTTTAGAACACTAACTTATACAATCCGGAAGTACACAGCTACCCTAACGGATTTGCCTCGCGCACGCACACTATTACACTGCACACATTCATGACGCTTACACAGCAGCTCCACAGCACTGATGCTGCAGCAACATGAAAACAGATTGCCAGCTCTTCAACACAATGCTGCATATATTACTTCACAATAGGTAAAGTATATTAATTTCTTATTTTATTAATTATTCATTGCAATACCAAAAAAAAACACCAACGCTGCTCATAGCAAGCAAGCAACCTTAGTTTTGCACACAAACAACATTACCTGCCTTACAATCTTATTGCCTTCATTTTTTCAACGGGCAAGTCGCTAGTTAAACATATTTTTTAACCTGTCATATATATTCTTTCAATGTAGTGGTAATCTGTCTCTGTGTGTGTGTCTCTCTGTATGTGTGTGTGTCTCTGTCTGTGTGTCTCTGTGTGTGTGTGTGTGTGTCTCTCTGTGTGTCTGTCTCTGTGTGTTTCTGTGTGTGTGTCTGTGTGTGTGTCTCTTTGTGTGTATCTCTCTGTGTGTGTGTGTCTCTCTATGTGTGTCTCTGTGTGTGTGTGTCTGTGTGTGTGTCTCTCTGTGTGTGTCTCTGTGTGTGTGTGTGTTTCTCTGTGTGTGTGTGTGTGTGTGTGTCTCTGTGTGTGTGTCTTTCTCTGTGTGTGTGTGTGTGTGTATCTGTGTGTATCTCTGTGTGTGTGTGTGTGTGTGTCTCTGTGTCCTATGTGTCTCTTTGTCTCTCTGTGTGTCTGTCTCTGTCTGTCTCTCTCTCTCTGTCTCTCTCTGTCTGTCTCTCCCTCTCTCTCCCTCTCTCTGTCTATGTCTCTCTCTCTCTCTCTCTCTCTCTCTCTCTGTCTTTCTGTCTCTCTCTCTCTCTCTCTCTCTGTCTGTCTGTCTGTCTCTCTGTCTCTCTCTCTCTCTGTCATGACTGCAAAACCATAAAGAGGTAATCATGTTTTCCTAAAGAAGGGCAAAGCAAAAGAGCTGTTAGCAAACTATAGATTGACATGAAAAAACATAGTAATATCTGTCTGAAATTAATGAATCAATAAATAAAGTTCTGAAGTGTATTTCTCATTCAAGTAAACATAAATGTGTTCATTATTAAAATTAATTACATAAATTAATGAATGACAAACTGTGAATAATGTTGATGAAAAAACACTTAGAGACTTATTAAATTGCGATTTAACGAATTGAATAGGGCTCTATATAACCACAGAGCATATTTTGATTATGGAAGTTTTTAGTTAGTTAACTTCTATCGAAAAGCAAGGACTTCAGTAAGTAAGAAGTTGTGTTAAAAATTATGCTGTGTGCTTGTATAGAGCTCTATTTAATTGGGCAACTTGCAATTTAATAAGGCTGTTAATCCTGTTTTTATAAAGAATGTCATCAATAATGATAACTGTCAATTAGATGTGATATCAATTGAAATACTGCAGAAGTCACTCTGTGTCTTCAGGTAGGTGCAGAGATGATGGATCTGTAAAATGACATATAAAGGGTTTGTAATATTTTTAAAATGTAAAAAAATGTCCTAATATAATAAATGTATTTAAATATTTAACTGCTTCTAAGGTCCTATCCCTGTTAGACAATGAGCAGTAACATAATGATGAATTAATGAATGAAAGAATACACATGAATACAAGAATGTAAAAGTGTTATCACTGCAAAATCTAAACAGGTAAACATGTTTTCGTAAAGAAGGGCAAATGGAAATAGCTATGAGCAAAGTATAGATTGGCGTGAAACCCTGTTATTTTTGGTATTACATGAATTAATCGATAAATCAAGATATGATGCGGAATTAATCAATAAATGAAGATATGATGTTAAAGTATAATTAGTTAAAACATCAATAGCTAAGTATATATGTATTCCTTTTTGGGGGGTTTTCCTTGTAATTATTGATTAATTTTTAAAATTAAGCAATATCTGTCATCAATGGCCTAAAAAAAATACTTAATGCTATATTTCTAAAGAATGTCATCACGAAATCATATACCTGTGAAGTTGATGAAATCCTGCAGAAGTCACTGTCTTGAAGCAGGTGCAGAAATGAAGAATCTGTGAAATGATGTAAAAAGCATTTCTGATTTTTGTTGGAATAAATATATGAATAATTTAAAGTATTAATTTTAATTTGCATACATACAAAACATAAACAGGTAATCATCAATATATTTCTAAGGGAATGCATTTTAAAAAATAAAGTATGGTCATAATTTAATAAAGGTATTTAAATATTGAATTGCTTCTCACTTGCTGTCCCTGTTAGACAATGAGCATGAACAGAATTATGAAGTAATTTTAAAAATCATATAGATTAATTAAATAATTTAAAACTAATATGAATGCAAAACATAAACAGGTAATCCGGTTTTCCTAAAGAAGTACAAAGCAAAAAACCTCTAAGCAAACTATAGATTGTGGTGAAATATATATATATATATTTTTAAATGAAAGAATGACTAAATCAAGTTATTAAGTGTAATTGTCATTCATTCTTAAAAGGTAAATGGCTAAGCATATATGTATTTTTTTTTTTGATTATTGATGAATTAATAAGTATGTTAAATAATGAATAAGTGTTGTGTATGTGAAAAAAAAACACTTAATCGTTGTTTTCGATAGAATATTATCATGAAATCACATACCTGTGAAGTTGATGTTCTATAATGTGAAATCCTGCAGAGGCGACTCCTGTGTTTAGGCAGGTGGAGATATGGGAAATCTGTAAAATGATGTAAAAATCATATTAAATTTTTTGTTTGAATGAATTCATGAACCATTGAAAGTATGTGTTGTCCTTGTCATACATGCATATAATAAAAGGAATTTAAATATTGAATAGCTTCAAATGTCCTAAGCATTGTGAAATAGACGATCTATATTTTTATAATGATTCGTGATGATTAATTAATTAATTAATGTGGATTAATTAATTAATTAATAACATTGATCAATGAAAATCAATAATCCTTACAGCCTTATGAAATTGTGATTCAAGCAATTTAATAGAGTTGTATATAAGCACAGAGCATATTTATTTAGATAAGTGTTTTATTTACTGAAGACCTTGCTTTTGGATAGAAGTTCACTAACTGGCAACTTCTGTAATAAAAATATGCTCTGTGGTTATATAGAGCCCTATTGAATTTGGCGAATGTCAATGTACTAAGGCTGTTAATCATATTGTTCTAAAAAACAGCATCAATAAATGATATACCTGTAAAGGTGATCTTATTGCAGATCAAATGCTGCAAACGTCACTCTGTGTAATCAGGTGCACAGATCAAACTGTGAAATAAAATGAAAAACATTGTTAATGTTTGTATGATGTTTAATTGGCATACATGCAAAATATAATCATGGTATATTAATAATTAAATGCACCATAAAATGTAATAAAGTGATAGAAATATTTAAGCAGGTTGAGGATCCTATTCCTTTGAGACAATGAGCAGCAACAGATAAATATTATTACACTGTAAAATCTACCTATTTTGTGAGGCATTTTAGCACATTTTATTTTATATTCTTTTTAATAAATGACTATTTATTAATTATTCATTAACATTAATAATTAAGCATCAACACACCAAAATAAGTGCATTAATAATGAAGGCTGACAACAGAAATATAACTGCAATGTAATAATGAAAATAAGTGCATTAATAAGGAAGGGTGAAAATATAAATCTAACAACCATGTAATAATTAAGCACCAACACTGAAATGTAAGTACAGTGCAAAATATATATCTTTTGAGGCATTTGAAAAAAAAAAAAATTTCTTGTTATTACTTATTAATGATTAATGAAGTAATTGATGAACATTAATAGTTGAGCAGCAACCACAAAATGTGAAATATACATCTTTTTGTATCCCTGGTTTACTAATTTTTTTATTATGACTAATTAATTATTAATTAATTAATGAACATTACTAATCTTAATGATAATGAACATTAATAGTTGAGCAGCAACGCCGAAATGTAAGTCCAGTGTGAAATATACATATTTTTCTGATACATTTTTTATTAACTTTCTTATTATGACTAATTCATTATTAATTAATGAATGAACATTACTAATTAATCAATGACTAAATATATTATAAAGAGTTAATCAATAATGTAATCATAAAGTAAAGGTAGTGACAATTAAATAATTAATAATAAATAAACTAATGTCCATTAAATAATCATTTATCAATTAATAAACATATTTGAAATGGTTAATGATTAATATATTGATAAAGTACAGGCATTTCAAAATGGAGTAATGTAATTTTTTTTTTATTAATTTTTTTTCAATTAATAATTAATTAATTAAATAATTAATATACTTTACCTATTTATAATAAATAGCCAGCAATCAATAGCCTGAAGAGGTAACAATCTCTTTGGATTTTTCGGCAGCAGAAAATATCCAGTCAGACTGTCATCACCTGAGGAGAAAGTGTCAGCACTGTGGCAAGTGTGCCCTATATATAGGCTGTGTGCGCGAGACAAAACCGTTAATTTTGGCGGAAAAGCCGCCATTTCAGAAGCGTAATTGTGTAGATTGTCGTAAAATGGTGGCGATATTGTATGTGTTACGCGCGTCTGTAAAATTTTGCGTCTTTAGTAACAGTGGTTTTTAGTACCTCGTACGTGCCTTGTCAAACTGTTACGTGTCTGGCTATGTTCTGCGTGCTTCAAGGTCGTGCAGCCTTGTTTTCATTTTTTTTCCCGCTTAGGCGATTTTCGAGTGGCGAAAATCGCCTAAATCAAGTTAAATTCGTGTTCCACCTCACTTACAAACGTCCTGGCTGTTGCCCCATGCTGTCTGTGATGTTTTTGTATTTTTTTGGGGTGTATTTAGTGTGTTTTTAGTGTTTTTTGGTTTGCGCATCTCAGCCAGTAAGTTCGTATTTTTACGACTCATATTTTTTTTCTAAGTCCTGCATTTGTCATGTGCTTGCGTGTTTTTAGGCTAAGTCCCGCGTGTTTGATCGGCTAAGTGCACTGATTTTCGTGCAGTGGTGCGTGGCGCCGTAGGAGTAAGGGCTGCGAGTTAAGGTTTGTGTGGGGGAGTTTTGTGGGGTGGTTTGAGGCGCCGTAGGAGTAAATAGCTGCGAGTTAAGGTTTGTGTGGGAGTTTCGTATGGTGTTTTGAGGCGCCGTAGGAGAAGAGCTGCGAGTTAACGATGCGGGGTTGTGTTGTTAGTGTTTTGAGGCTTTGCGGGGGACTCAGTTCTTGCAAGCTCGCTTTGTGAGTTTACAAAGCGTGATGACGGGTCGTAGTTTGACAACTATTATATGTGATATATATATATATATATATATATATATATATACACACACGTGATATAAAGATATATAGAGACTAGTCGTTTTCCTGCCATAAGTGACGGTATAATATTACATGTGTCCCTTCCTCTCCCCTTCCTCTCCTTTGCTTCTTTCCCACCTCTCCTTCCTCTGTGTCTCTTTCACCCCCTCACCATCCCCTGTGTCTCTTCCCCCTTCTCCCTTCCCTGTGTCTCTTCCCCCTTCTCCCTCCTCTGTGTCTCTTTCCCCCCTCTTCCTCCCCTGTCTCTTCCCCCCTCCTCCCTCCCTGTGCATCTTTCCTCCAGTGTCTCTTTCCCCTATCTCCCGTTCCTCTTCACCTCCTCCATCCCATGTGTCTCTTTCCCCCTGTGTCTCTTCCCCCCTCCTCCCTCCCCTGTGTCCCTTCCCTCCCCCTCTGTCTCTTTCCCCCTTTCCCCTGTGTATCTTTCCCCTGTCTTCCCTCCCCTGTTTCTCTTTCATCTATCCCCTGTGTCTCTTTCCCCCTCCTACCTCCCCTGTGTCCCTTCCCCCCTCAGTCTCTTTCCCCCTTTGCCCTGTGTCTCTTTCCCCGTCTTTCCTCCCCTGTTTCTCTTTCCCCCTATCCCCTGTGTCTCTTTCCCCCTTCTCTCTCCCCTGTGTCCCTTCCCCCCTCTGTCTCTTTCCCCCTTTCCCCTGTGTCTCTTTCCCCGTCTTCCCTCCCCTGTTTCTCTTTCCCTCTACCCCCTGTGTCTCTTTCCCCTTCCTCTGTCCCCTGTATCCCTTTCTCCTCTGTCTCTTCCCCCTTTCCTCTGTGTCTCTCTCCCCCCTCCTCCCTCCCCTGTGTCTCTTTCCCCCTGTGTTTCTTTCCTCCTTTCCCCTGTGTCTCTTTCCCCCCTCCGCCCTCCACTGTGTCCCTTTCCCCCTCTGTCTTTTTTCCCACTTCCCCCTCAGTTTCTTTCCCCCTCCTCTGTGTCTCTTTCCCCCTTTTCCCTGTGTCTCTTTCCCTTAATTCCCTCCCCTGTGTCTCTTCCCCCTATCCCCTGTGTCTCTTTCTCCCTCCTCCCTCCCCTGTATCCCTTTCCCCCTCTGTCTCTTCCCCCTTTCTCCTGTGTCTCTTTCCCCCTTTCCCCCTCTCTATCTTTCCCCCTCTGTCTCTTTCCCCCTCCTCTGTGTCTCTTCCCCCCTTTCCCCTGTGACTCTTCCCCCACTTTTCCCTATCCTGTGTCTCTTTCCCCCTGTTTCTCTTTCCACCTATCCCCTGTGTCTCTTTTGCCCTAATCCCGCCCCTGTATCCCTTTCCCCCTGTGTCTCTTTCCCCCTCCTCCCACCCCTGTATCCCTTTCCCCCTCTGTCGCTTTCCTCCTTTCCCCTGTGTCTCTTTCCCCCTCCTCCATCCCCTGTATCCATTTCCCCCTCTGTCTCTTTCCCCCTTTCCCCTGTGTCTCTTTCCCCCTCCTTCCTCCCCTGTGTCTATTTCCCTTTGTGTTTCTTTCCTCCTTTCCCCTGTGTCTCTTCCCTCCCCTGTGTTCCTTTCCCCCTCTGTCTATTTCCCCCTTTCCCCTGTGTCTCTTTCCCCCCTCCTCTGTTTCTTTTCCCTCCCTCCCCCATGTCTCTTTCTCCCCTCTGTCTCTTTCCCCCTTTCTCCCTCTGTCTCTTTCCCCCCTCCTCTGTGTTTCTTTCCCCCCTCCTCCATCCCCTGGCTGGTGCAGCGCCTTCCACATGCGCAGCTGTCGCCGAGCTATGCGAATGCGCTGCTAGTGCCGCACCTGCGCACTGCGGCCTGTACAGAAATCCGTACAAATAGTTTCTAAAGCGTTACACATGCTTTAGAAACTATATTTGGGATAGTTCTAGTAAAACAGAGTGATATAAATGTATATAGAGACTGGTCTAGTAATACAGAGGGATATAAATGTATATATAGACTGGTCTAGTAATACAGATAGGTATAAAGATGTATAGTGACTGGTCTAGTAATACAGAGGGATATAAATGTATATAGAGACTGGTCTAGTAATACAGAGGGATATAAAGATGTATAGTGACTGGTCTAGTAATACAGAGGGATATAAATGTATATAGAGACTGGTCTAGTAATACAGAGGGATATAAATGTATACAGAGACTGGTCTAGTAATACAGAGGGATATAAATGTATATAGAGACTGGTCTAGTAATACAGAGGGATATAAATGTATATAGAGACTGGTCTAGTAATACAGAGGGATATAAATGTATACAGAGACTGGTCTAGTAATACAGATAGGTATAAAGATGTATAGTGACTGGTCTAGTAATACAGAGGGATATAAATGTATATAGAGACTGGTCTAGTAATACAGAGGGATATAAATGTATTTAGAGACTGGTCTAGTAATACAGAGGGATATAAATGTATATAGAGACTGGTCTAGTAATACAGAGGGATATAAAGATGTATAGTGACTGGTCTAGTAATACAGAGGGATATAAAGATGTATAGTGTCTGGTCTAGAAGTACAGAGGGATATAAATGTATATAGAGACTGGTCTAGTAATCCAGAGGAATATAAAGATGTATAGAGATTGGTCTAGTATTACAGAGGGATATAAAGATGTATAGGGACTGGTCTAGTAGTACAGAGGGATATAAATATGTATAGAAACTGGTCTAGTAATACAGAGGGATATAAAGATGTATAGGGACTGGTCTAGTAATACAGAGGGATATAAAGATGTATGTGGGCTGATCTAGTAATACAGAGGGATATAAAGATGTATAGGGACTGGTCTAGAAATACAGAGGGATATAAAGATGTATAGTGTCTGGTCTGGTAATACAGAGTGATATAAAGATGTATAGGGGCTGATCTAGTAATACAGAGGGATATAAAGATGTATGTGGGCTGATCTAGTAATACAGAGGGATATAAAGATGTATAGGGACTGGTCTAGAAATACAGAGGGATATAAAGATGTATAGGGGCTGATCTAGTAATACAGAGGGATATAAAGATGTATAGGGACTGGTCTAGTAATACAGAGGGATATAAAGATGTATAGGGGCTGATCTAGTAATACAGAGGGATATAAAGATGTATAGTGTCTGGTCTAGTAATACAGAGTGATATAAAGATGTATAGGGGCTGATCTAGTAATACAGAGGGATATAAAGATATATAGTGATTGGTCTAGTAATACAGAGGGATATAAAGATGTATAGTGTCTGGTCTAGTAATACAGAGTGATATAAAGATGTATAGTGTCTGGTCTAGTAATACAGAGTGATATAAAGATGTATAGTGTCTGGTCTAGTAATACAGAGTGATATAAAGATGTATGTGGGCTGATCTAGTAATACAGAGGGATATAAAGATGTATAGGGACTGGTCTAGAAATACAGAGGGATATAAAGATACTAGTGAATTGCCCGTCAAAAAATGACGGCAATGAAATTGTAAGGTAGCTAGTGTGTAATAATGAAATATATAATACATTAATAAATGAATATACTTTACCTATTTTAAAGCATTGTGTGGAAGAGCTGTGAATGGGTTTTGATGTTGCTGCAGCATTAGTGGTGTGGATCTGCTGTGTAAGCGTGGTGAATTTGTGCAGTGTAACACTGTGCGTGCGCGAGCCCAAACCGTTAGCGTAGTCGTGTACTTCCGCATTGGCGTAAAATGGCGAGTAATGTGTGGTATACGTTTGTATCGGAATATCCGTAGGTGTTTTGTGGTGTTTTGCGAGTTTCTTGTGGTGTTTTGCGAGTTTAGAGTGCTGTAGCCTCGTTTTCGTTTTGTTCGGCGGCCATTTTTTCTCTCGCTTCGATTTTTTTTTAGTCTCTAAACTGTTTTATTTCGAGTAAAATCGAGGTGTAAGTTGTATTTTTGAGGTGCTGGGTGCTCCCTCTTGGTGTAGGTAAGTTTTTTATGTATGTGGTGTGTGTATGTATTGTGTTTTACATTTTGTAATGTTCGCGAGTTGCGTCCGAGTGTTGCGAGGCCGTAATGTGTGTGAACGTGTGTCGTATGTTGTTTGCGAGTGTCGTAATGTGTGTGTCGTACTGTTTGGGTTGCGACGTGAAGTTTGCGAGGGTCGCAGTTGCTGGCATGGAGCGCCGAAGGCGATATATCCCGATATATTGGGACTGATCTAGTAATACAGAGTGATATAAAGGTATATATATAGACTGGTCTAGTAATACAGAGTGATATAAACATATATAGAGATTGGTATAATAATGTTTGGCTTGGCTTCGGGAATGAAGATTTTAAAGGGATGTTTTCCACACCTGCTTTCTCTTTGGTGGCTGCGGAGGCCAATGCGGGACAGACAAACTCGACGCAGTGTTTGCAGGGGAAGAAAACTAAAAACTAAAAAAACAACACAAAACATATCCGTGTTGTAAAATTGAAAGAATTATAGATAATGTGACAGGAATTCCATGTTAACATTAATAAACCAGAGAGAAAAAAAAACAGAGGCCTTTGAAATGAAAATGATAACACACTTTAATATGAAAAACACAGGTCTTAATGTTAACATGGAATTCCTGTCGCATTATCTAGAATTCTTGTAATTTTACAACACGGATATGTTTTGTGCTGTTTTTTTTCCTCTCCTTATCCCTGTGTCTCCTTACAGTTTTATGGTACCTCAAACTCTCAAGATGTACAAATATTTACAACCCTGTTTTTTTCAATTTGACCTACACTAATACAGCCCACTGAACAAAACATGTTTTCCTTCTTCCTGACCTATAATGCATTATTAGACACAGACACACCTCATACCTTCACACCCTCTGCTGCTGAACTTTCACTCCCACCTATAACTTCTGTTCTCTTATAGTGCAGATCTCAGCATTTCCGATGCTACAGACACACAATCTATAATTAACCCTTTACTATCCTCACACGCCTCATCCTCCCCTGCTCTCAGTCCCGTCAGCATGCGCCTGACACATCAGGGCAGCACATCTTGACACTTGTTCTTACCAACTGGAAACATCCTCCCAACTTCACACATTCTCGGCCCAGGCAAACGTTACACCTGTCTTACTGCAGAATTGTCTTCTGTCCTAACCTCTCCCTTCCGTCTGTCACTCTCTTTAATCCCTAACTGCTATTCTTACCCAGGTTTTCAATCAGTTGCTTTGGGAAAAAGCAGCATTTATATACTATTTTAAGCTCAGGGCCTTTCATTTTTGTTATGATAATATTATGTTTTTCTTTGTACTCAACCCATGAATAGCGCTACGGAATATTATGGCGCATTACAAACAAAATATATTAATAATTGTTATTAAATATATCAACTATAATAGTTGTCAATCTGAAAGTAACGAAGTAACGATCCCCGCAACTGTGATGAGCGCCGTAGGTGTTCGGAGGGGGGGGGCCATATCCTCGCATTTTGTGGCAAACAGCATTGCCAGGCTTAAAATTTTATTGCAGTCATTTTTGACGGGCAAGTCGCTAGTTCTATTATATATTCTATTTCCCCTCTAAATCTTCCCAATGCTTATAGGTGTATTGTTGATGTGAACTGGAATGTACCTCACTACCACCTCCAGGACTTTTCTCGTGCTGCCCCAATTCTTTGGAACTCCTTGCCTCACTCCACTACAATATCCTCCTGCCTCAAACCCATCAAAACCTCAATAAAATCTCATGACATTCAGCCTTAATATGCACTAAACATCTACCACCGCTTTACCTCACCCATACCCTTTAGACTGTAAGCTTGCAAGTTTTCAATCATATTGGTGCTTTAGGGAAAGCACTGTATATGTTTGATTTTAAGCTCAATAACAGGGTTCTCCATTCTTTTGCAATATGATAAAAAAGGTTTTGATTTGTACTTAAACCCCCGTGTAGCACTACAGAATATGTTGGTGCGTTACAAATAAAGAATAATAATAATATTAATAATAATTTCATTCTAATTGAAAGACTCTTTATTATTTTGTATCATTAAATTTTGCTGGGCCCTAAAGATAGGGACCATTGGCTGGGCTAACCCTGTAATCCTGGGTTCTGATCTCCATGACTAGTGGCGTTGATTGGAATTGGCATGCTTGTCGCTGAGATAACCCAAACTCTCACAAACCTGGGGGGATTCCGGGGCAGGAGGTTTTGAAACTCACTTTGTGCTGTCCTGACCAGCTTAAAACTCTTTCAGGGAAGGAAAAGCCATGTTATGTAACCATGTTCTTTGTTATTGCTTTAATATGTAATAGTTTCTTCTGGTGTGTGGATATTGGCATGTGAATAGCACCCGGTCATGTTTGGTATTAAAATATTGGATTTTCCCCAAGGATTCTAATAAAGTATGTTATCGAGGTTCCCTAGAGAAATAGGGTCATAAGTTGGAAGCTACTCAGTTGAGGGGTTAAATGAGACCAGAGGAGGGACTGGCAGACTCCAGAGAATAATGTCACTGTAAAGCTTCTGCACCTCAACTTGTTCCCTCTGCTCTCATTCTCTACTTTCAGCTCTGCCAGCTCCCTCACCAACACTTCCAGTCCCTCCTCTGGTCTCATTGTGCCTCCAATCCTGCAATGTTTGTGACTATTTATCTCTGTTAAAAAGGACACCTTAGAATTTTGGTTTTGCAGCAATGCACCCAGCTGTTCAGCGGCCTCAGGCTCAAACCCTGCACTACATAAAGGTTCAACAGCCATGTTCTTCTTTATCTCAAATGGGGCAAACTTCCCACAGAAGTTAACAATCGTCTTAAGAGCCTTTTGAGGTTTGTGATTTCAGCCCTGTCAGCTTTTATATACTTTTCTTGCTCTTTTAACCGCTTCTCCTCAACTTTATTTGTTTTTCTTCTTACTTTGTCTCCAGAGCATCAAGCTTTTCCACTTCTCTTCTTTCTCCCACAGCTTCTCCTCCCTAACTAGTTTCATAGCCATATCAGTGAGATTGGCCACCCTCAGCTCTTGTAGAGTATGTAACAGCAGCTCCTGCTCTATCAGAGCTGCTTTCCTTCACTGCAGGGAATATTATATATCTCATAGCTTAGAGCAGGGACTAGCAATCTCTGCTTCTTGCTGTGCTTATTTCACCTCGCTTTTTGGCCAGAGAGCTCTGCATAAAGGCCGCTAAAGACAGAGAGACGTCATGCTTTTTCACAATTTTAATGGGACTCATTTCCATGCTTTGCTCAATATGTCGTCTCAGGAATGACGATTTCTCTTCCATCAACTCAATCTCCACATCCTCATCTTCCTCATCATCCATTTTAGAAAGGATTCCAGTTTCCTCATCAAAACCAGGACATTCTTCCTTTGAAAGAACATTAGATGCAATTATATGTTTGATCTCCCCTTTCTCTGGGTCAGAGATCTTTGTGAGGCATTTCATTTCTACAATATCATCCTCCACTTCAGGAGAGTTCACCAGGAACAGGTGGCTGGGTCTCTTGGGGCTTCTCATGGAGTCATCTTCATTGCTCTCACTCATAAGGTTCCTGTGCCGTTTTGGGTTTGAATCTTCACCATTGTCTTTATCAACATCCTTTAAACTGAGACTGGTTTTGCACCCAGTTAATGACAGCACCTTGCCCTTTACTCTTTGATGTTTACTCACAACATCAGCCATTTTTGCACTGTGTCGTTGTGCAGAAGGATGTAGCTCCCTGAGCTTGGGAAGAGAGAAGCACGCCACTTCTTAGGATCCTCTAACGCCATCACTTTCACATTTATTCAGAAATCAGGGAATGCTGCCGTTCAACAATTTCCTTGAGTGGAATATCTGTTCTCTGACATTTTGGGTAAATGCAATTATGTTCAGGATCTCTACTTTCAGATTAGCATAATGCGTTTCCTGTTCTGCATCCATGAAAATGTATGCTTATGTACTTCAATACATAAATAGATACTGGCACAGGAACTTCAGGGCCAAGCTTCCGTAGTGGCAATTCTTTCAAGAGGTATCTTCACTATTCATTTTCTGTAGGAAAAGATGAGCTTTAATCCTGCCACTGGTCTCTGAAGTCACAGTAGTTTTTGCAGATATCAAGTCCTGCAGCTGGGCGAAACTAGATTATTTGTCAGTTGAAGTTTTCTGTCTTCTACAGCTTGGGCCTGTTGTCTTATGGGCTCTTTCCTATGTTGCTTGTCTCAGCAATGGCTGTGTAGTTTTTTTTGCTTGTATGCAGTGGCTTGTACCAGGGCTTTCATAAGTTTCTCCATCTTAAACGCCAAGGGCCTCATTAAATTCTCCCTCGTAGTTCTCTCGGTCCTCGCAAAAGGCATTTTTTTTGCTGTTTGAGAGGACCGAATCTCTTGCAGCCTGCTTTGCGAGATGACTACGAAAAATGGCAGAGAATAGGCTCAGAGAGAGCTACAGAGTCACACGCAGCCATAAATCTATGAGTGATTCTCGCATCTCGTAAGAATCCCTACAAGCACAAAAAGTGCTAGCAAGGGATCCTAAAGCCTCTACTTGCTGCCTCGGAGCAGCCAGAGGCAGCCGTGTGATGCTCCCCCCTGCTCCCTAAACACATCCCCATGCTGCAGGGGTTCCTAATAACAATCCAGGCCGCAGCAAATAAAATGAACCCCCCTCCATGCTGGGGGTCCCCATCGGGACCCCTGAAGTGTCCCCACATTAACCCCTTGCAGCGGGGGTCCCCGATCTGCATAGATCAGGCCCCCGCTGCACTTAAAAACCGCTGCTCCTTGGGGGGGCGTGGCTAGCAGGCACACTGAGTGGCTGCATGGTGCAACTGCTCCTCACCATCTAGGGGGAAATAGGGCCACAATCTGGGGCTATTAAGCCTAAATTAACCCCAAACAGCTTTGTGTGGATATTAAAGACCCCCTTGAGGATTAGGAGCGGCAAGAGCTCCAGAATTGGAGCACAACAATTGTTTTGAGCCCTTCGGGCCTACTTGGCCGGTTGCCTGCATAGGCACAGTGGGCCACGTGCTCCCTCAACTCCATCTGCAACCCCTGGGCGCCGACACACGGGGGTGACTAACTCTCCCTCACCTACCCAGATCCTCCAACTCACCAGCCAGAGGGTAAACTGCAGAAGCGTGGAGCAGGAGGCTGAAGAGGCAGGCTGCACACCGGAGCAGTGCCTGACTGGCAGCCATCTTGGGCCTCTGCCAGCACAGTGAGTACTGCAGAGAATAGCAGGACAGTAAATTAGTGTGGAGGGGCATCCTAACACTAAGGGGCTGCAGGGGACTGAGACCCACTACTCTACACCCTCCCCTGCGAGATAATAAGACCCTGCTCACCTCCAGAGGGAAAGGTGAAAAGCCTGTATGCATGATTTCCCTGCCAGACGTTTTAAAAAGGGCCAGTACCACATAAAAGGGCCTTTGGAAGAAGGGTTAAAAAAAGCAGGGGGCACAGGGATCTTCCCCTTATGTTGTGAAAAGTCCTTGAGCTTAAAGAACTTTTCCTCAAACGTTTTATTTTCTCCAGCAGCAGCATAACCTGCAACTGAAACTGCCTCTGTCCAGATCACTTTAAACTCCAACCCAGCACTGCCACCTAGTGTCCATTCACACTTATTGCAGCAGCATTATAGAGACTGACTTAGGTGAAAGAGACTACAAAGCCACCTTTTGTCTTACCACTTCCACTGCAGCTAATAACAGAACATGACAATTTGGAAATTCATACAAACTCCAGAGCTGCAACCCCAAATCACTGGGGTCGAGCTGGAAAGGGAACAAGAAGTGCTCAGCACTAGCTCCTCAAAAAGCACAGATAAATCTAGGGGAATCGACCCCAAAAAGACCCCACAACTGCAAACAAACATCATCCCCACACTCAGGGGACACAGCCGATCCCACCAATACAAAATGTATAACAAAGGTATCACTACCCCCACCGCGTGGTCGAGGCCTACCTCATCAGGCCTCCCCGGTGAGAGGGGCCGACAGCCCCAACAGAGGGAAGCGAAGCGGCGCGCAGCCGGGCCCAACCGGACAGAACACAACCAGAAAATAAGGTGGAGCAGCGGGGCGCCATCAAGCCAGTGACCCAAGGGATTCAACCCAAGGGGCTCCACTGCCACCTTGTGGCCAAAAGCTATATCTACAATCCAGACTTCAACAAAACCTATCTGCAACAACAGAGACCTAAACTGAGGGTTATCAACCCAAAAACAGTAAAAGGCAAACTCCTGATAATATATCCCTAACAAGGTGGGAAGATAAAACAGAAGCGGAACAACCTCAACACTATCCTCACGGACTAGACAAGGGGTCAAATTAATGCCCATGAGCAAGAACGGGCACTATCAACAAGGAGCCCAACTCATTCACCAACCCCAAGGAAGATAACAAGACAAAAGAAACCATGAAATACGGCTAAAAAAGGGGAGAAACAGCAGGAACTCCAAAAACAGATAACCAACCAGAAATGACAGATTAAAGCCAAATCAACAAGATGCAAAGGAAAACATAACCAAACAGCAAAGGGTCACAAGCCAAAGGGCAACTACACCTAGCGACTACCTAAGCTCTACAAAACCACACCCTCCCAGATATAAGATGGGGAAAAGCAGGAAAAGTGTACCAAGCAAAAGTATAGAGGAACACTTCAAACCCACAGAGCACTTTCACCTGACAACAACACAGACAGCCATGGATCCACCGGAAACCTCGGAACCAGAAGATGGCACCACTCCTCCATCTCCACACATGGATGTCTCAGAAAAATCAATGGAGAAATTTGAAAAATTATTAAAGGACTACATAACCTCGGCAGTGAGGGACATCAGGAAAGAGATCCACGATATCGGACAACGGACCCACCAACTAGAGGAGATAACAGATAAAATAATAGAAACACAAATCAAAGACAGAAAAGACATCACCAGCAACATGGATAAGATAGCAGAAATGGAAAGCAAATACGAGGACCTGGAAAACAGGTCCGGTAGATACAATTTAAAATACAGAGGCATCTCCACCCAAGTCACGGAACTGAAGCAATATATAACAGCAGTAACCCACACACTACTACCAGAGGGTGGAATAGAAGAAGATGAGATTGAGAGGGCACACAGAGCCCTAGGACCTGCTAGAGACACAAACACACCAAAAGACGTCATTGTCAGATACTTAAAACAAAGCACTAGAGATCTCATTCTGTCAGCAACAAGGAAGATAAGAGCTATCAAAGGCCCGGATGGCAGTGACCTGCAAATTTTCATGGACCTCTCTCCCATAACTTTGGAAAAAAGGCGAGCAATGAGACCAATACTGCAAACTCTCATTTCAAATAGAATCTCCTACAGATGGGGATTCCCATTCGCCCTAATCTTCCAGGCGAACGGGTCATTTCATAAAGTCAATAACCCAGATGAAGGACACAAACTTTTACAACAACTACAACTAAAACAACCGCCCGGACAAGAACCACATACCAACAACGACGCAAGCCTACCAACAGTAAAAGCACAAAGAAAACCCGGCAAGAAAAGCCCACACCTCCAAGAGACACAGCAAATAAAAATAAGGAGAGAGTCACCTGAACAAAATAACCATACAAACTCATCATTACGACAAAACTGGTTGAATCACTTCTAGGAATAATGAACAACAAACAAAACAAAGATCATCCCAGATACTATACAACTGCAACAAATAACACAAGAAAACAGCAAAGACATTAGCAACAAACACACCCGGTTGCTCCCACACGAAATAAATCTTGACTTAAAGGATGATTAAGCTGAAACACACATGGAGTTCCTGGAGTCAGTTCAGATACAGGAAAACATAAAATTTGAGTAGTGCGCTAGGCACTACTAACCAGATATACACAGACAGAAGAGAACCCTTCATAACAGAAGGACACTACAATAAGGAACTGAATTAAATAATACAGAATAGTCACTAGGTCACGGTTATTCTCCCAGAGGGAAAGCGGAGAACAGATCCCCTTTACTCTCTAAATTAAGGGTACTGCTACTAAAGTGCCAGGAGAATTTGTTGTTAACCATGGTTGCTTATTACAAGTTTACGTTACACGAATGTTATGTATTTATGTTATGCATGTTACTAAAGTAATTTTGTGTTTGCTTACATTACAAGCGGCTCCACACAATTACACAAGGTCACGAGCCTCAAGGTCAACTGGACCCTGCAGGGGGAGGGTCCCGGGACCAGGAACAACAGACAGGTGAGAACAACCTACACAGACAAAAACCACGACACACACATTTAATCTAATTTCCCATAACGTAAAGGGTTTTAATACCCCTTTCAAAAGAAGGAAGGCATTCCTCTTTTACAAAAAGTATAAACCGGCGGTGCTCTTCATACAGGAGACACATTTTGCCCAAGACAAACTACCAAAATACCTTCACAGGGAATACCCTACCTTTTACTCAGCCACACAGAAAACCAAGAGAGCAGGGGCCACAATAATAATACATAAATTGTTCCCATTTCAATTAGAACGTAAAATCGTGGATAAGGAAGGGGACTTCATTATCTTAATTGGATCAATACTAGGGAAAGAAATCACCCTAATAAGTCTCTACGCACTGCGCTACACAAATCCCTAATCAAACTACTGAATACCTTAATCCCTCTAGACACAGGGAAGATAATTTTGGGGGGAGACCTCAATCTCACTCTACAAGCCACACAGGATAGGTCGGGAAATAAATCAGACTTAAGATTTAGTAAGCAACTACAAAAGATTCAAATGCTAATGCAAAATAATAACATAATAGATGCATGGAGGGGACATCACCCCCTGGAAAGGGAATACACCTTCTTCTCCCCCACACATCAAATGTACTCCTGAATAGATATGATATTTCTGAACTCTGGGTTGTTTGACCACTCTAGCAACGCACAAATAATCCCCTGCCCATGGTCCGATCACTCTGTGGTGGCCATCACTTTTAACCTGAACACGGGGTTAAAATCCAAATTTAACTGGAGACTAAATGAGTGCCTTATTGCCATACCAGAAACAAAAATGCAAATACAATCAGAACTGACACGATACTTTGAACAAAATGAAAAACCAGAGACAGGAATAGGCTGGCTCTGGCTAGCCCATAAGGCCTATATGCGAGGATCCATTATAAGGATAGCTACCACTTACAAAAAGACCCTTAATCAAAAAGAGGCAGACTTAACTAAAAAATTACACAAACTAGAGACCTTAAACCAAATGAAGCTGACCCCTACAAGGACAGCGGAAATAGTAAAAACAAGACAAGAATTAGATAACATTCTAACAATTAAAACAGAAAGAATAATGCGCAGATCCCAACACACATTCCTGAAGCATGCAAACAAATGCTCCCCAATGCTCGCCAGGAAACTGAAAACAAAACAACACAATAATAAAATATTCCAAATAAAAACAGCAGATGGCCATATAACCCAAAGCCAATCCAAAATACAAGAAATCTTTAAAAACTTATACCAGAAAATCTACACATCAGAGAAAACCTCTACAACACACCAGATCCAAATCTATCTAAGCGGCCTGGATTTACCAGAAATATCAACCTCAGATCTAGAAGCCCTTAATACAGAAATTACACCAAATGACGTCAGGGAAACAATTGAAGGAATGAAACTAGGAAAGGCGCCAGGATCAGATGGGTAACCAAATATTTATTACAAGACATTCACTGATCACCTGTCACCATACCTAGCCAAATTATTCAACGCCATACTCAAGGGGGAAAAGATAGCTCACAAATTCACACAAGCAAGCCTCATTTTCTTCCCCAAGCCAGGCCGCGATCCCATAGAAGCCAAGATCTATCGACCCATCTCCCTATTAAACGGCGACCTTAAGATACTAGCAAAAATTATGGCCTGCAGAATCTCAAAATTCCTCCCAAAATTGGTACACAAAGAACAAGTTGGTTTCGTGCCGCACAGACAGGCGGGGGACAACATCAGAAGGATAATGAATGTTATGCATATAGCCAAGGCAAACAACAAATCACTCTGCACCATCGCTTTTGACCTAGAGAAAGCCTTTGATTCCCTAGAGTGGGGCTATCTGAAAGGAGTGCCACACAAAATGGGGATCAGGGGAAATTTTCTCAACGTCTTTAACACCCTATACAATAAACCCAAAGCATTCCTGAAACTAGAAGGGGAAAACATAAATGACATCGACATAGAAAGAGGGACGAGACAGGGGTGCCCCTTGTCCCCATTACTATTCGCTTTGGCGATAGAACCTCTTGCACAGAGAATCAGGGCGGATGGGGGTATCAAGGGGGTTTGGGTTGGATCCCACCAATTCAAATGCTGCATTTATGCAGATGCCATTCTATGCACTGTGACCGAGCCGGAATCCTCGATACCCCCCCCCTACTGGAGACCCTGGACCAATTCGGAATGATTTCGGGATTAAAAGTTAATTATAATAAAACTGAGGCTATGGGCTCCAACATTCCGGAACAAACCTTAACCAGACTAAAAACAAAATATAACTTTACATGGTCCTCAGACCAAATCAACTATCTGGGAATAAAACTGACCCCCGACCTGTCTGGGCTGTATGAGGCCAACTATCCACCTATATTCAAAACCCTATATGCAGACACAAAAAATTGGAGTAAATTCACGATCTCCTGGACGGGACGCATAAATTCCATCAAATTAAACATATTACCAAGGCTGTTGTACTTGTTTAGGACCCTCCCTATTTCCATAAAACGAAAAGACTTAGACAAATTTCAAAGGCATCTAACAAGATTCATATGGGGCAACAAAAAACCTCAAATTTCAAAGAAGCTGTTATATAGCAATTATAACACCAGGGGCATAGCGTGCCCGGACCAAAAAGCTTACTATACATCAGCCCAACTAGCATTCCTTCCCCAATCCCACTCCGTGGAGCACCAGCCAATCTGGGTATTTGTGGAGAACATACAAATGCACCCACATAAATGGGACAATGTGACATGGTCGCCCACCATACCACACGCATGTGAGAAACACAGCAACCCAATCATCAGACATATATTACACACCTGGTACAAAACCAACAAGGCACACCACATAACAAGAGGCCTATCAAACTTAACACCCACTTTAACAATCCCAACGATATGGGATACATTAGACGAGGACTCAATTAACTGGTGGTCCTTGAACAAACTAGACACCTTAGACAAATGGATACAAAATGATAAGGTCCTTACCTTTGACCAGCTCCGATATAACCATAACATCCCATTAAGAGAACATTTCAACTTTTGTAAGATAAAACACTACATAACAACACTTATTAGGAAATGGGGAGCCCCCAGACCAAACTGGCTAAGCGTGATCTGCCAAAAAGCCCCACTCACAAAAGGCATCATAAGCACACTATATGCAGCAATTAGAGAGAAGCACAAGTGGAAGTGGGATCAAAACATAGGAACCCCAAAAGATGATAAGGCCTGGGAGAAAACCTGCCTCAAACTTGTGAAGAGCCCCCTGAGCTATTCCCTTAGGGAAACATCCATAAAATTCCTCCATAGAGCATATTATACACCCGCAAAACTACACACCATTAACACGCGAATCCCCCCACAATGTTTCAGGCACTGCCAGGATAGGGGGACATTCGAACATATATGGTGGGAATGCCCCATAGCCCTAAACCTCTGGAACAAAGTGCTAAAACTAGCCTCAGAGACACTGCATACACCAAGCCCTTGGTCAATTGACACATGCCTCCTAGGAGGACCTATTACACATATTTCGAAAAGCCAGAATAAATGGTTTCAGTACCTGATGCTATCAGCAAAAAGCCACATAGCTCAAAAATGGCGAACCCCAGACCTCAGGATACAAGAGGTAATACACAAATTAAATGGCATAATGTTGTTTGACAGATTCACACACACGACTAACAACACATACCCAAAATTTCTAGAAATATGGGGGCATGGACAACCTCAACACAGGCAATAGAAATATAACAAACATAAACACAGATAGCAGACAAACTAGGAGATAAACCAATTCAAGAAAAGTGAACTGGGCCCCCCCCCCCCCTTGCCGGACTCCACAGACCAGCGCCAAACGGCAAGACACAGAGGTGAGTGACCTACTTCAAACTACTGTCTAGTATACATACAAACACAGTCCCTCGACATGAAAGGACAGAAAGAAGAATCATTAGACAAAAGCACACGAATGACACTGTAGTTAAAGTTGTTATATCCAGTTAATTTTATTTTGTATGTTAAAAACTGTAACAAGACGTAGCATATCATACTAAAACCATTAGAAATCTTAAAAACAGGCAAACAACCATGCTACCAGTTTATTGTTACTTAGAAAGGTTAAGAAAAAGGAAAATGTATTGGAACTGTCACTAAATAAAAATGTCACCATCATATAAGTTTACGGTTAAGCAATCTACAACATAAATTTGGCCTGCGAGCCATCGCTGAAACATGAATACTGTATAAGATTTATAACTCTGTGACAATAAAAACTATTGAAACAAAAAACGCTGCTCCTTAAAGGGCCCGCGGCACACTATTAACAATCTCGGCCGTGGCACCTAAAATTAACCCCCCTCTATGCTGGGGGTCCCCATCAGGACCCCCGAAGTGTCCCCACATTAACCCCTTGCTGCAGGGGTCCATAGGGACCCCCGCAGCCCCCCAACATTAACCCCTTGCAGCGGGGGGCCCCGATCGGCACCGATCGTGACCCTGCTGCATTTACATTTTTATATTTCCCGCCTCGCGGGTCCTTAAAGGACCGTAAAGATCCTGAAAGGACTTGCACTAAAAAATATTAATCCCAGGCAAATAAAATTAACCCCATAACTCATAGGGGTCAATACAGACCCCCATAAGCACTTAATCAACCCCAAAACTCATGGGGGTCAATACAGACCCCCATAAGGCCTTAATTAACCCTATAACTCATGGGGGTCAATACAGACCCCCATAAGGCCTTAATTAACCCTATAACTCATGGGGGTCAATACAGATCCCCATAAGCACTATAAATAACGCTATAACTCATGGGTGTCCATGCAGACCCACATAAGCCAATAATTAACCCTATAATTCATGGGGGTCAATACAAACCCCCATAAGGCCTTAATTAACCCTATAACTCATGGGGGTCAATACAGATCCCCATAAGCACAATAATTAACCGTATAATTCATGGGGTTCAATACAGACCCCCATAAGCACTTAATTAACCCTGTCACTCATGGGGGGCAATATAGACCGCCATAAGGCCTTAATTAACCCTATAACTCATGGGGGTCAATACAGACCCCCATAAGGCCTTAATTAACCCTATAACTCATGGGGGTCAATACAGATCCCCATAAGCACAATAAATAACGCTATAACTCATGGGTTTCCATGCAGACCCACATAAGCCAATAATTAACCCTATAATTCATGGGGGTCAATACAAACCCCCATAAGGCCTTAATTAACCCTATAACTCATGGGGGTCAATACAGATCCCCATAAGCACAATAATTAACCGTATAATTCATGGGGTTCAATACAGACCCCCATAAGCACTTAATTAACCCTGTCACTCATGGGGGGCAATATAGACCGCCATAAGGCCTTAATTAACCCTATAACTCATGGGGGTCAATACAAACCCCCATAAGGCCTTAATTAACCCTATAACTCATGGGGGTCAATACAGATCCCCATAAGCACAATAATTAACCCTATAATTCATGGGGGTCAATACAGACCCCCATAAGCGCTTAATTAACTTTGTCACTCATGGGGGTCAATACAGACCCCCTAAGCCAATAATTAACCTCGTCATTCATGGGGGTCAATACAGACCCCCAAAGGCACTTGATTAACCCTGTCACTCATGGGGGTCAATACAGACCCCCATAAGCCTCTATTTAACCCGATCAGTCCCATAAGGGTATATTATGACCCTTATCGGCTGTTAAAACCCTAACATTAACCACATAAGTGCCATGACGGTCCACAAGGACCATCATGACACTAACTACAAACACTACACTATAACCCCCAATAAACCATTAAATCTAAACTAACCCCCCTCTACACTAATCTGTTAACACTTACACTACCTACCTACACTACCTACCGCCTAATAACCCCCCCACCTCTCGAATTACAAAAAATAAAAAACACCTACCTTACAAAAAATAAAAAAACCTGTCACAACAAATAAAAAAAACTACATTACAGAAAATAAAAAAACTAAGTCACAAAAAATAAAAATAAACTACCTTACAGTAAATAAAAAACCTAAGTCACCAAAAAAAAAAAAAAAACTACATTACAGAAAATAAAAAAAACTGTCACCAAAAATTAAAAAAAACGACATTACAGAAAATAAAAAAATACATTACAACCCCCCCCCCCCCACACACACACTACAGAGAAAAAAAATTACAAACCTGAAAAGGAAAGACAGACATACACAATATAATACATACATGCAATACATTACATACATTACATTACATACAATACATTACATACAATACATTACATATAATACAAATAAAATACCCCCTGTCTATCTAACATACAATCTATTTAATATACAATAAATCCTAACTATATCAAATACATCCATCTATCTAATACACAATAAATCCTAACTACATACAGAAACCCTAATTCTAAGTTAAAATAAAATAATTAAAATCCTAACTACATACACAGACCCTAATTCTAAGCTAAAATAAAATAATTACAATCCTAACTACATACACAGACCCTAATTCTAAGCTAAAATAAAATAATTAAGACCACTTACCTTTAAGATGTCCCTTTAGATCACTAACCTAGGGGTAAAACAAAACAAAAAAATTAGTACAAAACATTAACATAAAATAAATAAACATTATACACATTCTAAATATTCTACTCAGCTTTCCAGCATGTCCTGTCCTTCTTCTTTTCTTCTCCGGCGCGGCCCTGTTAAAAAAAACACAATACATTAATACAATATTCAGACACAAAATAAAATAAACATATAAATATATTAATATACATTTAACTTACCTCCCTGAGATGTCTCCGGCCTCCTCCTCTTCAGCCCCGGCTGGGCCCTGGAACCATCTGCGCTCTAAAAAAATAAAAAAACTAACGTAGGTCTGCACTCGCAGACCTCCCCGACGCTAATGAGCCTCCCAAGCCAATCAGAAGTCGTCAATGTGTGAGCCAATCAGGATGGCATACACCCCAAAATCCCACCCTGATTGGCTAAAGCACCTGTCAATCTTTATTGGAACCAATCATAAGGCGCAGATGCCTTCAGCCAATCACAATGGGATACACCCCCATGGAGTGATTGGGTGAAGACATCTGCGCATTCTCATTGGCTGACAAGGTGGGAAATTTTAAAATTGAAATGCAGCGGGGTCACGATCGGTGCTGATCGGGGACCCCCGCTGCAAGAGGTTAATGTGGGGGGGGGCGGAGGGGGTCCCGATGGGGACCCCCAGCATAAAGGGGGGTTAATTTTAGGTGCCGCGGCCGGGATTAGTAATAGTGTGCCGCGGGCCCTTTAAGGAGCAGCGGTGGGGAATTTACATTTTTTAAATGCAGCGGGGGCCTAATCTATGCAGATCGGGGACCCCAGCTGCAAGGGGTTAATGTGGGGACACTTCGGGGGTCCCAATGGAGACCCCCAGCATAGAGGGGGGTTAATTTTTTTTGCCGTGGCCGGGATTGTTAACACTGTGCCGCGGGCCCTTTAAGGAGCCGCGGCGGGGAATTTAAAACTTTTAAATGTCGATCGGGGACCCCCGCTGCAAGGGGTTAATGTGTGGGGGCTGCGGGGGTCCCTATGGACCCCTGCAGCAAGGTGTTCATGTGGGGACACTTTGGGGGTCCCGATGGGGACCCCACATGGAGAGGGGTTCATTTTAGGTGCCAGGGGGGGAGTTGGAGTACCCCCCATGGCAGGGCTTATGTGTGGGACTGCCGCGGAGGTCCCGTTTAGGACCCCCGCAGCAATTGATGAGGTGTGGGAGCCTGCAAGATCATCTCGCAGGCTGTCACTCCTCATGTACATTATCGCAGTGTTGATACGGACGTCCCTGCTGCGTAGCTCGCACGTTGCTCGCAGTAGGGCGAATGTAATAGCGTCGTAACTTATAGAAATTTTGCAGTACGTAGGATTTAAGTAGAAGCCTCTTATTTACGAGGCTGGAATTTAATAAGGCTGCAAATGTTCCAAGTTACCAGTCTTCTCTGGGTTTGTGCCTATGATTCAGGCACGACGGAGAAACACAACACAGGAGGCTGTAATCATTTTTCAAGTTTTAATACAATTTTAGCCTGTGATACAACAATAATAAACCAAAATAAATCAAAGAAAATAATAAGCCTAACCTCTGAAACACTACATGATGGACAATGGTTGCCTGTTGAGATGGAGCCTAGCCTTGCAGACTCATATCTTTGCTATGCGATACAGGCAGGCGCATCAGAATGAAAATGGTCTCTCCAGGCAATTGGACACCTCTGATCTCCAGTTGCTCACAACCTGTTGACTGGAGGAGGGAGTGATTGTGATGACAGCTTTGATGGGAGAGAATCTTTAGGTGAAGGGCTGAGGTGTTACAGTTTGTGGTGTTGCAATATACAAATTTGTTCTCCATAGTATTTTTTATAAATTGTAACCATGAGTCAGTCCATTGGCAACTTCACCCAGTGTACATCCTGCGACATGTAAGTCTTGAGTTGGTAACACCAGCTTGAGTGAAACTGTTGGGAATATTCAGGAATGGCAATGCCAGACAGAGCTGTTCACTCTAATAGCAGGCAGATCAGGCAGAGCTACAGACCGTTTTGGTGGTAGGGGATCCCAGTAATCGAACAATTTGCTGTCACCCAGGTGCTTGGGTTCAGCATGTTGTGGATCGTTAGATAATTGAGAGAGGCTGTAAATTACCCATCAGTCTTGGTACATATTGGTACCAATGACAAAGTAAGTGGAAGATTTGCTATTGTTGCTGTTCAGTCCTTCAGTTTTGTGACTATCGGTCACCATATGTATGCAGCATGCTAGGCACAACAGACTGTGTTTCTTTATGTGCTTATTCTTGGCAAGGATACTGGAGTGGGTTGCCAGTTCCTTCTCCAGTGGAGCACAATATGTCTGACCTCTCTGCTATGACCTGCCCATCTTGGGTGACCCTACATGGTATAGCTCACAGCTTCATTGAGGTACACAAGCCCCTTCACCACTACAAGGTAGTGATCCAGAAATGGAAGATAGAGTGTCCTAAAAAAATATTTTAAAGAACTAGGAAACAAGCTTAGGTCAAGGGCTTCCAATGTAGTATTTTCTGAGATGCCACTGGTGCCATGTGCTAACCCAGGAAGAGGTAAATGAGTGGCTAAGAGCATGTGCAGGACGGAGGGTTTGGGGTTTTATAGGAGCATTGAGCACTACTTCTCACTTGGTAGAAATGTTTGGGAAGTTTGTATGTGGATGGGATGGACTAGATGAAATAATCGGGTAGAAAGTATTGAGGGGGTAACGGATGAATTAACTACTCATGGGGTGGAAGAAGGGGGAGAGTTAGTGTGGTCAATAGGGAGGTTTTGCTAAGTAGTTATGACAACATAAAGTATATGTTTGCCAGAGAAAATGGGCAAGCTTAATTATTAACAGTGAATAAGGAATGAGATTACTGAAACATGGGGTGCATCTCATGACTGGACTGTTTAGAGGCTTAGAACCAATTTAGGAAAGATAGGGGCAATGGTAGAAGAGGAGGAGGGATTTGTCTGTATGGTAATCTTGATTTAAAGCTTATAGTCAGAAAAGATAGTGGAGGAGCAAATCCTAAAAAAAAATGGTAGGAGTATGCTATAAACCCCAAATATAATTGAAAGGGAGGAACTACAATTATTGTTACAGATTGGAAATGCAGCTAAGCATGGGGAAGTTTTATTAATGGGAGAATGTAACTTCCCTGAAATAAACTGGAGGAACGAAACCAGCAGTACGGGTAAAAGGCAGCAGGTTCTTGAGTACACTCAGAGATCATTATCTGGCCCAGGTTATATAATATCAAATTATGAATTAGGGGAGACCTTGGGCAATAGTGATCACAACATAGTCATGGGAAGCGAGATAGGGATTGTGAGAAAGCAATGGGGAGAGAGGAATGGGGAGAGAAAAAGTGATGGGGAGAGAGGTGAAGGTCTTAGGAAAATGAACAGACAAGTAGGTAAGGTAGGCAAATAGGGGAAACCATGAAAGGATTAGAAAATAACTCATTATTTTACTTTTCGCTGGTTGTAATGCCTTGGAGGATCTGTGTGGCTTGTCCAATTTTAGTTCTTTTTAAACCAGATCCAGGACAAATTTTCAGGATATTTTTATGATAGCACAGGTAAGTAAATTACAATGATTTAACAACTGACTGACCTGCCTGTACTCAAACAAGATATCCTGAAAATGTGGCCTGGATCTAGCGCCGTAGGGTTATCAGACAAGACATTAGACAATAATCAAATCTTCTAGACTTGTTTTTATCCCCTTAATGTGATATTATGGTCTCTGTCTCCCCCCAGTGTTACTTTCTAAATGACATTTCATTTTATTTTTCTGTAGTTTATTTACAGTTTCCTTATTTTGAAAACATAGGCCCCTGTGTTATACGCGTCAGAGTGGCATAACAAATTCGACCTAGCTATGTTAATCCCCCATCCCTAAAACATTGTGAGAGAACTACTCCGAGACACTACGGCAAGCCGGAGTTGCTGATTATGGATAACCTTTCTATTGACTTTTTATACGAATTACTCCGAGAGACCATCACTCCCAAATCCTATGCTAATAAGATTTTATAGATCGCTCGCAAATCAGAGCGCTGCCGTAACCGACAAAAAAAGAAGAAATTGTTATGGGTACAAAAAAACACTCTCAGTGGCTTTTAGAAACATGGTGGACCTGTGAGCTATCTGACATATGGAAAGAGGAAATATCTGCTCGCAGATGGATACATCTCTTAAAGAGACAGCATATCCAGAAATAGCCTCAGAAATCAGAGAACTCCATTACAAATAATATATTACAGTCACAGAAACACTAATGTGAAGATTTTAAATCAAATAAATACATCAGTATGTTTCACTTCAATATGTCCTACTGTACATTTAGAAACATGAGCATGTGACAATTATTGTTACTCTTAATGTATCAATTAATCATTAATTACATGTCAGATGCTTAACAACCCTTCAGTGGAATAATGAGGCTCATCACTGTCACAATGTATAGGTATCAAAGTATTAACACAATAATCAAAAATGATCTTGTTCACCACTACTTTACAAAATAGGGATGAAAATATTTAAATAAATGTATGAACACATATTGGATTTATTAAGACATGTGATCACTTGTAAACCATACTTGTGTCACTGGAATATTCTGGAATCATAAACTGCATGAAGGGATGCCGATAAAGGATGATGACCAATATATGTAAACAAAATAGAAATGTAATTGTTATGCATGTTGATGCCACTAATCTATTAACATGAGAAACACTAAGAAACATGGATAACAATACAACAAAATCATCTTTTATCAAATACACAGAGCACAGCCATAAACATATCCAACCATGCATTAATATCATGGGTGTGGTGTGTACGTATTCAAAAGGACAAGAGGCTGGAAAAAATGGCAAAACCTAAAAGGGTCAAAGTAATACTGTATAATAAAAATGATGCATAGCATCTACGTGGGTCACATGTGGTCATTACACCACAGCAATCGGAATCAGATGAATAAAAATATAATCTTTAATATATATATATAATGTGTTCAGAGAACATAAATGTCAGTCGCCAGGATGTTTTCTGTTTACTCTTGTTGTATTTACTCACCATTTTTTTAGCCCCCCAGAAATTCCCCCCGCCGGTGGGAGGACCCATGATTCTAGCCAGGAATTATGCAGGCTAGGATAAAAAAACTGGCTTTACTAAATTGTAACCCCACAGGGAGAGTGCTCTCCCCCTTTACTCTCTCTCTATTCTCTCTCTTCTCCTGCATTCTGCTTTTGCAGGCTTTGCCCACCCTCTCGCTGCTTTCCTGTATACCCATACTCCTCCTCTCCGTCCGCCGCTCTCTCTCCACCTCCAGCGCCTCCTTCCATCACCCCTCCTATCTGTGGACGAGAGGCCAACAAATGGTCCCCAGTTACTCCCCTATAGCTTCTGTAATTGCAACCCAATGGGGTAGAGGGCACCCTTACTGGGGCTGCAGGCTTACACTCAGCCTGAATTATAATCTTTTATTCCCAAACACTTGTAGTCTAGGCGGGTACTGTTCCCTTGAAGAGTTGTTTATTGTGATGAGCTCTGCAAATGTCTTTACATCTTTAGAATTGACTAACCAACTCTTTCTCTTTTATGCTTCCAGCAGATTAGGTAGCTATAGCGATCCACACTCTGGCCGACTTCCAGTCCTGGACCGGGTAGGCCGCACCCCGCTCCCTCCGCACGGCCGCTTCAGAAAGGTATGATGGGACACGCAAAATATAGGCTTATTACACCTGATTACACATGAGTGCCCCTGTCAGGATAATCACCCATAACGTGAAGGGGTTTAACTCCCCCTTCAAAAGAAGGAAGGCTTTCCTATATTATAAAAATTTTAGTCACTCAGTCATCTTTCTTCAGGAAACTCACTTTGCCAATAACAAGGCCCCTACTTATTTTAGTAAAGACTACCCCCAATATTACCATACAACCCAAACATCTAAGAAGGAAGGGGTAGCGATCTTGCTCCACAGGAATTTCCAGTTCCAATTGGAAGCAAAAGTAGTGGACCGGTACGGTTCAAGGAAACCCGATTTCTTTAGCATCGTTTTACACGCCCACTGTAGCTCCCCACAAGACTCTGATAAGATTTTTAAAAACCCTAGAGGGGGGGAACTGGGGACAACTCATAATAGGGGGTGACCTTAACCTGGTCCTGGACCAGGTGGCTGATAGGTCTAAACCATCTGTTCATAATCTCTTCTCTTACAAAATCAAGCAGATTAGGAGGCTCCTGCACTCTTTAGACCTAGCTTAAGCTTGGAAAGTCACCTGGTCCGGATGGGTTTACCAATATTTATTACAAGAAATTCCCAGAAATACTAGCCCCTCACCTGTGTAACCTTTTTAATTCAATTCTGAGAGGGGAGGCAACACCCCCCCCCCCCCCCGAGCTGAACAACGCTGACCTGACATTGTTCCCTAAGGAGGGAAGGGACTCCAAAGAGGCTAAAAATTATCTGCCAATTGCACTCCTGAATGGAGACATTAAGTTGCTAGCAAAAATCTTTGCCAAGAGGATCTCAGCCTTTCTCCCAGCACTGATTCACAAAGACCAGTCAGGTTTTATCCCACACAGGCAGATGGGGGACAATATCAGGAGGACTTTAAATATCATACACATGGCTAGATCAGGTGGGCCCCCCGTGTGTATTTTAGCCTTGGACATTGAAAAAGCGTTCGATATGCTGGAATGGCCATTTCTGTTTGCCACATTGTCTAAATTTGGGTTTAAGGGCCAGTTTATCAGCCTGCTGCGCTCATACTATACATCACCTAAAGCCTGCCTTAAGCTGCCCGGTTCTCAGAGAGCCTATATCAATATCGGACGTGGTACTCGGCAGGGCTGCCCACTATCTCCACTTCTCTTTGCACTAGCAATTGAACCTTTAGCCCAGGCGATCAGAACAAATTCCAAAATAGGTGGTGTGCGGGTGGGACATCAGCATGTGAAATGCTTTTTATTTGCTGATGACCTCCTTTGTACCCTAACGAACCCGGGCCCATCGATTCAAGCTCTGATGGAAACGATCACGCAGTATAGCTCCTTGTCAGGGCTCAGGCTGAACCAGGACAAGACAGAGGCCCTTAGTGTTGGTCTTCCCCCAGACATATTGAACCAATTGAAACTAACACATAATTTCCTGTGGCCCGCCTCTCACATTAAATACTTGGGAATTAATCTAACCAGCACATTAGCAGAAATGTATAAAGCTAACTTCCCTCCCCTCTTTAGAACATTGCAGAGAGACCTAAACATCTGGTCGAAGCAGCATATCTCCTGGACGGGTCGGATTGCCGCGGTCAAGATGAACATCTTGCCAAGGCTGCTCTACCTAGCCAGGACTTTGCCCATTCAAATAAACAATGCAGAGTTGTCCCGTTTCCAATCCTTGGTATTTAAATTTATATGGAGGAATAGACCTCCAAAGATAGCCAGGAGAATAATGTTTAGGCACAAGTCCAAGGGCGGTCTGTCATGTCCTAACTTTTCCAACTACCTCAAAGCGGCGCAGCTTGCTTTTATCCCCTTGGTACACTCCATCCCTCACCAACCAAATTGGGTGTTTATTGAGGACGCATTAATGGCTCCCCTGACTTGGAGAATAATTTTATGGGCTCCTCCCTCGGAGACCTACGGGGACCGGATTAGTAACCCTATTACTAGCTTCACTTTAAGGATCTGGAATCGGGCCAGACAGGAATACAAATTAGCCCACGCCTTGTCTCCCCTAACTTCTGTATTCTCATCTCCCTCCCTTTTAACCTCTATATCAGTGGAATCGAGAATTTTTTGGAGCTCGCTTAACTTGGATAAATTGGGAGCATGGGTGGACAGTGACAGAATCTTAACTCTAGATACGGTGAAAAGGGATCACATAGTGCCCCAACGAGAGCTATTTAACCTTATAAAAATAAGATATTGGATAGGGGAGGCGGTGAGGAGACATGGGCCCCCCATGGCTTCCTGGCTGTCTACAATATGCAAGAACGTACCGCTCTTTAAGGGAATCCTGGGAAACCTTTATGACATATTAAATTCTCCCCCGGATCTTACAAAGCCCTCCTTCATGATAAAGTGGGAATCTGATCTACAACAAACTTGGGAGGGGAAAACTTGGGCCGAGGCCTGTTTCAATCTCTCCAAGGGTTCATTTAATTTCAGTCTCTTGGAAACTTCTCTAAAAATTCTGCACAGGGCTTACATGACTCCAGTTAGATTGAACAAGATTTTTCCAACAATCTCAGATAAGTGCTTTAGGGGGTGTCAAGGTAGGGGGATTTCATTCACTCATGGTGGCAGTGCCCTAGGGTGGCTGAGATCTGGGAGAAGGCAGTCACACTAATTTCAGGATTATTGAACACCCCAATTACACCTTCAATAGCGACATGCCTTCTAGGAATACACCATTCGGAATTAGGGAGAAAAGGCAATAGGCTGGCTCAAATGATTTATCTTGCAGTCAAGAACATAATTGCCAGGCGATGGAAAGACAACTCTATCAGTTTTCAAGAAGTGATTAATAAAGTAAATTTTTTGTTTATTAATGAAAGGATGACTTATACTCTTTTAGACTCTCTTCCTGCATTTTTGGAAATATGGGAGCCTTGGATTAGATCACCTAACGGTACTCCTTGAGGAGGGATAGTCTGGGAGGTCGGGTGGGGCATATTTTTGCTTGTGCGGCTAGGTGGGGAGTGGAGAGGGGGGCGGTAAGATTCGGATGGAATTGGAAGGAGGCTGACTGTTCTGCTGGAGGTAAGGTAATAATAAAATGATTACTGGGGGGAAAGAAAAAAAAAAGTGCCAAGGAGGCGGCGGAGAGGGGGAGTGATCGGAGGAATATTGAGTTTCCCTTTGGTATGGCAAGCGAGAGTAAGCTTTTATCTCTCTCCACTTTATTCTTTACACTGAATCTATTTAAGCTCAGCTAGTTTACTATCTTTACGGAGTTGTTAGATATCTATATGTATTATAAAAATTTTATAAAAATTTTGAAAATAAGGTACTTTGAGGAAATATAGAATGGCCCCAGTATTACATTTTGGAGGATATCTATGTTCAGGTGTCAATGTATGTTTATTCCTGAAATGTTTTATTTGTTACTGCCATTCATTCTACTCTCAATAAAGTTTATATGATAAAAAAAAATATATATATATATATAATATAATAGAAGTAATCAGTAATGCGCATAGCACTTACATAATATATACATCTGCACCATTACTTCATCTGCGACAGTTGTGACCAGGTGGGGAGGTGCTGAGGATCATAGCCAGGTGCTGCTCTTATTGGGCCTGGTGGTGGCGATTACCACGACGTGCTGGGAGGAGGAGCTGATGGTGGCATGATCCTGTCATCAGTCCATTATAAGGCCCTGGGTGGGGAATCAGCTGTGGGAGGAGGGGGCCAGTTAGATCAAATGCCATAGGTGTGGCTGAAGGTCCTGCCAGTCCCCCCCCCCCCCCCCCACCACATCATTTGTGAGTCCTCCTCCCCGGGCCCTGGGATCCTCTCCTTGGCTTTTGACATGGATCTTGGTGGGAGGGAGCACTGCCAGTAGCCTCAGGCTCCGGTTGAGCCGACGCCAATACCTCTGTCTCTGTGGTGGACCCAGACCTCCCACCAGCTGTAATGAGAGAAGAATGGTATATGTTTAATAACATTGTATGATCTTTTGACATGCTGTAATCTTGAACATGGATGGTTCACGCATTAATTAATGTTTTAAGCTATCTTTTGCTGGATGTGATAATTTCTTTATATTATGAGCTTGTTTGTTATTGGCCTATAACTATATCTTGAAGCTAACTGATCTGAGGCCTCTGCAGCATGCATATACATACTGTACAGAAGTTGCTACGTATTGTGTCATACTAATCAGTGAGCATCTCTCAGCAAGAATTGTTAAGTTGCTGCTGAGAGGTGTCCATGATGGGCTAATACACTACATTGCAAAACCATTCCAACAGAGTATGTATCTGCAATCTATCTGTTATTTGCAGCATCTATTTCTCACATGTCTGATGCTGGCCACCAATGCAAGTGATATGTGAGGGATTCTATCCCTCTTCTATCCCTCTCTCTCCCTCTCTATCCATCCCTCCTTCTCTCCCTCTACCCCCTCCCTCCCCTACCTCTCTATGCCTCCCTCTCTCTAGCTATCCCTCTGAGCCTAAGTCAGGTATTTTACGACTGAACCAATAATGATACAAGCAGATACTATGATAGCAGCAAATATACTGAGAGAGTAAAACCGCAAAAAAGAAATAATTTGTTAAATGAGCAAATAGATTAATTAAACAAACTGAGACTAAAATGCACATGGGAGAAACATCTTGCACCTACAGAAGGACAGGGTGACAATTCACCAACAACAGAACAGAACAAGAAAGTTGCACCCCAAGATGGTTCTGCATGATTCAGGACAGTTTTGTTTCTCCCTCCATTTTAAACATAATTTAAATAGCATGTGGGAGAAGCATATCAAACCTACCACATGCTATGTAGACTATATTTAAAAAAAATACATTTGAATAAATGTATGTGTTTGTTTCTAATATGTATTCAGTTTATAGACTGCCTATACATAATTAAGTTGCAAAAAACATAGTGGTCAATTAAGCATATATTTCTAATTCTGCTCCTACACACACACATATATATATATATACTAGCGACTTGCACGTCAAAAAATAACGGTCAATAAAAGAAAGTGTTGAAATGCTGTCTGTCACACAATGTGAGTGTACTGTGTGCCTCAAGTAACTAAATTCCTCAAAAAGCAGAAATGTACATGACATAAAATAAGAAAAACTAAAATCAACAAAAATAAAAAATGTACATTACAGAACCAAAAAAGAAACCTAAGTGACCAAAAATAAAAAAGGAACATTACAGAAAATAAAAAAAGACATTACAACCTCCTGTCACTACAACATTTTTTAAAAAATTACACACCTGAAAATGAAATACATATAATACATACATATAATACAATACAACACAATTAAATAAAATAAAATACAATACAATTAAATAAAATACAATACAACCCTATGTAATATACATGCCACTATCTACTATACATGCCACTCTCTAATATAAATGCCACTATGTAATATACATGCCACTATATAATGTAATATACATCCCACTATGTAATATACATCCCACTATGTAATATACAATACTATCTAATAATACATCCCCCTATCTATGTAATATACAATACATGCTATCTATATATATATATAGCTACCCTAATTGTAATGTACAATAAAATAATTAAGACCACTTACCTTTGAGATGTTTCTTCAAAGATTCCAAAAATTAATACAACACGTTTACATGAAATAACTAAACATTCTAAACATTCTAAACATTTGAAACATTCTAAATATTGTAAATATTATACTCACCTTTCCAGCATGTCCCGTTCCAGTATGTCACGTCCTCCATGTTCCGTCCGCCATGTTCCGTCCGCCATCTTTGCGTGTTGTCCGGCGGTGCTCCTGTAAAAAAAAAAAAACATTACATTAGTAAACATAAAGCAAAGTAAAATAAACACAGTCTACATTATACTTACCTTTCCGCGATGTCTCCGGCCTGCTCGTCTTCTCCGGAAGCATCAGCGCCTTTAAAAAATAAAAAAAACACACACATCCGCCCTGGCGGATGTCTCCGATGCTAATGACCTTCCTATGGAGTGTTCCAGAATAAAATTGGCAATGGTGGCTTCTGATTGGCTGAAAAGGCTGTCTATCAAATTCAGCCAATGAGAAGACCCCATTTGTGAACCAATGAATATAGTATAGACCCCAAAATACAACGCTGATTGGATAACACACCTTTCAATCTTTATTTGAACCAATCCTAAGGCTTTATTGCCATCAGCCAATCACAATGGAATATACCCCCACGTACTGATTGGTGAAGACATCTGCGCCTTCCCATTGGCTGTAATATTGATTGATTTTAACAGTAGCCAATGAGAATGCGCAAATCCTTCACCAATCAGTACGTGAGGGTGTATTCCATTGTTATTGGCTATTGTCAGTGCAACCAATCAGAATGCGCAGAGGCTCCAACCAATCACCCTGTGTGTGATTGGCTGAAGGCATCTGCGCCTTGTGATTGGTTTAAATAAAGATTGATAGGTGCATTATCCAATCAGAGTGGGATTTTAGGGTGTATCCCTTTCTGATTGACTCACACATTTGCGCCTCCTGATTGGGTGAATTTGATAGACAGCGTTTTCAACCGATAAGAAGGCGCTATTGCTTATTTTCCTCCGGAAAATTCTCCTGGAGCTTCATTAGCGTCGGGGATGTCCGGGAGTGTGGATGTAAGTATATATATATATTTTTTTTTTTACAGATCGTGGCAGAAGAGGATCTGGAGGAGGCCGTAGACATCGCGGGGAGGTAAGTATAATGTAGATTATGTTTATTTTATTTTGATGTATGTGTATTAATGTTGTGTTTTTTTTAACAGGTGCCGCGCCGGAGAAGGATTTAAAGAATGCCGGACGGGACATGGCGGAAAGGTGAGTAGAATATTTATAATGTATAGAATGTATAGAATGTCTATAATGTTTATTGTAAGTGTAAACGTGTTGCACTACTTTTTTGTAATTTTTTTTTCGTAGGTGGCTGATCGCAATGGACATCTGCAAAGGTAAGGGGTCTTAATTTTTTTATTTTAGCTTAGACTTAGATTAGTTAATATATAGATAGCATTTATTGTATGTTAGCTAGGGGTTTTATATAGATAGCCTAGGATGGATTGTATATTAAATTGTGTTATTTATTTAGATAGATTGGGAATGTATTATTATATATATGGGGCCTCATTCTATTAGCGGCCGCAGCCGTTGCGGGGCCGCAAGGACCGGCCGCAAGCTATTCTGCTATTCTATTCCCCTCCGGCCGGGGATTCCGGCAGGCTTGCGGCCGGTGCCTTGCTATCTCTTGCGGCCGCTCGCGCCGGAGGAAATCCTTTGATCTTAAACGGCCGCAAGGAAATCGGCCGTAAGAAATTCCTATTTGCAATTCAATTGCTCCGGGAACCCTCTCTGCAAGGCTAAAAGCGAGCCGCAGCTTACTTGCAGGAAAGAGGTCCCGCTAGCACCAATTAAGCACATAAAATAGCCCAAATAAAGCTATCCTGCACTTTGCAGAGTCTATAAAGTGATATTCGGTGTTAGCAAAAATAGCACATAATTACCCTATACTCAAATCCGTAAAATAAATTTTTTTTAATATACGTAAAATATACATGTAAAAAGTCCAGAGTGCTTGGAGCACCTCAGACCCGCCCACGCCGCAAGCTTGAGAGGGGGTTACTTTTAATCCTCATGTCCCCCAATATGATCCCTAGCATTTACAGAGCTCTACAGTGCAGGCTTGAATTTATTTTTGCGTTTTTATATTTCAGAGCTTACGGCCCGTTCCAAGATATGCGGCCGGCCGTAAGGGGAGATCCTTGCGGGCCGTATAATAGAATCGCGAGTTAACTGAACGCCCGCAAGGAATCGCAGCCTTACGGCCGATTTACGGCCAGTAATAGAATGAGGCCCATAGGATGTATATTAGATTATGCTATTTATTTAGATAGATTGGGTATGTATTATTATATAGATAGGATGTATATTAGATTATGGTATTTATTTAGATAGATTGGGAATGTATTATTATATAGATAGGATGTATATTAGATTATGCTATTTATTTAGATAGATTGTGTAATGTATATTAGATTGTGGTGTATTGTATTGTAATTGTATGTAATTGTATTGTAATCGTATGTATTTGTATTGTATGTATTTGTATTATATGTATTTTCTTTTCAGGTGTGTATTTTTTTTTTCTGTAGTGAGGGGGGGGTTGTAGTGGTTTTTTTTTTCTGTAATGTTCCTTTTTTTATTTTTTGTGACTTAGGTTTTTTTTATTTTGTGTAATGTAGTTTATTTTTTTTTGTGAGTTAGTTTTTTATTTCATGTAATGTAGCTTTTTTTGTGTGACTTTAGGCTTTTTTTATTTTCTGTAATTAGAGTGGTGGGGGTTAATAGGGGGTAGGTAGAGTAGATGTTAATAGGTTAGTGTAGAGGGTGTTTAGTTGATCTTTAATGTTTTTTTTGGGGGTGGTATAGTGCAGTATAATGTTAATACTTAGTGTCACGATGGTCCTTGAGGACCATCATGGCACTTATGTGGTTAATGTAGTTTTGTAACAGGCCCATAATGGTGTTAATATACCCTTATGGGACTGATGGGGTTAAATAGAGGCTTATGGGGGTCTGTATTGACCCCCTTTAGAGTGGTGGGGGTTAATAGGGGGTAGGTGGGGTAGATGTTAATAGGTTAGTGTAGAGGGTGTTTAGTTGATCTGTAATGTTTTATTGGGGGTGGTATAGTGCAGTATAGTTTTTATACTTAGTGTCATGATGGTCCTTGAGGACCATCATGGCACTTATGTGGTTAATGTAGTGTTGTAACAGGCCCATAATGGTGTTAATATACCCTTATGGGACTGATGGGGTTAAATAGAGGCTTATGGGGGTCTGTTTTGCCCCCCATAAGTGACAGGGTTAATGAAGGGCTTATGGGGGTCTGTATTGACCCCCATGAGTGACAGGCTTAATGAAGGGCTTATGGAGGTCTCTATTGACCCCCATGAGTGACAGGGTTAATGAGGGTTTTATGGGGGTCTGTATTGACCCCCCATGATTGACAGGGTGACAGTGTATTTTTTTTCTTTTACAACGGGTCCTTTAAGGACCTGTAACGCAGGAATTTTGAATTTTGATTGCAGCGGGGGTCCCCGATTGCGTGCAATCGGGACCCCCACTGCGATGGTTAATGTGGGGTTAATGCAGGGCTCAGAGCTTATCACGGATCCCCTGCAGTTAATCCGGGTTTCCGATCTTATCTCGGATCCCTTCTTGGGTAAGTTGTAGGTGGCTAAGCGGTCCTGGGTCTTTGAGCCTCGTTTTCATTTTTTTCGGCGGCCATTTTTTCTCTCGCTTAGGGGATTTTCGTGTGTGTGAACTCAGGAATTTGTACTTAAATGTAGGTGTAACTTAACTTTCAGAGGTCCTGGGTGCCCTCCCTTGGGTAAGCTTTTTATGTTGTTTTTGTGAGTATTTGGTGTGTTTTGACTGTTTTTAGGTGCGCACAGTTCCGCCATTTGTCGTGCGTGTGGGTGTTTGTTACGTTAAGGTTGGTTCTGAGGTTAATGCAGGTTTCCGAGGTGAGCCTCGTTTTCATTTTTTTGGCTGCAATTTTTTCTCTCGCTTAGGGGATTTTCGTGTGTTTGAACTCGGGAATTTGGACTTAAATGGAGGTGTAACTTCGCTTTCAGAGGTCCTGTGATGCTAGAATATTGCCCGTCAAAAAATGATGGCAATGAAAGTGTAAGTGAGCTAAGGGTGTTTGGTGTATATAATGTGGCTGATGTAGCGTCGTTCGTTTTCTATGTCATGCGAGTTTTTCGTAATATTAGTTTTCTATGTCGTGCAAGTTTTTCGGAATATGCGTAGCTTGTTTGGTGGGCTTTTTCGGAATATCCGTAGGTGTTTGGTGGTGTTTTGCATGTTTATGGTAGTGTTTTGAGTGTTTAGGGACGTTTATTTGTGGTTAAATGAAGGTGTAACTTCACTTGCAGAGGTCCTCGGTGCCCCCCCTTGCTCTGAGTAACCTTTTTATGTGTTTGTTGTTTGTATTTGTTGTGTTTGTAATGTTTTTAGGGTTGCGCGGGTTACGTCCTTGTTTTGTAATCTTGTAGGTGTTTTTCGGCAAATCCGTAGGTGTTTGGTGGTGTTTTGCGTTTTTATACTGCTGTAGCCTCGTTTTAGTTTTTTTCGGCGGCCATTTTTTCTCTCGCTTAGAGAATTTTTTAGTGTCTAAACTGCTTTAATTTCAGTTAAATGGAGGTGTAACTTTAGTTTTCGAGGTCTTGGATGCTCCCTCTTGCTGTAGGTAAGCTTTTTATGTATTTGTTGTGTGTATTTGTTGGATTTTTGATGTGCGGCCATTTTTTGCGAGGACGTAATGGGTCGTAATGTGTCTTGTATTTTGTTTGCGTTACGACGTAAAGTTTGCGAGGGTCGCTCCTTGCCAGCAACTGCTACGCGAGCCCGCAAGTGTTAGCAACAACTCATATGCTCACAACTATATATGTGATATGTGACTAGCGAATTGCCCGTCAAAAAATGACGGCAATGAAATTGTAAGGTAGCTAATGCTGTTTGGTGTATAATAATGAAGTATGTAATACATTACTAAATTAATATACTGTACCTATTTTGAAGCATTGTGATGAAGAGCTGGCAATGTGTGTTGATGTTGCTGCAGCATTAGTGGTGTGGAGCTGCTGTGTAAGCATGCTGAATGTGTGCACTGTGTGGTATGAATATCCGTAGGTCGTTTGCGGCGTTTTGCGAGTTTCTTGTGGTGTTTTGCGAGTTTCTTGTGGTGTTTTGCGAGTTTAGCGTGCTGTAGCCTCGTTTTCGTTTTGTTCGGCGGCCATTTTTCTCTCGCTTAGATTTTTTTTTAGTCTCTAAACTCTTTTATTTCGAGTAAAATCGAGGTCTAAGTTGCATTTTTGAGGTCCTGGGTGCTCCCTCTTGGTGTAGGTAAGGTTTTTATGTATGTTCTGTGTGTATGTATTGTGTTTTACATTTTGTAATGTTCGCGAGTTGCGTCTGAGTGTTGCGAGGCCGTAATGTGTGTGAACGTGTGTCGTATGTTGTTTGCGAGTGTCGTAATGTGTGTGTCATGCTGTTTGGGTTGCGAAGTGAAATTTGCGAGGGTCGCAGTTGCTGGCATGGAGCGCCTTCGGCGCTCCATGCCAGCAACTGCGGCTCTCGCTTTGCGAGGTCCTAAGGTGCTGGCGCTTCGCGAGGGTCCTCATTTGCTGGCAAGGAGCGCCTTTGGCGCTCCATGCCAGCAACTGAGACCCTCGGGCAGTGCCCTCGCTTTGCGAGGGCCTTGGCTCGCTGCGGGAGCCGCGGCCCTCGCTACGCGAGTCGCGGCTCTCGCTTCGCGAGGGCCGCGACTCGCTAGGCGAGCCCGCAGCGTTAACAACAACTCGTACGCTCACAACTATATATGTGATATATATATATATATATATATATATATATATATATATATATATATTTATATATATATATATATATACATGCATATTATATATATACTAGCGAATTGCCCGTCAAAAGATTTCCGCAATGAAATTGTAAGTGAGCTAATGCTGTTTGGTGTGTAATAATCAAATATATAATACATTAATAAATGAATATACTTTACCTATTTTGAAGCATTGTGTTGAAGAGCTGTCAATGTGTTTTGAGGTTGCTGCAGCATTAGTGGTGTGGAGCTGCTGTGTAAGTGTGATAAATGTGCGCAGTGTAATACTGTGCGTGCGTGAGACGAAACCGTTAGCGTAGTGGTGTACTTCCGCATTGGCGTAAAATGGCGGGTTATCTGTGGTATGCGTCTTTGCGGATCATCTGTCGGTGCTTCGTGGTGTTTTTCGAGTTTCGTGTGGTGTTTTGCGAGTGTGTTGTGGTGTTTTACATGTTGAGAGTGCTGTAGCCTCGTTTTCGTTTTGTTCGTCGGCCATTTTTTCTCTCGCTTAGCGATTTTATTAGTGTGTAAAGTGTTTTATTTTTATTTAAATGAAGGTGTAACTTGTTTTTTTGAGGTGCTGGATGGTTCCTCTTGCTGTAGGTAAGCTTTTTATGTGTGTGTTGTGTGTATTTATTGTGTTTTAGATGTTTGTATGTCGGCGTGTTGCGTCCGATGTTTGCGAGGTCGTAATGTCTGGTAACGTGTCTCGTATGGTGTTTGCGTGTGTAGCCTCGTTTTCGTTTTGTTCGGCGGCCATTTTTTCTGTCGTTTAGCAAATTTTTTAGTGTCTAAACGCTTTTATTTTGAGTGAAATGAAGGTGTAAGTTGCATTTTTGAGGTCCTGGATGCTACCTCTTGCTGTAGGTAAGCTTTTTATGTATGTGCTGAGTGTATGTATTGTGTTTTGAATTTTGTAATGTTCGCGAGTTGCGTCCGAGTATTGCGAGGCCGTAATGTGTGTTAACGTGTGTCGTATGTTGTTTGCGTTGCTCGTAAAATTTAGCGAGTGTCATAATTGGTGTGTCGTGTTGTTTGCGTTGCGACGTGATGTTTGCGAGGGTCGCAGTTGCTGGCATGGAGGGCCTTCGGCGCTCCATGCCAGCAACTGCGGCCCTCGATTCTCGAGGTCCTCAGTTGCTGGAAAGGAGCACCTTCGGCGCTCCATGCCAGCAACTGAGGCCCTCGCTTCTCGAGGGTCTCAGTTGCTGGCATGGAGCGCCTCGGCGCTCCATGCCAGCAACTGAGGCCCTCGCCCACTGCCCTCGCTTTGCGAGGGCCTTGGCTCGCTGCGCGAGCCGCGGCCTTCGCTTCGCGAGTCCCGCGGCTCGCTATGCGAGCCCGCAAGCGTTAGCAACAACTCGCATGCTCACAACTATATATGTGATTATATATATTATATACCTACTCATAAAATCTACAACACAAGCTGAGATCCTGCTCCATGCTGATGATAGCCAGTAAGCTTGAAACAGCTGTACATGGATAGGATTCTTAGCTTGTGTAACATCCAACCTTGGCTTTGCATTAAAGCTGTGTAATACAGAAGGCATAAGCTTAAAGGAAGCCATGTTTGAAAATGGCTATGGATTGAAGAGCGAGACAATTGTGGGCACATTTGCATGTCCCAGCTCAGCTTTCCAGAATGTAGTGTAATAATTGTTTTTCTTGGAATTCTGAGCTGGAAGCAGGTTTTTTAACTTACCTAAGAAATTCAAATGTGAACACAGATGTACTATTTATATACACATATACACATATACACATATATATACACACACACACACATTATATATATCTTACACATACAATGTCGAGAATCGAGGGCCGCAGTTGCTGGCATGGAGCGCCGAAGGCCCTCCATGCCAGCAACTGCGACCCTCGCAAACTTCACGTCGCAACGCAAACAACACGACACACCAATTATGACACTCGCTAAATTTTACGAGCAACGCAAACAACATACGACACACGTTAACACACATTACGGCCTCGCAATACTCGGACGCAACTCGCGAACATTACAAAATATATACTAGCGACTTTCCCGTCAAAAAATGACGGCAATGAGATGTGTATGGAAAGTTGTTTATACGTATTTGACATTTGAGGAACAGGTTCTAAATCCTTTCTTTGCTTAGTAGGTTTTTTTGGTGTATCTTTAATTTTTGCAGCTGATAGTCTTTTGCTTGCAATTCTTTTGCGTTCTTTTTCTCGTTGAATTTCCTACTCCTCTGGTGTCTGCTGGTTGGCCCATCTCTCTTGTCTTTCTCTAGTTTGAAGTCTTTTCTTGTTTGCTCTCGTTAGCAGCCATGTTAATCTGTAAAAGAAAATAATGTATAATTAGTTTAGTTTGAGATGTTAAGTTTTGTGTCCCCCATATGTTGCATACTTTATTTGCTTAATTAGTCTTTTTTATGAGGTTAAAATGTTGTTGTACATTGAAAATGAATGTTTTTCCTATTTTGGATATGATGGCTATGTTTTTAGCATTATCCTATTTTGTGTCGACCACTTTTGGTATGCTTATTTAGGCTTCTTTGTAAGGCTTATTGGTTCTTAAACATTAAAAAATAATATTAATTTACTTTGCTATGTCTTTTTGTGATTTTTGGTCCAATCCTGTTTGCGTCTACCACTTTTGGTATGCTTATTTAGGCTTCTTTGTAAGGCTTATAGGTTCTTAAACATTAAAGAAGAATATTAATTGACTTTGCTTTTTGTTTGTGTGATTTTTGGTACAATCCTATTTTGTGTCTACCATATGTTGCATACTTTATTTGCTTAATTAGTCTTTTTTATGAAGGTTAAATGTTTTTCTACAGTGAAAAAGAATGTTTTTTTCTATTTTGGATATTATGGCAATGTTTTTAGCATTATCCTATTTTGTGTTCACCACTTTTTGGTTGCTGCATTTGTTATATTGGCTGCCATTAAACACATATAGTTGCTTTATTTTTTCTACTTGTTATACTATACCTTGATTGAAGTGTCGAATGACAGAGGGTCCCCTCCTGCCAATCTTAATCAGCCGGTCTTCTTGTAGTGTCTGTTTGAAAAAGAACATGAAATGGTTAAATGTATATTTCTTCTTCTTTTTTTTAAAATATTTTTTTATTAAGAGTATCAAGGTAATACAATAATACACGTTTCAATGATAAAACAAAAATTATATAGACAATGTCCTTGAAAAATATAAACATACAAATAAATAACCTTTTAACTTCAATTATCAACTTTTTGCTTTCTCTCTCTTTTTTTGTTTTTTTTGTTATATGAATTCAGATTACTTACATATAAAAATACAGGTTATCGAACTTGTAACCTAAAAACAAAGAAAAAAACAAGCCTAGGGTAAAGGGAAGGCGGGGAAGGAAGGACAGGAGAAGAGAGGGACATGGAAAATCATGATCCACACCCTGATTGTCCTAAGAATTAGGTGTCCAGGTGTCCCAGCATGAAGCCCATTTCTTGTATGATTGATTCAGGTCAGCTGAGATAACGCTCATATCATATATGAACTTAAGCTTACGTAAAACTTCACTATATGTGGGTATTCTCGATTTCCAGGCTTTAGCTAGCGTAACTCGAGTTGCCAAAAACACTTGGTGTGACAAAAGTTGAGCCTGGTTACTAAGGCCCTCTATGGGTAGACCTAAAAGAGCTTCTTCCGGTTTTTGGGGAATCCTACAATCCCAGAGTTTCTCCAAGATATCATATGTCCCCAGCCAGATGTGGGCAATCCTAGGGCAATCCCACAGGACATGTTTAAGAGTACCTAAATCAGTACACCCCCTAAAACAATTACCTTCCAAAGAAGGATTGGAAAGCTTCAACCTAGCCGGTGTTAAGTACCACCTCAAAATAGTCTTGTGTGAATTTTCCCTCAATATTACGTTCAATGAGGAGCCTGCCGCCTGTTTATGTATTTTTTTCCATTGAGCCTCGTTTAAGTCAATGGCAAGTTCCGACTCCCAAGATTGTTGATGATGTAATTTAGGTGGTGTGGTCTGGTCTGTTAGGTAGTTATAAATAATAGAGATATTCCGTCTGCCAGTCGGATTCTCAAGGCAACATTTCTCAAATGGAGTAGTCCTGGCAGCGGCATTACATTTGATTACTTTGGAGTTAGTGACATGTATCTGGGACAAATTAAGCCATTCCCTTAATGGTAAATGGTGTTCTTCCCTAAATGCTGTAATAGACCACTGTCTATTACCCTTAAACAGATCAGCCACCACCGTAAATGTATTGTTTATCCACCACTTAAATTGCGAGAGTCTATCAATTAGTGCCGTTCTTTGGTATACCCACAATGGGGCTAACCATGAGATTGTTTCAACCAGTGGGATTCTCTTGTTTGTCTGGGTCAGAACTGCCAGAGACTGGGCCATGCAGTTAGTAAAGGAGGCATTCCCCAACTTAGAATGTAAGCTAAGCCAAATAACCTGTTTAATGTGGAGGCCACTTTGTTCAAAGATATTTGTTTCTATTTATACCCATATTTGCTCTTGTTCTTTACTAAACCATTTAGTGATTTGGGCTAATCTAGTGGCTTTACAATATTTCAATCTGGGAGTGCCAGCCCTCCTCTGGCCTTTGAAGCCTTCATGGCCGTCTTATTTATTCTAGGCCTTTTACGGTCCCAAATGAAGCGAGAGATTGCCCCCTGAATAGCCAAGATATCCTTGGAACGAACAGCCGTTGGAATGGTACGGAAGAGATACAGGAGCTTGGGCAAAACATTCATTTTGATAGCGTGAATCCTTCCTAACCACGAAAATTTTTATGAGGACCACGTATTTAAATCCATAATTAATTTTTTAATGAGCGCCGGGAAGTTTGCTGAGTACGTTAGGCCAGATTGTCTGGGGATAAAAAAAACTAGATATTTAATGTGGTTTTGGACCCACCTAAAGGAGAAGTTTCCTGATATTTGGGCTTTCAACTGCTCTGGTAAGGAGACATTTAGCGCTTCACTCTTACTCGAATTAATTTTAAAGCCAGAGATCCTACCAAAAAGTTCAAGAGCGTGGAACAGGTTAGGGAGACTGACTAATGGTTCGGAGACAGTAAGCATGACATCATCCCCGAAGAGGCTTAATTTATGTTCTGTCTCTCCCACTCAAACTCCCCTTATACTCATATCCTCTCTGATGGTTACCGCCAGAGGTTCAATACACAAAGCAAAAAGGAGAGGAGATAGAGGGCACCCCTGCCGCGTCCCTCTCGTGATTTTAAATGATCGAGATTTAAACCCCTGGTATGCAACATATGCTGTCGGGGCCAAATATAATGCTAAAATACCCTTCACTAACTTCTCGCTTAGGCCAAATTTATGTAGTGTCTCAGCCATATACAACCAATCAATCCTATCAAAGGCCTTTTCCGCGTCAAGGGCGTATTCTGGAATGATGCTACATCAAGCAAGTCTATGATCTGTCTGGTATTGTCTGGTGCTTCACGACCCTGGATAAACCCAACCTGGTCTGGATGTATTAGGCTCGGCAGCACCTGAGATAGCCTGTTCGCTAAGATTTTAGAGTAGAGTTTAACATCACAGTTGATCAAGGAGATAGGTCTATAACTTTTACATTGAGATGGGTCTTTACCCGCCTTAGGTATTACTATCACTTTGGCTTCCAGGAAATCTGCCCTCATAGGCTTACCAGACAAAAAATCGTTAAAAAGCCGCTGAAGATGGGGTGCTAACGTATCTATAAATTGCTTATAATAAAAATTTGTAAACCCATCCGGGCCAGGTGCTTTATGAGCCTTGGTCTCTTTTATAGCTCTCTTAACTTCCGTTAGATCTATGAGCCCATCTAGCAGATCTGAATGTCCGGCATCCAGTTTTGGGAGTTTAATGGAAGACAAAAAAGTGTCTATTTGGGTCATATGATCAATCGAGCCCGACCTAGCAGGTGCAGAATAAAGATTGGCGTAACATTTTTCAAATGCCTCCGTAATGTCACGTGGCTTATAGATAATTTTATCATTCTCCATCTTTAGTTTTGGAATAAAAGAGTTTGCTCGTTGCTGGTTGAGCTTTCTGGCAAGCATTTTATCTGACTTATTCGAGAGTGTGAAATACTGAGATTGGGTTCTTTGCAGTAGTGTTACCGCTTTTTTACGTAAAATCTCCTGCAACTGTTGTTTGAGTTTAAATATTTCCGCCTGGGTCTCAGGTGGTCTCCTAGAGAGGGGGATTGCTTGAAGGGTCGAAATTTTTTTGTTTAGTATATTTATTTGGGCTAACTCTGTTCTTTTAGAGCATGCACCAATCTGAATGCATTTACCCCTTATCACTGCTTTGTGTGCAGCCCAAACTCCATCTCTCTCTACCTCACCCTCACCGTTTAGATCAAAATAGTCTGTTATGGCGCTATGTATTTTATCTTTCGTGACTACGTCATTAAGTAGAGCTGGATTAAGTGCCCACGAGGGGGAGCGCCCTTTAGGCAACAGGTCATTTAAGGAAATACATACAACATCATGATCTGACCATGCAATGGGCCGGATTTCAGCATCCTGTAGGTTCGAGGCTAGTTGTTGCTGTATTAAAATATAGTCGATGCGAGAATATGAGTTATGTCTAGCCGAGTAGTGAGTGTACTCCCTATCATTAAAATGGGTCATTCTCCATCCGTCAAGCAAACCGTGGTTGTTAAGTAAGAGTTTGAAAGACTTTGTTGGGGTGGGAATAATCATCGGGTCTGAATAGCCCGATCTATCCTTTGCTTGGTCCAGGACCGAGTTCATGTCTCCCCCAATAATCCATGTTGATTGTTGCCAGTCAGACATAATGTCTGAGATTTTATGAAAAAATGTTGCCTGTCCAACATTCGGGGTGTATATATTTAGCAGTGAAATCTGGCGTTCGTTAATAGTGCTCTGTACGAGGATGAATCTCCCTTCTGTGTCTCTGCGTGTGGATATGTGTTGGAAATTTAATCTCTTGTGTATTAAAATGGACACTCCCCTTTTTTTTCTGGGGCGGTAGAATGAAACGTTTGCGTGAAGAATTTCCCCCAATATTTTGGGATAGAATTCTTCTTAAAATGGGTCTCCTGTACGATGACAATATCTAGCCCCATGCGACCGTACTCCCCTAGGGCAATCCCCTGCTTCACCGGCTCATTAAGCCCCTGAACATTATGAGATGCTATGCATAAAGCCATTACTCACTACTTGTTCTGAGCGACACCCAAGAGATAGAGCTTCTGATGAGTAGGTTATCCGCTGAAAGCAGGTGACCTGAGGGGTGTTCTTCACTTGGACCTAATGATTCGTAGGGCTCCACACCAAGCTAGAGTAAATAGATCAAGTATAGAGAGGGGGAGGGGAGAGAAAAAGAAGAGAAGCCGGAGGGAGGGAGGGAGGAAGGAGGCGTCTAAAGCAGGAAGCAAAAAGAAATAAAAAGAAATATATATATTTATATATATTTATATTAAAGCAATGTATAAAAATAACCGTGTTGTACAATATAGTACGTAAATCTAATCGTATACAAGTAAGTAATTACGAAAGATATGTGTATAGTGTTTGTATGAGTATATTAAGTATATATCCAGAACAATATACAATTTACACTGAAATGAGGAGAGCAACTCGCTGTCCTCTTATAACCTATGGTGAAGCACCTGGAATCCTTGCAGAAAGATATCCAGGCGACTCGCCAAAACAAAAACCAAAATAAAGTCAAAATAGAAAAAGTTTACAAAATTAACCCCCTGTGGGGCACAGCTTCAGAAACATAACATTAACAATTAAGTGACTATAACTATGCAGATGAAATCTAAATGTTAGATAGCTGCTGTAGAGGACCCTGAGCTAATAATAAGAGTTGGCACCAGGTGAAAATAGACAAGATCAAAAATATACATACACATACATATATCTACATACACATATATATATATATATATATATATATATATATCTGTATATACATACCTCCATCTATACATATCTACCCAGAAAACTAGGACTAAATTATCTCAACATTGTCGCTAAATTTAGCCTGGAGGCTGTGCCTTATGTAGTTAAAGCTACAAAGTCCCTGTTCTACTGTCCACAGTTTTATAGGGTGTATTATGCATTGAAAAATCTTTTCCTTTTCCCTTTAATTTTTCACCCTTCTAAATGTAAAAGATTATTACATACTTAGGTTCTTTGTTGCAGCCTAGGGCGTCTGTAGGGTCTGGCATCCGTGCGTTTGGCCGCTTCCCCTACTTCTGGTAAACAAATGTTCCAAGACGAGAGCAGCGCCATGCCCTCCTCCATTTAAAAAACTGGGTAAATTCTTCTGTCTCTCACAATGTTTAATTTGAAAGGAAAGCCCCAGGTATACCTCCATCCTTCGGCCAAAACGATCTCCAGGAGAGGTTTGAATAATCTCCTCTTGTACAAAGTGGTCGGAGAAAGTTCAGCAAAAATGGTGGGCTGGCCACCTGCAATCTCTGGAATACCAGGTCTCGCAACTTTCATAAAGAGCTCCTTGGTCGTGTAGTAATGAAATTTTGCAATAACATCTCTAGCTCTCTCTCCAGCAACAGGACGACCTGACAATGCTCTGTGAATGCGGTCTATTCTGAAGGCTTCCTCTTCTAGGTTTGGCAGCAAAAGTTTGCAGAGATCCATCATATAATTTGGGAGATCTGTAATGGATTCTGGGAGGTTACGGATCCGAATATTTTGACGACGAGAGCGGTTTTCCAGGTCTTCTTGCACGTATTGGAGTTGGCTTTGTTCCTCTCTTAAGGTTGACACTTCTTCTTTCAGTTGGGAGTGTGCTGCTAATAAGTCATGGTACCTCACTTCCAGGTCGGTCACTTTAGAATCAACCGCTTTTATTTCACCAGTAAGTTCTGCAGCCACTTTCTTGATTTCTCCAGCGATCTCAGTTCTAAAAGAGGAGATTAGATCTTTTAGATCCTGTATGTCTGCTTTCGTACTAGGCGCCGTGGATTCCATGGTAGCAATTGGGGAACGCTCGGGAGTTGAGGCTACCTGTCGGGCAGACTGCGTTGGTGTCTTTGTTGTACAAAAGTCCTGTATAGTTTTGGTTGCCCTTCTTGTTGAGATCCCAGCCATTCCTTTTTTATAAGAACCGTACATAAAATGTAGTTGTCAAAGTCACTTCACCTTGAGTTGTGCCACCACACCGGAGTATGGGGTGCGTTTACATAGTGAGCATATTCTTATCCACTTGTGTCAGTAAAATAGGCCGGTTAGGCATCCTCAAAAATATTGGTGTATTTTGAAAGTCTCTGATGATTAATTCCTACAGGTCCACTAGGTGGCAGCGCAAAATAGTTTGGTTGCAGCAATTTGATAGATACCAGTTTTGTCCACAAGATGGAGCTAATCACATAGATTTGCTGGGAAATAGCCTCCTGGCCACCAGGTGGCGACGTTATAATGTGCTAGGCCTAGCACCGGCCAGAGAAAACTTTATAATTGTGCAGATGGTGGACTTTGATCCTCATGTACAGGGTTTCAATTGATACAAACTCTGAAGAGGTTTATGTTCATAAGGCGTGTAGTTTTTTATTTTTACTATTTCTGTACACAAATTGGATTGGTGGCCAGGGTTGTCATGTAAAACATTCAATGCTGTACACTATTCAATCTTTGTGTAGGGGCTTAACCTATTAAGTTGATGTTTACCAGTTAGGCAGCTTTAGATTGTCCCTGTCAGGGGGTCTATCTCTGGGGCAGGTGATATGGTGTTTCTGCTATTGCTATTGAAATAAGCTCACCATTTTCTCCTAGCAGGCCTCCAGCAACTGTCCAGGTTAGGGCTTCAGACTGGTCTCTCTCCTTCTACTGTCCCCTGTTGCCTCACTGTCCAGTTGTCCCTCATCCAGTCCACTTTGCCAGGGAGTAGTGAAATCACTGATATATTTATAAGCCTGGGCATGTAATTTTCGTAAACTGCCACTTGGTGGTAGTGTTGAGCTGTCCTTTATACAGGGTGCAGTCAACACCAAACTTATACAACAGCCGCTCCCTTTATCTCATATAACATAAACAAGTTAAGATGATAAGGGATTGAGGAAAAAATTCCTTGTCTTAAACAATTCATTACATTTGGCTGTGGTAGTTTTGCTTCAATTGCTTTGCTGATTAGAGTCCAGCACCAATTAGGATTTAATAAACAGAGCTTTTAATGATGGTTGCTAACACATGAGTCCCAAGCAATGAGATGCTGTAAAGGTACAGTCCCTGGGGTGTGGGAGTACAACTTCACTTGCTCCTTATGATCCCAGATTGGTGTAGAAGTTCATTGAATGCACTGCAATCCCTTTTTTTCTATGTCCACCAGTGTCTGTGTGTAGTTGCAGGGCTATTGCTAGCTTTACCCTGTGTTAGCTTTCAGTAGTAACCCATATAGTTAGTGCTTGTTAGTTTTCCTTCAAATATGAAGTGAAAAATTATATGTTGTGCTCCACTTTATATCTCCCATCAAGAGGCCCTTCCCTGGGTAGGTGAGCTGGGGTCTAGCTGGGGTAGGATGACATAAGAGGGTCCCCTTTGGGGTTTAGACTCACCAGACACCTTCCCATTAGTTGTTGATTGTGCCCCATCCAGTATCTTTCAGTCCAGTAGATCTGTGTTAAAGTGAAGTCCAAAAGTTGCTGCACAGTGCCAGAGCAATCCAGACTGTTCAGTCACTGCAACCTGGTCTTGTAGATCAAAAATAATCCAAATTGCTTGGTATTTTCATGTTGTTTTAAAGCCTTATTGCAGGGAGCTGTGTTATTTTGCTTCCTCTCTGTTTGCTGCTAGCCACACCCACCGTATATTTCTTCTTTTTGATTTAGCAAAGCATGGTCTTTTTCAGCATGTTATGTATTTTTCTATCTTACCTCTTCTTCTTTCTTTGTGTTCTTTAAAAGGGATTCTGGTTCACAATGCACGGTGCAAAATCTTGAGTGACGCTGTTGATGCAGAGTCTGTTTGAATATAAAAATAAAGGAGAAAGATTGAGCTTTAGGTTATATATTGAATTGCAATAAATTAATGTAATTTAAATATACTTCTTTAATTAGTTTCAATTAACATTAGTTTCTTTTACGGCCTACACACATCAATGTGCGTGTCAGATGTCCCTATACATGATACACATATATGTGCGTGTCACATATCACTATACATGAATCATATTTTAATAGTTTAAGTTGTTTTTTTTTTTATGTCATTTAAATATACTTGTTTAATTAGTTTGGTTTAAGATTAGTTTGTTTTAGGGGCTATACACATAAATGTGCGTGTCACATGTCACTATACATAAATCACATTTTCATAGTTAAAGTTGTTGTTTTTTTGTCCTGTCTTGATAATAAAATGTAATATATTATAGTTTACCTCTCAGTTGTAATTTGCACAATGTAAAGTAGGAAATTAGGAAACAATTCTCTTCTCAAGTAACAGCAGCAGTTAACTATCCAGTCACTCCGTTCATCACCTGAGTAGAAATGTAGAATTTTCTGGAAAGTATGCAGTATTTATAAACTTTCAAGTGCCTCAGACCATTAGAACGCAATGCGCATGCTCTATTTGCGTTCCAGCTTACAATTTGCATTCCATCCGCCATTTTATGCATAGTAGTTTTCAAAATGGTGGTTAATATCAGTGTGGTATGTGCCGCATAGTATGTGTTTCAGTTTTGCGAGTCACTGTAGTATAGTTATGTCTGAAGCCTCGTTTTCGTTTTGTTCGGCGGCCTTTTTTTCTCTCGCTTAGGTGATTTTCGGCAGTTTAAACTCGTTTTTTTGGACTTAAATGGACGTGTAAATTAACTTTTCGAAGGTGCCGGATACCCCCCCTTGCTGTAAGTAAGCTTGTTATGTGTTCGTTGTGTTTATTTCTTGTGTTTCTGATGTTTACATGCGCGCCGTTTTCGGCCGGTTTTGTGTGTTGGGAATGGGTCGTTTCGCGGCCGTATTTTTTTGCAAGGTGGCCGTATTTTTTCTGCGAGGGACGCAGTTGGTTTTTAAGCGTACGCCGCAGTTGATTTTTTTCTAAGTCGTGCGTATGTGTGTTAACCACGTGTGAGGGGTCTTTGAGGTTTTTTTTTAAGTTGTGCGTGTGTTTGTTCACAGCCGATGTTGGACCTTCCATCACGGCATATATATATATATATATATATATATATATATATTTATACATACAGTGGATATAAAAAGTCTACACACCCCTGTTAAAATGTCAGGTTTCTGTGCTGTAAAAAAATGAAACAAAGATAAATCATTTCAGAATTTTTTCCACCTTTAATGTGACCTATAAACTGTACAACTCAATTGAAAAACAAACTGAAATCTTTTAGGTAGAGGGAAGAAAAAATATAAAAATAAAATAATATGGTTGCATAAGTATGCACACCCTTAAACTAATACTTTGTTGAAGCACCTTTTGATTTTATTACAGCACTCAGTCTTTTTGGGTATGAATCGGCATGGTACATTTTGACTTGGCAAGATTTGCCCACTCTTCTTTGCAAAAACACTCCAAATCTGTCAGATTGCGAGTGCATCTCCTGTGCACAGCCCTCTTCAGATCACCCCACAGATTTTCAATCGGATTCAGGTCTAGGCTCTGACTGGGCCATTCCAAAACTTTAATCTTCTTCTGGTGAAGCCATTCCTTTGTTGATTTGGATGTATGCTTTGGGTCGTTGTCATGCTGAAAGATGAAGTTCCTCTTCATGTTCAGCTTTCTAGCAGAAGCCTGAATGTTTTGTGCCAATATTGACTGATATTTGGAACTGTTTGTAACTCCCTCTATCTTAACTAAGGCCCCCGTTCCAGCTAAAGAGAAACAGCCCCAAAGCATGATGCTGCCACCACCATGCTTCACTGTGGGTATGGCGTTCTTTTGGTGATGTGCAGTGTTGTTTTTGCGCCGAACATATCTTTTGGAATTATGGCCAAAAAGTTCAACCTTGGTTTCATCAGGCCATAACACCTTTTCCCACATGCTTTTGTGTTTGATGTGTTTTTGCAAAATGTAGCCTGGCTTGGATGTTTTTCTTCGTAAGAAAAGGCTTTCTTCTTGCCACTCTACACCATAGCCCAGACATATGAAGAATACGGGAGATTGTTGCCACATGTACCACACAGCCAGTACTTGCCAGATATTCCTGCAGCTCCTTTAATGTTGCTGTAGGCCTCTTGGTAGCCTCCCAGACCATTTTTTTTCTCGTCTTTTCATCAATTTTGGAGGGAGTTCCAGTTCTTGGTAATGTCACTGTTGGTCTTCACTGTGTTCCATGGTATATGTAATGCTTAGAAATTATTTTGTACCCTTCTCCTGACTGATACCTTTTAGCAATGAGATCCCTCTGATGCTTTGGAAGCTCTCTGTGCACCATGGCTTTTGCTGTGGGATGCGACTAAGAACATTTCAGGAAAGACCAACTAGAGCAGCTGAACTTTATTTGGGGTTAATCAGAGGCACTTTAAATGATGGCAGGTGTATTCTGGCTATTTAACGATTTGGAATTTGATTGCTTAATTCTGAACACAGCCATATCCCCAGTTATAAGAGGGTGTGCAGACTTATGCAACCACATTATTTTTCTTTTTTTTTTCTTCCCTCAACCTAAAAGATTTCAGGTTGTTTTTCAATTGAGTTTTACAGTTTATAGGTCACATTAAAGGTGGAAAAAGTTCTGAAATGATTTATCTTTGTCTCATTTTTTTACAGCACAGAAACCTGACATTTTAACAGGGGTGTGTAGACTTTTTATATCCACTGTACACAATGCATTAGAGCATTTGTTCCTCAGTAACATGGTTTCCTGTATTAACTGGGTTGTTTGTTATAATGAAACTGACATAATAATACAATATCATACTTGGTACATGTAATTACTTTGGTACACATACCATTTCTTTCAGTTCAGTGATCCGTAAAATGTTATTAGCATAGGTTTTTGGTGTGAAAGTCTTACAGAATAACTTCAAAAATCAATGGAGATTTGTGCTGTGCTTTTCGCTTTGTCGTGCCGCAGTCACTTGCAGCAGTTCTCTCACAATGTTTTCTAGGACAGGTGATTAACATAGCTAACAGGATTTACTTTGGGCTTAAAAGTAGTATAAACTGTAATATTGGGGATTTACATGAAGCATGGAGCAGGAAGACTGAGAAATTGAGAAAGTGGACATCCCAGGTGGAAACAATCATAGTTTTAACTAGATGGGGAAAAAGATAATTTCACAAAATGAACAGGGACTCAAGTCTCCATGTAAAAGACAGATAGCTATAGATCAGTTTCACAGAGAGAAAGTGCATGTAGTATGCATCCAAGAAACAAATTGGAAGACTGGTAAGGAACCTACCATGAGAGATAAAGTGTATAATATTAAAATCAATTCAACCTTTAAGAAATACTTTTCATAAGAAATACAAGTTTTGTGGAAGAATTTAAGGAAATTGATACAGAAGGGAAAAACATTATTTGGATTCGTAAGTTTAATTAAAAAAATGCACTATTATTAGTGTATATGCCCCTAAAAAAAGGCAGAAGACATTTAACAATCTGTTAAAATGGATAAATAATATTAAGTTGATATTTTATTAAGCTGACATTTTAATATGTGTATAGATCCATGTTTGGATAGGAAATCAATTAAAAGACCATTGCCAGATGTACAAGTTATTAGGAAAGCTAAACTGTTTCATGATAGTTTATTACATTTTAATTTATATGGTGCTTGGAGGTCCTTCTAATTGGTGGAGAGAAATTATACATTTTATTCTCAGAGACACAACTTTATAATAGGTTAGATTATTTCCTTGTAGATCCAAAGACGTTATAAATGACAACTCAAGTAGAGATTGGCATAATCAGTTGGTCAGACCACACCATGATAAAAATGCAAATTAAAGATAGACACAATTTAAAACCAAAAAATATAAGAAAGATGGATATATCTTTATTTAAACCTTCTGAGAAAAAAAAGGGTCACTTAAGGGAGAAATCTTCAAATATTTTGAGATAAATGAAAATACGGTTAATCTACCACAAGGTATATATCAGGGGCCTTTTGATTGCATGGTCAGCCCAAAGGAAAAAGCCAAGAGGAACTACCCTTTGAATGTAAAATTAGGTAAATTAACTTTTTTTTGTAGAGTATGGCTTTTCCCCTTCTCTTTCAAACAAACACTAAAAGGTGCTAATCATCTGTTGGAGATCTATAACATAAAGTGAATATTGCAAATACTGTACATATGAAATACGGTTTCTATGTGTTATCCCTAGTAACAATTACTTCTGTGGTCATTTTCCAGCTCTTAGCTCCATAAGCTGCTGCATTAGTACCCAGTTTGGACATATAGAAAGCTTGGGAGATACTTTGAGGTGACATAATGTTCTCGGAGTTAGTGTTGGAGCCTGCCAGCTGTCTGTAGCAATTAGTAGCAAACCTGCCATTAGACTTGGAAAGTTCCCAGACCCTGGGATTGATCAGTTCTGGCATCTTATCTTCTGGTTCCTTCTACTTCTTGTCTTCTTCACCCACCTCCAGGACTTTCTGGTAAATACACAGATGTCATGGATGAAGCAACTGAGCCCACAAAGCTGATGAACAGCAGATATAAGAACTACATCCGTATGGCAAGAGGAGGATAAAGTCCTGAGCAGATCTTATTAGGTCAGAAATGAATTTAAAATGTAAACACAGTTGTTCATATTTATTTGGTTTATTATATACCATACTTTTAATTGAAAGAACATCTGCCAGATATGTAAAAGTGTTTTAAGAAAGAAAATCAAGTACTGGCCTTAAATGATCACTGTGGTCCTTTATTTAAAATATACACTAACAAATGCACAAAAATGTTTAAAATGTAAAAAAAATTAAATCCCTAATTAAGAACCTTTTCAAAGCAGGGGAGGTTTCTCTCTGCACAATGGGAATTTGGCAACTAAAACAATCAGTTATTTTAACAGGATTCATGGGAAGCTTGATAGCTTGCAAGGACATACCATTTTAAGAAAGTAGTAGACAGAACCATGTCAAAAAGAAAAATGGGACCTTGCAGTGTCTACTGTACAGGAACCAACCCATCACTAATAATCAGATGCAGTAACCTCAAAACAGTGCTGTCTGTGGGTAGGTTGTCTGGCTTGTGCATTATCCATTCAGGGCTTTGCTTAAGGCTGCGTAATACAGCAGGCATAGGCTTAAAATTAACCATGTTTGCAATTGCATTGGATTAAAGAGTGAAGCATATTTACATGTCCTGCCCAGGTCCCCAGAATGCAGTGAAATAACTGTATTTCTCAGAATTCTGGAAAGGTAATACGCTTTTTTAACTTATTTTTGACATTCAAATGTGAACACAATTGTACTTTTTATTTACTACATAAAAGTTAACATATATAACGTTCAATCTTTTTTTTTTTGTGTGTGCTTTACAAAAATCGTATTATTCTATTATAAAGTGTTGCCATTCGAAAGAAAAGAAATGACCACATCATACTTCTAAGTAGATGTAATTCCCAGGTGTGAACTCATCCAACATTCAAATGATTAAAATATTGTGTTTTTTAATAAAGAAAAAGGCATAAACCATATACAAAAGTAGTGATTCCTCGGGGAGGGGTAATGGTATCCAACAAAAAGCACCTGTGAAGGGAGGGGTGAACATGCAGAGGTCCAAAGCCATTGTTTGATAATTGGATACAATTGAAATTTACCCCATATCCCTTCCCGCTCACTGGCCCCAAAGCAAGACATAACCTTTCTCACACACATTCAACTTCTACCAGTGTATTATGGGTCCTACCGAGGCACCACATTGTATTTTATTTTCTAATTAAAAAATAGCTGTAGACTTTTTTTCCTGTTTAATTATGCTCTTAGTCAGTTCAAAATTTTTTCCATTGTGCAGTGGCCTTTTAAAAGAAGCAAACCCCCCTGTAAGTCAAAGCAGGCTGGAGAATATTTGAAATATCAACATATATTAAAATAAATAAAATGAACAGTCTAATTAATTAATAAGTGGACACATAGATTTGATGGCAGAAAAGAACCAGAAAGACCCATTTGTTCGTCACCTTCTAGGATTGCAGGATTCCCCATAAATTCCTTAACCTGTGGAATTACAGGTCATATATTAGTCTAATCAGACAGGCTTGCTACCTTATTTCTGTATAGAAGAAATTATCCTTCCTCACCAACATGATCAGAAAGAAGTAGGACTTTGGGAACCAATTATTAATGTTGTACCGTGTAGGGCAGATACTTCTTGCCAGGAGGTAGTCCTTTTGTGACAGCTCAAGTGAACAACTTTCAGGCACCATGACTTGGTCACCAGGCTTCCAATCCCCTGGGGTTGCAACATTGTGGTGTGCTGTAAATTGAAGAGCGTCCACAACCCTTAGTTGCATCTTCAAATAAAGTTAGAGGTAACGTCAAAGGTTATTTTGATCTATTTTGTGTGTTAAATACTATATATGCTGAAGGCCTTTATTGTATCTCCCTAACCCAAATTTATTTAATAACATGCCCAAATATTTCCAATTAATCCTATCAAATACTTTCTCTGCATCGAGAGAGAGCACGGTACAGGGAATTTTCTTTAGATTACATTAAATCAATTAGTCTTTTTGTGTTATCTGATCCGTCACCCACTCATGAATCCTGTATGACCAGTTTTGCTAAAATGTTAGCATAAATTGTAAAATCATAATTTAAGAGGTAAATAGGATGATACATTTTTTTTACACTCCTTAATATCTTGTTTTGGAATTGTGATAATAGCAGCTTTTAAAATTTCGGTTAAAAATGTTCCTACATTTTTAATTTCATTAAAAAAACTTTAGCTTTCTTTTTTACTATTGATGAAAAAGTTTTATAATAATAAACCATCTAGTCCTGGCACTGTATTTATTTTTAATTTTTAATACTAGTTATATCTTGATTGAGCTTTGCCAATTCCTCTCTATTTAACTTAGGCAACTTTCCCTATCTCCCTATCTAGACCTTCCCTATCTCCCAGGTTAAAAGTTTACCAATATCTCCCTTAATTTCCTCAATTCTTTTAGGAAGTTCTTTCTTTTTTAATTTATTTGCTAAAGATTTTCCTACGTTATTGCCAGATGGATTTATCAACTTGTATTTGAACAATTTTCTTTATTTCCAATTGAATTGTAGTGATGTCTGTCATATTATTAAGACTTTGGTTAAGTTTATTGGCTCTATCTAATTTTGCTAACATATATAGTTCCCAAAGGGTCGTACCTCTCTCTTTTTTCTTATCAAAGACCCCTTGGATGATTCCTCCATTAGATCCACATCCCAAGACCCCCTGTTATAATATAAATCCCCAATCTACCCCCATAACCCATAACCTTAGTGCATGACTTCAAAGCCATCCCATGCTCTTCAGGCTACCTCCCATTCTCCAAAGACTCCCTAGCCCTGAGTTCCCCATTTCTCTAGCTGTAGCCTTATCTAGTTGCTTAGCCACCTGCTTAATCCCTCACTGTCAAAACCTTAGCCTTTGCTCCATTCTCCTCCCTCCTGATCCCTGCCATAGCTCCCACACCCAGCCCTGTCACTGTAACTTGTGCACCCTTATTTGTGGGCATAGAACACTAGCCCATATGGCTTCCTTGCTCCCTATCCCCACTCCCAGTCAAATGGAGGTCAGATTTCCCTAATTTCCTCCACCCCCAACCAACCACCTTTTTACTCTAACCTGTCTGATCCTGTCATCATTGTTGGTCCAGTGTTCCTCCTGCTGTTCCCTTTCATAAGGGCCTCAAACCTGTTAATCCAGTTGATCCTGCCAAAGGAGGAGGAAGATGGCTTCAGCAATGAATCATGGCAGGTATTCTGGACCATGTCTTCCACATCACTCCCTAGCTGCTAGGGACAAGACTGATCACCAGGAGGATGAGGAGTTTCTTGGGAGAGCTATAAATCTGGTGACAAGTGGTCCGAAGGGACAGCATGGCTCTGTGGTTAATTCTACGGGTAAAGTTGACTCGTAAATCACTACTAGCAATCATACCGGACATCAAAACCAGCCTTACCAGTACTGCACACTGAATGTTGTAAAATATAAAAAAATGCAATCCACCTGTATTTGTCCCACTGCCCCATCACATTCTAACATCTAAGAGATGATACTGCTAGGGTAGAGAAAGGCTGTGGAGCCCATGACATTCATTTACAGTTATCAAAAAAAGACTCGGGACTTCTTGGGAAGGCAGGGGACAGACAGGAGTGGAGATACGCAGAAGTCCAAAGTCTTTGATAACTGGATATGATTGTAATGTTCACCCCACCCCTTCCCCCTCACTGCCCCAGAAACAGGAAATTGAACTATAGGATACAACACACTTAGTGAATGGAGGGCTCCAGTGCAAAATAATTAAACTTCCTCTTCCAATGACTATATACACCCTATTGCTGTAGTCCTCTTCCAATGTCTCTAAATACCCTGTTGTTGTTGTAAGGTCACTCAGTCGTGTCCGACTGACCTTATGGATTGCCGAATGCCAGGGACATGTAATTGCTATGTCTCCGGTTGTGCTTAGCCATAAGGTTATCTTGGCAAAGATACTAGAGTGGGATGCCAGTTCCTTCTCCAGTGGACCGCAATTTGTCTGACCTCTCTGTTATGACCTGTCTATCTTGGGTGACCTTACATGGTAAAGCTCACAGCTTCATTGAAGTACACAAGCCCCTTTACCATGACAAGGTAGCGAACCATAGAGGTCAATAAAAAGCCAAAAATATGGGTTGATGCACAGATCCTATTACCTTTCTATAATAGTAATTATTAAATGAAGGGACCCATTAACTCCAGGCAGCTGGCAGTAGCAGAGGACCCCTACTATAACTCTTCAGAAATATAAATGCATGTCTCACACATGCAAAGTCCACCAGTGAATCATGAATTCCTTGAGTTCTGCAGAGATAACCAAAAAAACATCTGATTAAAAATTAGATATTTACATTTTCCTTCTTAATTATGCCCTTAATTTTTCAAGCAGATTTTTTTCTAATTATGCAATAGTATGGAAAAGCCAGGGAGGGCCATTTTTTAATTAAAATATCTTTGTATTTATATATAAGTAACTTGCCCGTCACAAATGACGGTATCATATGTTATATTCAATTGTCTGTGCTGTCTCTCTCTGTGCGCGCACTCTCTCTCTCTCTCTGTGCGAGCCCTCTCTCTCTCTCTGTACTCCTCTCTCTCTGTGTGCGTTTCTTGTGCTCTCTATCTCGCTCTCCCCCTCCCTCTCTCTCCTCTCTGCCTCCCTTCCTCTCTCTGCTTCTTTCCCTCCCTCTCTCCCACTCGCTCTCCCCATCTCGATTTCTCTCCCCAGTTGCCCAGTCGTTCAGTTATGTCCAACTCTCTGTGACCCTATGGATGGCAGCATGCCAGGTACAATTATGTTTCTGGCTGTGCTTATACATATGTTTTTTGTTGCCAAAGATACTGGAGTGGGAAACCAGTTCCTTCTCCAGTGGACCACAATTTGTCTGACCATCTTTGGCGCCCCTACATGGTATAGCTCACAGTTTCATTGAGGTACACAAGCAACAGAAGGGATATACATATCTATCACATATAATAGATGTCAAACTGCCAGTTGTCGTCAGGTTTGCGAGGCGAGCCTTTGGGCACGAGCTCGCAAAAAGTAAGACTAATGGCAGAACCACCGAAGTGGAAAAGACGCAAATATGCCTCAAATTAACATATGCACCCACACACAGCACAAGGGGAGAGCCAGGGAGCCTGTGAGTGAGGTTGCAAGTTAATTTGAGGCATATTTTGTCTTGCTTAACAATCAAAAATCGTCAAATCGGGAAAAAACGTAAACATTCTGAAACAAGAGGCTTTGCCATGCCAGGCACGCAGAACTTAGAAAATACACAACGGCAAAAACAGTAAAACACCAACAACGCCAGGCACACAGGACACAGACGAACAACGCCAGGCATGCTCGACTTAGAAAATACACAACGGCAAAGACAGTAACACTTACACCAACAATGCCAGGCACGCAGGACTTTGAAAATGAAACCAACAGCAGTCAGCGCGCACCAGGCAAACATTCAGCAGAGACACATAGGAGAAAGACACAGAGAAGGGAAAGTGGGAGATGGTGGAAAGAGACACATGGCAAGTTGCAGGTTGCCGAGGCCTGGAATGAGCGTTAAAGTAGATGGGAGGAGGAGCTCGCAATGAGCGCCGAAGGCGCTTGGAGGGGGCAGAACATCCCATTGTGTGGCAAACAGCATTGCCAGGCTTCAAATTGTATTGCCGTCATTTATGACGGTCAAGTCGCTAGTAAATGTATATTCTCTGTTTGTCACAATTCAAATGACGGTACCTCTTGGATGCTTACATTGTGTTTATATTTATCAACCCCACACTGTGATGGGAGGGTCCCCAAGAAGACCTCTACATTTATAAAATGATTTTGTAAGAAATCTAAAATTGAAAATAGCTGGATTCCCCACCATCTTTAGGCTTATGCTCCTCTCATCTTTTGCAGCTGGTGCAGTCATAGAGTAAGGGCATCTGCTATCTGCAGCAGTCTGGGGGAATAGGGGGACTCTAAATGTATTAGGGATTGAGAGTGGGATAGAAAAATAATTATATGTGTTGGCTTTTGTATTGATCTCCATAAGGTTGGTTGTTGGCTTCTACCAAAGTAATTACTTTGGGCTCTATTCCATTGCTCCCGTGGGGAATTTTACGAGTAAAGTTGACACGTAAATAACTTCCTAGCAATCACACTACACATCAAAACCAGTCTTTCCAGAACTGCCTGCTGAATGCTGTAAAATATCAAAAGAATCACAATCCATGTGTAGCTTTCCCAATGACATTTTCCAATTGCCCATAACATTCTAAAATCCGAGAAATACACTTAGAAATAACTTATGAGTGCTTGTAAATCATCAGATTGTTCAAAAGTCCTACGAGTACTCTCACCCACCCATAGTGACACAAAAATGCCTCAGAGAAGCTTAGAAGCAGCACATTTGATGCTATTGGTAACCTAATACCTTGTGTCAGATATGGACCTTGATTCCGAACATCCAACACAAATAAGGGGTCAGTCCTCCAATGTTTAATTGTTCAGTCTTGTCCAATTTTCCATGAGCCTACAGACCGCAGCGAGCCGGTCACGACTGTCAGCCACTGCCGCTCTAAGCTCCATCAAGCTCATGTTATTTACTTAAATGGCCTTATCTATCCATCTCCACCTCTGCTGTCCCTTTCTTCATGTGCCTTCAATCTTTACCAACATATAAAGAGGAGGCAGGTACTTTATTCCTAGTATCTAGCAGCAGGAAGAGAGGGATCACAATGTGTAGAATTGCACAGCAATTGCTTCTCTCCCTCCCAAGTACCTCACCTCTTCCTGTGGCTGCCAGATTGCTCTGATAGGCCGCTTTCAAGAGATCACACAACATAATCTTGCATGATCTTGTGAGACTCGGCTATCAGACTTATCCAGGAAGCCAAACGCACAGGAGGTGAGGGGGAGGTACTGAGGAGGGAGAGAAAGAGAGGTAGGTATTGTTGTAAATATGTATACAACAGAACAGAACAGTGTTAGTGTTTACATATATATATATATATATATATATATATATATATATATATATATATTCTTCAGACTCCAGGTCTCCTGAGATTGTGTTGCATGAGCTCATTAGGGCTAGAGAGCAACTGGAGAACAACCTTGCTGCGTGACACCTATGATGGGGGCAGTTTTAGGAGATGAGCCATGTGATGGCTCCCAGCAGGCGAAAAAAAAGCTTCCACAGTTACAAGGGAGCCATTTCTTGCTGCTACATGTCAGAATGCAAAGGAGCCCTTGGTCAGTGTCTGGAAATACATTAGTTTTTTCTTGGGCTCTGCTTATTACAGACACAAAGGACACATTTTGTAGAACATATAATGAAGCTATTCTCTGTTTTGATGTAAGGCCTTAGCAAAGCACAGCGATATATGGACCATGAATTCCCAGATGTACAAGAGATCAAATTGCCAATGTATGATGGATAATAGAGAAGGCAAGAGAGTTCCAGAAAAAAAAACACTTATTTCTGCTTCATAGACTATTTTAAAGGCTTTGACTGTGTGGATCACAACAAAATGTGGAAAGTTCGTAAAGAGATGGGAGTACCAGATCATCTCATCTGCCTCCTGAGGAATCTGGTTATGGCCATGATTTCTTGGTCCACATACAAACATGGGACAACAGAATGGTTCAAAATTAGGAAAGGAGTGCTGTCATGACTGATTTTGGGGCCATGATGGGACCCCCTGCACCCCACATATACCACGGTTATCTGGGACTCTTACACTTTCTGCCATGTATGTTAGTGTGACAACAAATAGTTAACTCTGCAGGAATTTGAATGAGTATATGGCCGCCTGGAATGTTTGTTTGAGGATATGCGGTAATACATTAAGCAGAAACTTGTGGTGCTGATGTGGAATTCCCAGATGTTTCTCTACTCCCCAGTCTAGTATAGTCATAAAGAGATAGGCTACGCTTCACCTAGCATCAAAACACAGGTCTGGGTTCTGAAGTGACCTGGCGAGATAACCCCAGCTCTTGCGTATCTGGCGATGGGAGGGGGGTTGTGGCTGATGACCTCCTCTAATAGAAGGGGTGTGGGTGAGATCTGTGTTTTATATATCTCTGAATCAATAAAGAAAAGTTCAGTCTTCTATACACTAAATACTGGTGTGGTTTGATCTCACAACCCAGAACTGGTCCCTGTAAGCTAAAGCAGGAAAATTAGGGGTGTATGGACCCCTCGGTTTTTGGGTCGTGATAAGTGCGACAAGGTTGTATATTGGCTTTTACAACCTTTTTTTCTATTATGGACACAGTGCTGTGAGTTTTTACAAGCACTTCTTAAACTATTATATCACAGAGGAAGCCAATGCTGTGGTGAAACGCGTTTAATAAGCTTGCTTATTACTGTTGATAAGATTGTTTATTATATTGATCTTATCTTTTTATCTTCTTTTTTATATATGTACTTTTTTGTTGAATTTTATGAGCTTTTTATATGCATATATATTCAAATAAATGATTGGGGACATACCATTATTAGCCTGAAGTGGATTTATCTGGTAACATACCAAGTAATCGGTGGTGGAATCTCGTTATCCTCGAGGACACCACTATTTGTACAACGGCTCCTAGTGATCATCTACAGAAGGGATATCTCTGTGAGGCGCAAAACATACCTCATTTTGATGAGGTTTGAAAATGTGAGTGGATCTATTTTCTTTGTACTTTTACTATTATATATAATTTTTAAGTTGCACTAGACTAGGAGGTGGTGTGCATTTTCTCCCCCACCCCCCTTTTTTGTCTTATCATGTATTAGTTGAATGGACACGGCCTGAACAGTGTCCAGAGAGGAAGCAGCTAACCTCCGCCTTTAGAGTGCAACCATCCACCATTTTGGAGATATTATTCTACACACGGATGAAAGGACATCCAGTTGCATTGTCCACATATAACGGACATTTTTGAGTTATTTCATATCTCTTTGTTAAGCTTATTTGGACACTGAAGGCACACCAAACAGATGCACCTTTATAAGGTGTCTTGCTTTTAGGTATTGTTGTTTATATATTTGTATTAAGTGATTACAAGCATATAAGACCATTTTAAATTAAAATGTATTTTTTACCATAAGTGCTACAACAATAGTACCGCACCTAGGGTGTAGTACATTTTGTGTATAAGGTTGAATACTATCACCTTATTTATTAAACTCATACATAGAGTACCTCATGTGTAAGACCGGCTGGATGAATCCAAAGCTGGAATCAATATTGATAGAAGAAATATCAACAACTTCATATACAGCGATAATACTACTCTGATGGCTGAAAGTGAGGAGGAACTAAAGGACTTATTGGTGGGGGTAAAAGAAGAGAGTGCACAAGCTGGCCTGTTGGTCAGTGCTAAAAAGATGAAGATCATGGCAAACGGCAATCTCAGTTCCTGGGAAATAGATGGGGAAGAAGTGGAGGCAGTGACAGATATTATTTTCCTGGGATCGAAGTACTCTTCAGATGACCGTAGCCATGAAATTAAAATATGTTTACTTCTGGGGAGGAAAGCTGTGTAAAAAGTAAAGATATTAAACTATCAACAAAGACCTGAATAATTAGAACTCTGGTATTCCCAGTAGTAACATATGGATGTGAGAGCTGGACCATAAAGAAGTCTGAGCGCTGTAGAATTGAAGCCTTTGATTTGTGGTGTTGGTGAAAACTACTTAAGAGTCTCTTGGACTGCAAGAAGATCAAATAAATCAATACTTCAGGAAATCAAGACAAACTGTTCACAAGAAGGTATAATAATGAGGCTGAAGCTTAAATAAATATTTTGGCCATATCATGATGACAGGATTCCCTAGAAAAGACTCTGTTGCTGGGAAAGATTGAAGGCACAAGAAGAAGAGGACGATTGAGGCGGAGATGGATAGATGAGGTGACTGAAGCAAAGAATATGAACTTAATGGGGCAAAAAGGGGCAGTGACAGAGATGTACCTGGCGTGCTGTAGTCCATAGGGTCACGGAGAGTCAGACACGACTGAATGACTAAATAAAACACACAACAAAAAAACAATCAATAAAATCATGATGTCAATTACAAATCCTGCACACACAATTAATTATAAACTGACACCTAACTAATGCCTACCCACCTTCCACCCACCTGTGTATCCCCTGCCTTTTAATACCACGTAATAAGTTGGAATATAACATAAAATATGATGTGTCTTAAATTTAAAAACAATAAACCATACCAATGTGTAATGTTACAATATTTACTAATGTTCATTAACTTTGCTGGGTTGTGTCCCCTGAATCCCACAAGCAACCCTGCTATTTTGGACTCTGGCACACTGGGTTGCCAATATGGGGCACCCCTGTCTAGTACCATTGGAAATCGCAAATGCTTCAGAACTAAATCGAATTCCAGAGGCAAAGGCACTTACATTGGTGTATAAAGCCTTTACTCCATGGCTTCCAAATGTGCCCATTCCAAATTTATCCAATACTGCCTCTATAAATTACCCTATCAAGGGCATCTCATCAAAATCTCATCAAAGAAAATGTATATCCACTTTATACAAAAATCTCCAATCTCTTAACAGAGTGGAAGAAATATAACTTCTCATGGTCTGGCAGAATTGCCACAATTAAAATGTCAATTGTTCCTTTAAGGATTCCGCAATATCAATTTAAAAAAATTCAAAGATTAATAGAAAAGTTCATTTATAGAGATAAACAACCTTGCTTAAATATGGATATTGTTTCAAGAGATTTTGATAAAGGAGGTTTATCTTCTTTGAATGAATTTGACTATTATAGTGCCATATTGTTGACCCATATTTTAAAGTTTTCTATATGCAAGGACAAACCCAAGTTCCTGGAGATCAAAAATACCCTTTCAGAGGGATTTCAATGAAATGGACTTATATGGAGCAAAGAGATAGATAAAGATTAAAAAGCAAGTTACCTTTGGCAATAAAAACTTTGAATATCCAATGGCATAGGCTAAATTGTCAATTAAATCTTATTAAATTCCCTTTGCCAATCACATTTCTGAAGGCACTATACACAAAATGCCTATTAAATAACCTAGACTGGGACCAATGGGGACTTATCTCTGTTGGTGATTTGCATAGAGATTTTTGAGTTCAGGTAAGCCGCTTTCCAAGGGACCACTGGTTACAATACCTCAGAATAAAAAAACATCTTACATAAATCTGGATTGTTTGGGAGGGTTAACAGGGACCTCTCGGAATTTGAGAACCTGGTAAATTATGTGAAAAGGAAAAAATCTATAACCAACTGTATTAAAATACTTAAACATCTAAAACACAATAATAAGACAAATAGGATATTAAAATGGGAAGAGGCCTTGGACCTGGATTTGGAAATTAAATTGTGGTATAAAGCTTTCGACAAACACTAACATAATTTGTATCCCGCTGAGAGAAACCTATTTTAAACTAATACAAAGGTGGTACTTGACCCCTGACAAATTAGCAAAAATGTCTCCCCTCAAAGCACTTGGAGAAAGTTGGGGAGGATGTAAAGATAGGGGCACCCACAAACATATGTGGTGGTTTTGTCAAAAAATACAAAAATTCTGGAGAGAGTGTATCCAACAACTATCAATAATTATGAAGTGTAAGTTTCAAACTACTCCAGATTTAATTCTCTTTCACATCAGTTTAGGGCCTATCGAACACAAACTATTGGGTATTATCATCAACACCTTATCTAAAGCTAAATACCTCATTACGGTGAAATAGAAAAACCCTGAAGTTCCGTCTTGGTCAGAAGTAAAAACACTGATAGATAGTAACAAACAAATTGAAATTGACTATCTGTGACTGGAACCTAAGAGATATACTAAGACAGTCACAAAATGGACTTTTTGGCCATAGGGTAGATACAGTACCATTATAAAATAAACTCTGGGTTGCATAGCTTTGCCTCCATGACTTCCAAGCTCACTCGATTCCTCTACCTTGTATAATCCCACATTCCCTTTCACTTCTTCTATATTTAATTAAATATAAAGTTGGATGTAAATGAACTAAGTTAAGATAACAAACTTAACCTCATAAATGTAATTATCTATAAATGTTTTGTATTGTTTTGTACTGTTTTTATATGTAAATCCTGAAAATTGGAAAAATAATAATAATAAAAAAAAAAGGATTCATACTCCTCTTACAGGAAGGGGAATTAGAATGGGATGTGGGGAAATATTTATTGTGCTTGTGTAAGAAGAATAATGTTGCTGCTCTGCACTAACTAAGGGTGCATGTGTCTGACATGGCGTCTTGATCTGAATTGCTGGGTGCTGAGATGAATATAAAGTCACAACCTGGAGATTGTTCCTGTAAACTAAAGCAGGAGAATTTGGGGTGTACTGAACCCCTCATATCTGGATTGTGACAGGAAATATTGTGTTTCTGGGCTCTGACTTCACACTTGCATCTGCATAAATGTACTAGTAAGGACCCTTGTGTACTATTTTCCCTTAGCTGACTAATCTTATGGCTACGACTTAGTAAGTTCTATTGTGAAATAGTCTGTGGGAGCCATGTATAGCTACTTCCCTAGCTAAGAGTCACCCTTGTGGTAGATCCTATGGGAGCTATGTAATTAAGTTATTGGTTTGCTTGCCGCCTTACAGCGTTCAGTTGAGACAATAAGCATTAAACGGACTCTGTCACACCAGCAGGAAGCTGATGTCATTTTAAAGAGCATTAAAACAGTCTATACATTGTAGTAGTAGTAGTAGTAGTAGTATTTATCTACAGTAAATCATTTTTAAAACGTTTAGAATGGTCCTTAATCGTTGGCTGACCGCACTAAGTAGTTTCAGTTATTTTCTAGGTTTAGGTGTTAGGGTTAGGTGTTAGGATATTGGAAGATAATAAGCTTTACACTGACAACAAATTCACTGAAATTGCAGCAAAAGGAAAGAACTGAACATATTTTGCTGCTCCTGTATGCTAATGTGCCGCTCAGAGTTCTTGATAAGGTGGGAGAGGTGCTACCTACCAGATAACATTGCAGGTATTTATTTTGGCCAGCACAGAGACAAACAAACAGCCTGTAATCCTAATTAATACATCAAAGCAACTACTGTATATACTTGAGTATAAGCCGACCCAAGTATAAGCCGAGGCACCTCCTTTTACCACAAAAAAATGTGAAAACTTATTGACTAGAGTATAAGCTGAGGGTGCAAAAGAGGCTCCTTCCCCCCTGATCATCATCCTTCTCTTTCCTCCCCTTATTATCCCCCTCCTATTATCCTCCTCTTTCACCACCCCTTATTACCCCTCCTCCCTTATCATCATCGTCCTCCTTCTCCCCCCATAATCTCCTCCTTACTGCACCCTCTCCAATCCCTATCCCCCTCTCTCCTTACTTGCTACTATGCTCCGATGAGCTGATGCTGATCCTGACGCCGCAGCACGTCGTCCGTACCGGCCTATGTTAATGACAGACAGTATAGAGGCAGACAACATAGAGAGAGATCGCAGAGAGCACACAGAGAGAGAAAATATATACCGTATTTATCGGCATATAACAGGCACCGGCGTATAACACGCACCTCATTTTAAGAAGGGAATTTCAGGGGGGGAAAAATAAATTCAAATAAAGAACTTTGAAGCAAAATCCTCAACCTCAACCTCCCTCCTCACCCCCTCCTCCACCCCCCCATCCTCCTTCCTCAACTACCCTCCTCAACCTCAACCCCCCTCCTCATCTTCAACCCCCCTCCTCATCTTCAACCCCCCTCCTCATCTTCAACCCCCCTCCTCAACCTCAACCCCCCTCCTCATCCTCCCCATCCTCAAATCCCCTCAACCCCCCAATCCTCATCCTCCCTATCCTCAACCCCCCTCCTCATCCTCCCTATCCTCAACCCCCCTCCTCATCCTCAACCCCCCACCTCATCCTCAACCCCCACCTCATCCTCAACCCCCTCCTCAAACCCGCCATCCTCAAACCCCCTCATCCTCATCCTCCCTCCTCAACCCCCCTATCCTCAACCTCAAACCCCCTCCTCAACCTCCCTCCTCATTCTAAACCCCCCTCCGCATTCTAACCCCCCCTCCGCATTCTAACCCCCCCTCCTAAATCTAAACCCCCCTCCTAAATCTAAACCCCCCCCCTCCTCCACCTAAACCCCCCTTACTTACCTGCTTCTACTCTGGCCTCCGCTCCTTGACCCGGTGACGTCACATGTGCGACAGCGCGCCACGTCATTAGGTTGAGGAGGGGGGTTTAGGTTGAGGAGGAGAGGGGTTTAGGTTGAGGAGGGGGGTTAGAATGCGGAGGGGGTTTAGAGTGAGGAGGGAGGTTGAGGATGAGGAGGGGGGAGGGAATATCGGCGTATAACACGCACCTATCATTTGCCCCCTATTTTCAGGGAGAAAAAGTGCGTGTTATATGCAGATAAATACGGTATATGTGTGTGTGTATGTATGTATATTAAACGGTACATTTGTGTCCATATTTGAATGTCTAAAAATAAGTTAAAAAACGTATTTTCTGTCCAGAAATAGTTATTACACTGCACTCTGGAAAACTGTGCAGCGACATGAAAATTAGTCCACAATGCACTTTCACTCTTTAAACGAGTAACACTTTATATATGGCTCCTTTTAGGCATATGCACGCTCTATTACACAGCTTTGAAGCATAGAATTAGATGGATTATGCACAAGTTAGGAGATATACCCACAGTCACTGTTTAAATCTAATGGATCTCACCAGTGATGGTCTGGTTTCTTTATGAAGACCCTGTAATCCATTTTGTCTTTGTTACATCACTTTCTCAGAGTTGAGTCATGAGTGGGTGTGTGTTTTGGCTGTCAGTGAAGATGGGAGGATGAGGGAAAAAGAGAGCTGTTGTGAAGATAATTGTGTGCATTTCAATCTTATCAAACACCCATCACTGATCTTGGCAGACCCCTTGCATCATTCACTGCAACAACAGCTCTCCAGAAATGTACATGCCCCTCACACACACACAACTTTCACTGATTTATCATGGATCTCTCCAGAATCCTGCAGAGACATCTACATTTATTTACTGTACCTACCCCTAAGGCAAGGCCAGAAAAAGAATGGTAGTCAAATCTCCCCAGACATTTTTGTCTAAAACCATCTAACAATAAAAAACAGACACTGGGTGCACCAATGATGTTTATTATGCAGATAATATTATGATACATGGTTTCTTTCTCTGTCCCAGTGACTGGTTATTAAAATGTTAGCAGGTTGCATACAACACTGCATGTCAAAGAATTGTTAAATTCCAGAAATAATATAGAGAAAAAAAATAAAAATAAAATAAAAAGTTTTCATAGGCAGCAGTATGTTAAAACTTTCCATCAAATATGTAATACGTATTTTATATAAACATTTTTTTATATCCACTCAACAGATTTATACTTACAAAACACACACATTAATCTGACTCCTTAGCTGTGTAATGTTGCTAGTAGGGACACCCTGGCTAGCGAGAGCCGTGGGGCTCTGTAATAATAAGATCATTCAAGTCTCTTAAAAGTCTCAGCTGTCCAAAGAAAAGATTTCCCAGGAAGCATCATAAAGAGAATAGAAGTCTGCAGGACGACATGTGATATCGGTCACTGGATATTGAGACCCAGGCTCTCCGTCTCTTATCTTCCTGCTGCTTCTTCCCGTTTGGTCATCTTGTGCTCTTGGTCTGTGCTTTATTCAGGTGCTATGTGCTCTCCTTAGGTCCCTGCAGAACTGGGCTGGAAGCCTGTGCCCCCTGTGGGGATGGAGGAGAGGGCTGGGTGCTTGTGGCGGTTTTAATAGAGTTCAGAGTTTTGCTAAACCAGGAATTTTTGGCAGCCTGGATCTCATTGAGAAGTGCTCCTCGCTGATGCTCCAGTTCCTAAGAATCAGAAACAAGAAGGTTAGCTGGTACTTCAGAAAACTTGAACAATGGTCACATTTCTCCTTTTTTTAATGATATCCTATCTTTAGAAAGCAATACATGGGCTCTAAACTGTTGATGAAAGGAAGCAGAGAGTTGGGGTTTCAAAACTACCTTGCTTTAATCTGTCTAATTGCACTTTAGATTACATTAAATTGAATAGGAACTGGGAGATTAGTTTGTAGAGAGGGCAGAGGAAAGATAAAAGATAAGCATCAAACTTCCTTATCATCTGATGTTCCACACAAAAACAAATACAGGTGGTCCCTGGGTTAAGGACAAGATCCGTTGCTGAGAACGTTCTTAAGTCAGATTTATATGCAAGTTGGATCCCTGATGAATAATATTAATATCAATACTATAATTACTTTATATGTGGTAATAATAATAATAATACAGTGCAATAATAATAATAATGCCTATGTACTGTAATATTAAGTGACAGAAACTATTGTGCTCTTTCTTATGTACTATGTATTTACTTCTTTCGCCCACCATAAATTAAATAAATTGTTGTGGTAAACTACCTCCTCAAAAAATCTACTACACAAGCTAGGAACCGGCCCCACGCTGATGAGTGGCAGTAACCTTGAAACAGCTGTACGTGGGTAGGATTCCTGGCTTGTGTATAATCTGTCCTTAGCTTTGCTTAAAGGAAGCCATGTTTAAAAAAGGTGATGGGATTACAAGAGCGAAGCCTTTTTAGGCACATTTGCATGTCCCTGCTCAGGTTCCCAGAGTGCGGTGTAATAACTATTTCTCGGAATTCTGGGCATGAAACACGTTTTTTAGTTTGTTTTAGACGTTCAAATGTGAACACAAATGTACCATATATTTACTATTTTAATTAAAACAAACACAATATAAAGACAAACTTTTACAACTAGCCTCAGGAGCCCGTTCTTAAGTATGGGTCGTCTGTAAGTCAGGTCATCTGTAACCCGGGGACCTCCTGTATTGATTATCAAAATATCGGTTACAGTTGGGTAAGACTAAAATACCAACTGACAAACCAGAAGATATATATATATGTATATACATCTAATCTCATTACATTTTATATGGGGACAGTTTGTTACTGTAATCTCCAGATCTGATTTAATACATCAACATAAATATAAACTGGTTTGGTTTTTAAAGGAAATATAACTTACTAATTGGATTCTGTGAGGAACAGATATAGGTTATTGAGGCAGAGGCTAGAACGGCTGATTGTGTCACACTGTATGAGACCAGACTGACGGTTGGAACGGACATTACACAAGAGATTACAATTCATGAAAATTACAAAATTATTTATTTCTAAACATATACACGTCCCACCAGATTACCTGCACCGTACACCGGCCTTTCACCGACTGGTTGATTCCCAGCAATGGTGGATTTTTACCAAGGAGCAATGTTATAGGTAAGATACTAATTGTATCAGCCTGATAACTCAACACACACCACCAATCCAACCCAATATGCTTGGGTATATACAATAAAAGTACACAATAGTCACATGATTTTTTTCACACTGGAACACCACAGTTTTTTTCAAGAGCATTTTAAACATTGCAAAAAGTAGTTTTTTGCATGAAACCAAATTAAGTAAAACCAGTTTAAACTTAACTAAAACTAACAGGAAATGCAGACAGCATGCTCTAATCTGTAGATCTCATTGGCTGGCAGAGGGCAAGCCCCCAAGAGCAGTTACACTTCTGATTTTTTTTGTGCACTGAAACCTTTATTTGAAAGAAAGAAAACACACTGTTGCACATACCCTCTATTCAATGCAACAACAAACTATTTCCACAGAGAGCTGAGTAAAGATCTAGAAGTTGTTAGTTATATTAGAAATTAGATCAAGAAGAAATAATATTAAAATTAGAGATCCAGAATCTTTTGACTATACTTTATAGTATCTAAAATAATTAAATGGCTTTTACATGATATCACAATTCCAGCAAATTTGATGGAGCACATAGAGCTCTTGCAAAACCAATTACAAACAAACCAAGAGATAATATGACATTCTTAAAAGAGGACTCATTTAACTGAAGAAGGAGACAAAATTCAACTCTTCCCAGACATATCTCCAATAAAAAGAAAACATCTTAAACTATTTCTTAAAATTTTACAATCTCATAATGTTTAATAATGTTGGGGTTTCCCTTTCACATATCACATAACAACAAGTATGATTGGTCAATTTGGTATGGGACTTCAACGACTGAATCCAATGGATCAGAATTCCATATAACCTTCTACAACATTAAATTGTCTCCAAAACCTCAAAAAGAAATGTCTATTGTTAAAAAAAGAAGACGAAGAGATCTCAACCAAATTCTCCTATCACAAAGTCTAATTCCCAATGAGATTCTCGGATCTCTAACAAACCCAAAAATATTAAAATAAGAAATGTCCCATTTGAAAAGTCAGATTCAGATTCAATCTCCTTTAATACTTTATCACTGCCACATCCAGATGAAATGGATATTTAAACAAAAATAAATCATAATACCTTCTATTTTTATATTAGTAAAATTCAGTTTATTTATTTGCCTACTTGATAATTTAGAAACTCTAATATATTATGAAACGTTAATTATTAATTCAACATATATTTAAAAAAAGTGTAATTTTATCTGTTACACTCTTTCAGATCTAAGATTCAAGTTCTGATTTTTTCATTTCTCTTTTAAATTATAAATGGTGAATTTAAAATTAATTTCACATAATGTAAATGGTTTTTATGCTCCAAGTAAAAGGTTGTTAACATTTAAATATTAATGTTTCTTTTATTGATCTACTATAGAACAAGAGACTTTTTTTTACATTTTAACATCCACCATTTTTTCAATAAATATTCTCCTTTATTTTAATTTAATATATTCTAATACAAATAAAACAAATGGTACGATTACATAAATCACTATTTGCACAAATAAAGATAAAGAAGGTAGATATATTGTTCTAATTGAAAAAAATGTATAGTTCTGATTATACTTTTGTTTTAATATAACTCTGTAATAGAATATAAATTTATCGTAACATTTTTACACCTATAAGGTGGTGATTTTAATTTTACTATTAAGAATTTAGATGAATTTAGTACCGACAAAAATGTATATATGAAGAATCCTTTACTTTTCAATTATATTGGGAAAAAGATTGGATTTTTCTTTTCTTTGAATGTTATAGGGATAGTAAAAAATATTTCTTTAACTGAAATGTCATTAAAATACTTATATAGAACCTGTATGGTTCCTTTTAAATAAAATAAAAAGTTTACATCTACCTACAATAAAAGTTTTAGATATTGTGACCAAGAAGGTACATTTTTTTTCATACCCCTTGGAATTGTCCAAAAGTCTGTTTAATTTATGATGTAAAAATTACAAAATTCTATCTGATATTAATTTCAAAATTAAACCAAGCCCAGTCCATTGTTTATTAAGTTTTCCATATAATTGCCATCATATCCTTCAAAAATTGTATTACAATGTATTTCTGCTCCAACACTTGTTTTTGTTACTTCTAGATGGAAACTCCAGAATTTACATTTTTCAATGTAGTATGTTTGCCTGATTCAATTACAGTTCTATACTGGAATGACTACACTGGCCCTCTAATGGCCTAAACACTCTCACTTTGAAGAACTAGAATTGATAATAATCAAGACATTTTTTAGAAATAACATACATTTATTCTTGAATTTGACCATACAAAATATATATACCTAATATATAATATATATTTCTGTATTACCTAATATAGGCATATATTCTTGACAAGACCATAATTTAAATGTGGTACTTCAGTGGTCCTTAAGTAGCTCTTTGTATGTACTGAGCTTGGTTTCTAAAAACATATGTATAAAATTAGAATTTATAACAGCTTTATACTATTGTAATGCACTCGCAAGAGGTGCTTTTTTTATATCATGCATTGATCATTAATACAATACATATTTAATTGTAATTTTTCATAGCAATATTCAATATTAACTTTTAAAGTTTAGAGTATCAGCCCCAGAATGAGCAAATGGTCTCTACCCTAATGAGAGGGGAGTGGGTGGCTGAGAGGTAGGTCTGAAGGGAAAACAATCATATTAGATAAGAGGCCAAACAAGCATTCATAGGCTACCCCATAGATAAAATGGGGGAAATGACTAACACAGTAAGTCTCTAGCCACTGGAAAACATTGTGTTGATATAATGATGTGACTGAAAATTTAGCACTGCCTGCTAGACAGTTTCTGACATTGTGAGACCATCAGCAGCCAAGTCTGATCTTTGAAATATTTTTTTTTTTTTTTTAAATCACTGAATAATTATTTTATTAATGATCAATGCCCAATTAAAATATCTAGCACTTCTTGTAAAGGCAACACAGTGGTCCGCTAATACACTTTATTGTTGGTATGAATAGAATATTTTGAGATTAATATTGTGCTAGATTATTTGAACAGTGGCCCCTTCTCTTTTTATGTATTATTAGTTCTCCTTTTATAACAACCAATACCTGAATTTTGCATTTGGCTTCCACAAGTAGCAGTTTTGTCTGTGCCAAGTCCAGCTCCATTTCTCTCAGATGCTTCATTAGAGTGTCCTTCTCATCGTCTGCTCCATCACCTGACAGTTCTCTACCAGTCTGTAGAGCTCCATCCTTGCTGAAGATCTCACTGCAGTGACTGCAGGACATTACCTTCGCCTGAGTGATTACAAACACAACTAGTTAATGCAAAAAAAAAGTCATTATTGTATTCTTGTTACAAGAATGTATAAGGAGGGATTACAACCCAAATGTAAATAATAAAGTACTGGCTGAAAATTATTACAATAAGTCCCTTATGCATTTTGGTGCATTAATGATGCTCATTTGGGGCTTATTATAATGACGTTTATGTGCTAGTAAAAATGGATAATCCAGATTGTATTCCCCTTCTCACCTTGACAATTTCAAGTTCCTCCCTGCTTGCAGTTTGTTGTTTTTCGAGCCGAGTGCTCAACTGGGAACAAATCTATCAAAGACAGAAAGTCATTTTATTCTATCTTACAGGCTTAAAAGAATATTTCTTTCAAATACAATAATTATTTAAATAAAACGATATATTGTATATTATATTGACCACAGTATATTATGGCCATCTCACCTGTTTATACTCTGCTATGATCGCTGTTGTCTTCTTTATTTCTAGCTCTGCCTTTTCCAACTGTTTCCGAAAAAGTTCCTTAAGCTAAGGGAAAAATATTAATATTCCCAGTTAAAAACGTTTGCAAAGTAGAAAAAAATATACATTTCTGCATGCAACTAGAGACAAGTGAAGATGAATAAAGATGCACTGGGCGCAGATCACTACACACACATTTTATAGTCATTAAAAGGTTATCTTGATTTATTGACACACTTGAGTGAAGTTCTGTGGGGTAATCTCCATTAATGGTAAGCTCAAGTTTCCCAGTTCCATTCAGGACTCAGGCGATCAATATTGGGCCCCATACTATCATATAGTAATTATAGTAAAGTATAGTAATTAAGGTTGAAAATACACTTTTAGTCCATCAAGTTCAAGGTTTTTAAATCTCTGACTACCTTTGTAAAATGCAGATTAATTGTTAATTAATTGATAATTGATCCAGTGGGAAAAAAAACACTGAAACTTTGCCAATTGTCTCAAAAGGGGAAAAAAAAATCTTCCTGATTTCAGGACTCCTCCCTGGATCAATACTCCCTCTTTAATTATCCAGGATAACCCTGAATGCCCTTTCACAGTTGCAATGTACTTGAGGTTGAAAAAAATACTTTTAGTCCATCATGTTCAACCTTTTTAGATCTCCTCTAATCTGTAATATGCAGATGAATTGTTAATTGATCCAGTGGAAGCAAACAGGAATATATAATACCCCTAGATTTGCTCCATTAAGATTATACATTTCATGGTCATTTTCCTTCATTCACCTGATCAGAAGCAGCCACCAACTGACACTTTCCCTGTTCCATTCAGTTTAGTTTATTTTACCTCCAGACCTAGAGACAAACACCAGCACCTTCTCTTTTGCCTCTAAACTCATCTAACAATTCCTCCGATCTACCCTGTCCACATACACCAGGTTTCTGCACTATCACCTCCATTTTTCATAGCTGCTACACCTACATACTTAATCACAAATAAACCATCTACTCGCTTTTCAATTATTTGTCAAGCCCTTCTGTTTCCCTTTTAATTGATTCAGCTATTGTTTCTTTAATCCTTTAGTCTGTAAACTCCCAGTCTTGAGAGGCACTTTGTATAAAAGTGTAATGTGTATGACTGTTTGCTTAAGGCCAGTCTGTGAAATGATGTATTGTCATACCCATGTTGTATTGCACCCCAGTGCTACAGAATGTTTTGACATAATAACTAATAGAAACATCTATGAAACAGATGTGAGGTATTGTATTTTGTGATTAAACAAGGAAGATTACCACATGAAGGTTATACTGTTTTGTAACAAATATATTTTACTTGGTTGCATATTATTAAGGTGATTAATAATGGATTATTTACTGCAGTAAATGTATGCTGTAGATCGTCCATTATTTGTGTGTGCCATAATAGATGTATTAAATCATAGGTAAGAAATAGGCCCTCACCTGGGCTGTCTCTTCCTCCTGTTTACGCTTCTCCTCCTCTGCTTCTATCAGTCTTTGCTTTGTAAGCAGTAGCTCTTTGTTCAGCACCTCTGCTTTGTCTTCTGCCTGTGGACAAAAAGAAAACAATTATATGTATATGATCTCTATCCTGTCAAACCACGACGCGTTGTAGCGATTCTGAAGTTAACTGATTGTCATTACAAGTGTATATGTCAACACCTATACGTGAGAATAGCAACATATTAAAATATATAAAAACATGCCTTGATTTCTTTTAATAAAACTCATTTTACAGAATTTTACCCCAAGTGAAGCTTTTTCTTTTTGTTTCACTTGTATAATTAAACATGTTATAAGTGCCTTAGAGATCTGTGCTTGTAATATTGTTTTTATGGCACAAATCCAGTACAAGTCTTACTTTGTCCAGGTCATTACGTAGGGCGATTTTACTGGTAACCAGTTCATGGGCCAGGTCATCATTTTCCTGCTCTAGTCTCATGCTGGTCTCCTGTAGTCTCCGATTTTCTTTCTATTGAAGCAAAAGATACAGAAATATCAGTAATAGATCCATTAACTCATTAATGGTTCACAGAGCGGAATGAAGAGAGATTGAAAGAGTAAAACATATATATGAAATCAAGGCAACGTAAATAAGGAACAAGTATGTGCTGGAAGCAATACTGGGTGACTCTTCTCTCCCCCCATCAATGGACTTGCTGCTAGCAACACAAAGCAAAGACACTCAGTAGGGACTGATTGAAAGCTCCACAGTCTACAAGCATTTCATAGGTAAACAGGAGCTTCTTGAAATACAACATTTTTGCTCCAGCTAGAAGATAATGAAAGTCACAATAAGCCAAGAAAATGTCACAATCTACGATGATAAGCTGGGCACAGATTTGGACAAGAAAGCACATGGCTGCTGGTATCCATTATATTAGCAACACGATTCAGAATAAACACAGTAACTAACATTTTGCTGTTTCCCTTCCTCTGACTTATTGCTTGAATAGCCCTTGAAGTCCTCATCACAGATAATGAGGATGTAATCTCACTGCCTATCATATACAGATGTGCTGCAGTGGGTAAAATCCTCTGTTTTTTAGCTGTATCCTCCTTTTTCACATTAATATTATGTTATTTTTATTATTAATTTAAATATTTGAACATGTCTATTCTAGTACTAACCAACAAATATATTCATATTAAGTTGCAAGTACCACTTAGAGATGTATCCTGTTAAACATTCTTTTAAAATATTAGTTGTAGAATTGTAATCTGAAGAAAACATTGCATAGATTAAAAAGGCTTAATGGCAGATTTATGAAGCTATGAAAATCCATGAAAATGGTCACATTCAGTGTTGTCACCAAGGATAGGGGGCAGAGGAGTTACAGGGCACACAATGCCAAACTGGCTTTATTACTAAAGTGTTTGCATTGTTCAGTCGTGTCTGACCCTCCATGACCTCACGGACCGCAACACACCATGCTGATCTACTTGGTATTCATGGCAGAGATACTGGAGTGGGTTGCCACAGCATACAGCTCCTGGTATTCCTAGGTGGTCTCCCATCCAAGTATTGACCCGGCCCACCCCTGCTTGGCTTCAGGGAGGTGTGACCTCTTCGTTCCCTGACTGGAATCGAACCCAGGTCACAGAGGTGAAAGCACCAAATCCTAACCACTGGACCACCAGGGAACCCTATTACTAAAGTAGTCTACTAAAATAGTTTGTTTTTACAAAATACATGGAAACATTTTTTCAAATATTATTTTTCATTGTGGTGTTATTATTCGTTTGGTTTAATGATACACTGCTTAAGAGAAGAAGTGCTATAAGGCTATTCTTTTTTCTTTGTGACATACAGAATATAAACAAAAATAAAAAAAATATATATTTAAAAGATTGGCAGAGATTGGCTATTCTTACAACTGCTGTTATGGTGCTGGAAAACACCACAACTGTGAGGGATTTTGTGACAAAAACTGACAATTTGGCCCTGCAAAAAAACAAGTGGTTTCATTTTATAACATTAAATGGATCAACAAAAACTTATTTGCAAAGGAGACAAATTTCTGTATACTTGTAAAACAGCAATTGAAAAAAAAAAATAGCATGGTGCATTAGACAAAATGTATCTGTCCCTGGTGGTAATTACATACTTATATACAGAAGATCTTACTACCTGCAGCTGGAAGGACCTGGCTTGTGTTCCTTGCTTAATATCAGCAGAGAAGGACAGGGGTTACGCTATTTCCTTAGTTACTATTCAGGAAACTCCAGTGCTGCTACTAATTCAAGACTGTATGCAAGATGTTTACGAGAAGTAATTACACAATCATTTTACATCCAACGTGTATGCATAAAAAAGATCTGTGCAAGTGATGTGAGTCGCCTGGTGTGTGGTATAGTGAGGTTAGCACACAAGAACATGGAAGAAAAAAAGGGTTTATTGGTGTTTTTCAACTGCTTAATATGTGGAAATATAATTATTATTTTCCTTCATTTGTAACGCGCAATTTAGTAGCGCTATACACCTGTTAAGTCCAAGGCAAAAATCAAAATGAACACAATGCAAAAGAATGGAGGTTCTGTCTTTGAGCTTAACATCAAATGCTCCTCCATCTTCTAAAGCTCATAAGCAGAAACTCCACTCTCTCCTTCTGCAGATATATCTCCTAACACAGGCCCCTCACCTGACATTCCCATTTTCAGGTTATATTATCTGACCACTAGGGGCAGGTAACATATTACATACTAGAGCCATCCACCTCAAATGACTTTCTATCTCTTAACTCTCCCACTAAATGAAAAAAATCTTTCTAACTTTGCATACCTTCAACCTACGTAAACTGTCACTTTCTTCCTGACCCTTGCTATTCTCTATCTGTTTATTCTTCCCCAGTGTCTGCCTCTTCCAATCCCTTTAGATTGTAGTAGAAGTAGTGAGTTTCCAATCATTTTTTATACAAAGATTATAAAAAAATCAAAACAGGGCCCTCCATTTTCTTCAGTTTATTAACATTGTATTCTTCCTTGTTCTTAACCCATGTAAAGGGCTATGGAATATGTTGGCACGTTACAAATAAAATTACACTTTGTTATAATATGAACTCATCACAGGTCACAAAATCTACATAAAACTATTTTAAGGAATTATAAACTATTTTAAAAATACTCAAAAGTATTTTACCATGCAAGAGGAAGTGATTTGTATAGATGTTGGTCAAATGAGGAACCTTTCCTGTTTTCAATCCACAAGCAATGGAGGCCAGCGTCCACTAGGTGGCGCAGGCAAGATATTAGTACATTTTCTAGCATTGGGGTTTATTTAGGGTAAGGGTTTAGGGTCAGGGTAGTGGCAGATGATTTACACTAACAAGAAAAAGGCTAAAATCTTGGCAGCACCACCTAGTGGCTGATGACCGGCACTGCTGGCGGTTGCAAACAGGAAAGATCCCCAATGAGCATTTGCATTCTTGTTTAGAGCAGTTTGACCGGATTCTGGATGCCTCTGGTTGCTCTCCCAATTGATTTGTAAAATATAACCTCCTTATATAGACAGGAAATTGGTGAATCCCAAAAGGGTAAAATAATATATCACACATTGCTTCATGTAACAGAACTGTGATAAGGATAATGTATGTTATCTGCTTAGTCTGACTGCACACACCACGATGGACAGACATGGATTTTGATATTGTTCCCACTCATTATACAGCCTCATCTTACTCTATTACTACTTATACCCACAGGGCATGACCGCACTTCTGCATTTATGTGTCTAACAGGCCTCAACTTCTTACTAAACAAACCGCAATAGAAGAAAGAAACAATTCACTGGCCCATCTCTAAGTCTTTCTTAATAGCTCTTGCATGGGTATTTTGAGATATAAACATGTGATGTTAATTCTTTGTTCATTGGACCGCTACAAAGGGCTCTTCTCTGTACTGAATAACAGCCTTCCTTGTGAGAAGAGGCATCTTGAGACTTTTTACCTATTAAGGCATGTTTAGCAGATTTTATTACAATATATTCTGATCACCTCACTGCTTATACTCTATGATAGCTGAATGGAAAGAGCAAACTTTACAATTTGAATGGTTTGAATTATGGACTCATAGCATGGATATAGGACAGAGTCTCAAGATATAACAATCTTAATGTGGCTGTGTATTTAGTGTGCCAAAGATATATACATACAATGCATTTTGCTACAGCTCTTGTATCCTATTTAATTGTCATGGTGGGGCTTGCCCCTATCAGCCATTGAGTAGTGGTGTAGTCATACTCTGCCGACGAGATCTCCTTTCCTGACAGTTTAAAAACTACATTTTACTTGATATTTTCATGCAAAAACAACACAATTTATGTAACATTTTAAAAAATAAAAAAATATGTCAAAGTATAAAAATATGATCCATGCTCCTTTAATGCAATCCCTGACTATGGAGTGAGTCTCAAATACTTGGATACAGTCTTAATATGTTTACCAAAGGTACTGAATTCCTTTCAAGGAACCTACATTATTTACTTTTGTTCCTGTAACTTGAACTCTAAGCTGCCTTTGCCTGCAGCACATTGCAGTAATAGCACAGCACACATACAGGACTATATACGACAAGGGAAATAAGGAACAGAGCCAACACAGCCAAGCAGAAGAACTTCCTACACAACTGACAGATGTTGGGGACAAAGCTGAAGATCCAGTGGCAGAAAACGAGAAAGAAGCCGCACAGGGGACTTACCTCCCAGATAATGGTGTGACTCCGACTAAGATCTTTTTGGGGTGGATAGAGGGAGGTGGCTGCTCCAGTAACTTCCTTCTCTAATACAGCAGATTAGAGAGGAACCCAGTGCTGCCTGGGAAGTGAGATAACACAGAAGGAGGCACCTCCACTCCTCACTGCACAGCCTGAGGAGGATGTGTGGGAACATAGGATATTAGGAGTACGTCTAAGAAAATGACATATCGGAGAAACCAAAACATTTATATATAGTCTTGCCTTCTTCTATCGGAAACACACAGCTACAGAACAAGGAGATAATTAAAATGGATACTCACAGTTTAATTGAATAAAAAGATATTATTCAATAATCTTGCATGCTGCATTTCTACGTCGGCACCATTAATATTTCCTCTTAAGTTCCCTGTTAGGCACTTAAAGGGATATATGGCATTCATACTTCAGAGCTCTCCAACCACTTCTTTAAAGGGACTCTGTATCCCCAAAAGGCATTTTTAAATACAGGTAAAATACGTTTAGATCCAAAAATAAAAATAATTATGTCACTATTACCTTGTGTTCTGTCGCTTCTAAAAGCATCTCCTCACACACGTCTTTACTCATAGAACTACTTCAACTGGTTTAGTTAACAAATTCTGACTTAATCACATAGACTAGACACGCCCAGACCGAGGTGGCAGAAAACAGTGAAGGGTTTATCAGTAATTAAATTAAATCTTTTCAAGCTGTGTGTATGAGTGGATCAGAAAGGCATTCAATTGATAAAGTACTTGTTAATACCTGCTCTAAGAGTGGGTTATCATGTCCATATAACTAACCTCTGACTTCATTGTTTTGTGTATCCAAATTACCCTTAGGGATTAGTCTCCCTAAGGGTGATAGGGCACTCCAGACCGTGAACCCCTTGCTCACTGTGCCTAGGGAGCTCAGCAACACCTCACTGACGAGGCCCATAGAAGTCGAAACGTGTGTCTGGGGTTTGATGTTTCTCCTGTTCAGGGTATAATTGCCCAGTCGGGGTGGGGTGGGGGGGCATGCGGGTGAGACAGGGGCACAGAGCGGTGGGACAGGAGGAACAGAAGGGACAGGGGGAAAGTGAAGGGACAGCGGGACTGACAGTTATATATCTACATTCCACATGAAATACAATCATACCAATGTTCTAGTATGTATATATATATATATATATATATATATATATAGACACACACATTCAATTGAAGTGAAGACAGAAATTTGGGAAATGTTTACTAACCTGACTCTTCTAGAACTACATATCGTATTTATCGGCGTATAACACGCACTTTTTCTCCCTGAAAATAGGGAGCAAATGATAGGTGCGTGTTATACGCCGATATTCCCTCCCCCCTCCTCATCCTCAACCTCCCTCCTCATTCTAAACCCCCCTCCGCATTCTACCACAGGGTATATACTAATGACGTGGCATGCATGTGACGTCACATGCGCGCCGGGTCAAGGAGCGGAGCAGAGGCTGGAGCAGAAGCAGGTAAGTGAGGGGGAGCTATTTAGGGGGGTTTAGGTTGAGGAGGGGGGTTGAGGATGAGGAGGGGGGTTGAGGATGAGGAGGGAGGTAGAGGATGAGGAGGGATGTTGAGGAGGGGGGTTGAGGTTGAGGAGGGGGGTTGAGGAAGGAGGATGAGGATGGGGTGGAGGAGGGAGGATGAGGAGGGAGGATGAGGAGGGAGGATGAGGAGGGAGGATGAGGAGGGGGATGGAGGAGGGGGGTGGAGGAGGGCGTTGAGGAGGGAGGATGAGGAGAGAGGTTGAGGATTTTGCTTCAAAGTTCTTTATTTGAAATTTTATTTTTTTTCCTGAAATTCCCTTCTTAAAATGAGGTGCGTGTTATATGCCGATAAATACGGTATATATATATATATATATATATATATATATATATATAGGAAAAATACCCATGCAATTTATAAACTTAATGAAGCAAATCTAGGGTTATCAGATACTGAAAGGGATTGGGCAGTGCTTGTAGACAACCACCTAGGTAACAGTGCTCAATGCTAAACAGCAGCTGCAAAGGCAAATAAAATATTAGCATGTATTAAGAAGGGTATAGAAACAAGGGAAGCAAATATAATTCTGCCACTATACAAATCTCTAGTACGCCCTCATTTGGAATATGGAATACAATTTTGGGCAACACTTCATAAAAAGGACATTTTAGAACTGGAAAAAGTACAGAGAAGGTCAACAAAAATAATAAGGGGAATGGAGGGCCTAAGTTATGAAGAAAGACTAACCAAATTAAACGTATTTTCTCTAGAAAAAAGGCATCTAAGAGGGGATATGATTACCCTATATAAATACATCCAGGGTCAGTATAAAGATTTGTCAAGGGAGATTTTTGTGCCTAGAGGTTTCCAACTGACAAGAGGGCATCCTTTGGGGTTAGAAGTAAAAAGATTCCACCTTAAAGAAACAAAAGGGTTCTTCACAGTAAGGGTGCTTAATCTGTGGAATTCTCTACCAAGGGAGGTGGTGACAGCAGCTTCAATAGATAACTTTAAAAAGGGATTGGATATCTTTTTAAATAAAAATGGCAATCAGGGTTATCCTGGTTAATTACAGAGGGAGTATTGATCCAGGGAGAAATCTAATCTCCAGTATCTGGGGTCAGGAAGGAATTTATCTTTTTCCCTTTTGAGACAATTGGCAAAGTTTCACTTGTTTTTTTTTCTGTTTGCCTTCCTCTGGATCAATTAACAACTAATCAGCATATTGCAGATCAGAGGAGATCTTAAAAGGTTGAACTTGGTGGGCTAAAAGTATTTTTTCGACCTCAATTACTATGTAACTATATATATATATATATATATATATATATATATATATATACATACATACACACACACACACATCTATATATATATATACACACACATTACATATATATATATATATACACACACATTACATATATATATATATATATATATATATATATATATATATATACACATACACACATACATATATACACACACATTATATATATATATATATATATATATATATATATATATATATATATATATATACATACATACATACATACACACACACACACATAAACAAGCTGGTTGCTGAAAAGCACCTTAGATGAACCTGGTAAATCCCATGGTACAAACACTTAGTAACATCTGGATGGTGGAAGAAACAAAGGATATTCTTTTTAATCACAATAGCTTTATTTAAATTCACATTAGTCTGTAAACATGCTAGGGCCCTCATTCAATGCCCATCCCGTCGGCTCTGGAGTTATTTTCCCTTCCCAGCACTGGGCTGTATGGGCAGGATAGGGCAGAAGATGAGTCAGTGAAGAGTTAAATGTCTATGTCTGATTATTCAGGTCCCCAGTCACACACCAAAGAAAGGGAGGGACTCGTCTACAAGCACAAACTGGAAGAAAAGGGACACAGGCAGCTTCTTAACCATTAAATCACTATGCACTATTCTTGACTTTTTCATCAACAAACTGTTGGTTTAACTGAAATGAATGGCTCTGGGAGGGGTTAGTTCTAATTGTTTTAAATTGCCCATTGATCATAGTTTTCGTCATCTTAATTAACAAAAACAATTACAGGGCTCAACTGAGTGTTATTCAAACTAAATAATTAAGTTAAGTCCAATCATGCTTCTTATATTACTTGCTGAGGAACATCTAATTACAGACATGGTGCTTGATATGGACTGATGGCTTCATATAGAGTCCCTCAGACTTTCACAAAGAGCATACTGAGCAATGATTCAAAAAGCAGACTATTTTTTAAGTACCCATCTAAGTTATTATTATTAAAGTGACCCAAATCTAAAACACCATGACAAGGTTTTCAAAATTTCAAGTCCAATTAAAGTCTAATGGCCAATCCAATGCAAATTAGTTAATGGAGTGCAATAATATATAATAGCAATATTCAATATTAACTTCACTTTCAAAGATTACAGTATCACCATCCAATTAAGTGTCTGTCTCCAACCAAATAAGAAAATTAAAGGTTGGGTGGGGGATTGGCGGAGAGACAATTCTAGGGTTTTAAGAAAAATGACATTTGATAAGAGAATAAACAATCATTGATAGGCTGCTCACACAGCAAAAGCTTCCTACAACAACCCTCCAGCCAATAGAGACCAATCTGTTAGTATACTTTGTGGCTGAAAATATAGCAGCTGTCTGGTAGACAAAGCTGCCCCCCCCCCCCCCCCCTTATAGTGGGAAGATGCCAGATGCAGGCAAGTCTGAAATACGTTCAATGTTAAATATTGTTTTTTTTTAAATAATTGAATATGTATTTTATTAATGATCAACCCCCAATGAAAGCATCTAGTTGATGATCTTTGGACACTACAGCAGTCATTTAAAGACAAATGCAAATTGAATAGAATACTATTTATCATCACAGCCGACTGATCATTAGTATTCTATTACCTGTCATGATCATACATGTTTACATTAAAAATAATTGTATAATATAGTCCTGTGAGCTCCGTGTAGGTGCCATCATACACCAGCCAACAAACAAATAAATAAATGTATAAGCACTCTCAATGACAACAGATGTATTCCCAGAGAGACCACTACTCAAAATATAAAAACAAATATTGCACATAATGAAATACATGTAGCGGACGTGTTGTGAATGAGAGGAAAAAATACCAGAACATATAAGGCCAAAGTGGTTTCCATGCGTAACATATTAACTCTTATGTATAATAACATATTTTAAACATGTGATGACTAGTATATAAACAAGCATATGGTCACAAAGGTCCCAGTGTGAGGGACAGAAAGGGAAGATGGTTTATAGGCTTTGATGGGATAGAACTTTTTTTATTAAAAGGAATTCTTGCGAAGAGGGAAGAGTTAACCTTTTTGATTATCCTTAACCAAATTAGTCTGAAAACAAACATATGCTGTGCTTTAAGATGAAATAAAAGCATAGGCCTCCATTCCATGGCTCCCGTAAGAATAAATCCCTACCGAGATATCACATCACACACCTAAATCTTCCGAAAAATGCTCCAAATGTCCTTGATATCATAATCCGCGTTTATAACTATTTTCAAAATCGATATCACGTCTACCTTAATGACATGCGTTTTCACTGAGGTTTACTCGAAAGTATTTCCGAATACCACACATTTTCAAAAATGCTCCAGGTTTCCCCTGATAACAAGCTCTGGATGGGAAATAGCTTATGAACCAATGGAGGCTGACACTATATTCCTTGAAAGTGAAATGAATATGTTTTTATTGAATAAAGATTTTATGAATGCATAATTAAAGCATAGCTTTAGGCATATACAGTGATTCTTATAGGAGCAAATCTCTATGGGACTATGACCCAGCCTTGTAACCTGGAATCTCTTTTTTAGACATTCTGAAAGTGTTTGGCTTTATCCTTTTTTTCTGATTTGTGTTCATGCCGGGATGTTGGACTGTAACCCAGTAAGATATCAGATTGTGTGTATGCCAGAGACACCTCTTCCAGTCATTGCTCTTACCTTGTATCTCTCTATTGGATCTTCCTGTTGTAGCTGACTCTCTCTCATGGCCAGATATTCTTTCTCATATTTTTTCAACTTCTTTGTGGGCACCTGTGGAGAACAGAAAGGGTTATTAAACATGCTGCTTGGACTCCAGCAAAACCAGAGGGGCGGAAAGGCTGACAAAAGTGATTCAGAAAAAAGTGACTGCAACTCAACAGTCTGCCACCAGGTGGTGCACTCCCTCACTTTTTGGAAGAAAACAAAAAAAGGAAGAAAAGTCTCAGGTACAATTAAAGTCTAATGACTAATCCAGCGCAGATCTCTTTCTAGAGCAGTCACATGACAGTGACAATTATAATAAAACATTAAAATGACACTACCAACATTTAAAGTACAGTGGTCAGGTCTTTCCTGTTGGTTGGCGCGACCACTTGGTGGCGCAGCCGAAACTAAACCCAAACCCCTAACCCTAAACCCACACCCTAACACCTAACGCTAAGAAATTGCGAAAAATCTCGGCTAAAATTCATTAGAATGCCGGCCAGGCACATAGTGGTCACTCGCCGGCACTGTTAAAGGCCGGCCAACCAACAGGAAAGGTTCCAGTGTTCTTCTCCCAGATGCATACCCTACCTTAATATTTGGACATTGCATTCCCTAATAAGTTGTATAAATATGGTAGGTTACAATGTCTTATACCACCCAGCAACAGCATAGACAATAAAACAGGTAGCTTTAGTTACCATAGATCAGTTAGTTAAATCTTTAAAGTCATTTTATTCCCCATATCTGTCATTTGGGTAAATGGGATTTTACACTATAGATATAGGACTTCTTTTTTTTTTTTGTGTGATGAAGAAGACAGATTTTTCAAAAGCAATTAACTACAACTTGTTTTCTGGTTATTTCAAACAACTTCCTGTCTTCAGAGCCAGATAAATGTAATAATTTTAAGAAAATGAACATACAGATAAGGCCAGCATGAACTGTTTGCAGACTCCATTTATTTCTCTAATGAATACAGATGGAATACACAGAAACTATATGCAGTTTCAGACTATGAATGTGTAGTATTGGTCTCTAATAGAAACATATGGTCTGACATGATCAGTAAATACCCAGAACTGTCCTTCCTTCCTTTGGCTTCTCACCTTCCTCTTCATCACCTCACAGCTTCTCACTGTCAAATGTTCCATGTGTAATATTTAGAAATGAAACCAAAAACCGAGGCTACAAAACCTCAGTCATGTTGGGTCTGATCTTGCACGATTTTGGTTAAAGTAGGAGATATTAGGGCTCTTTCCTGTTGGGTGGCCGGCAACAGTGCCGCTAAATGGCGCTGTCAATATTTTACAGAATTTCTAACCTTAAACTGTTACTCTAACCCTTACCATAACCCTCACCCGTACCCTTATTCTAACCCTAACCCTATTGCCACTGCTAGTATCCACCCAACAGGAAAGGTCCGGTATAAGCATGTTCCTGCTGTCAACTAACACAATATTGTCCTTTTCAATTTTTTTTATCGTCAGGTAAATTATTGAGGTCTGACATGGAGACAGCAAATACTACTTTTAATCAGGAAGTTGAATTAATGTTAAATAGCATTACAAACTGGCTATATATTGATCTAGAAGTTTTTCTCTACAGTAAATCATTTCTGAAATATTTAGAATTGATTTTGCTGCTCGTGTATGCTAATGTATGGTAATCCGAGAACTTGATAAGGTGGGAGAGGGGTCTAACTGCTAGATAACATTGTATGTCTTTATTTTGGCTACAGAGACCGACAAGCCAATACTAATTAGCTCATCAAAGCAGGTGATTAATATGCACGTACATGAGATGCTCATTTGCATATAAATGCAGCAGCAACATGGAATTTCCTAAGATTTATTCACTTTAGAATAAAATGGTAACACGATATATAGCCAGTTTTCCATGCTCTTTAAGAATAACCTAACTTAATTTTGAGGTGGCAGAGTCCATTTAAGTGTAAAAAGAGCATTTCTGGGTCACACCATGTTACAGTATGTTATTGCTTCACTTCTTAGATGATATGATGAGAAATTCCAAATGAACATGGAATAAATCCAGTGCCGTAGAGGACATTTTTACATTTACTATTACAGTTGCTACAGTATATTTCCTTGTGATTGTTCTATTAAATTAGCATAGCTATGTGTTCTAATCGGTTTAATTAGCTTGGCTCAAGTGGTGATGCCCATTCTTACAAGGCACAGCCGGTCTTGTGACAGCTTACAAATTCCTTCTTAATGAAGGGATAAGAAATATTCAGAGAGAAGGAGAGCAATGAAAGAAAAATATCCAGAGAGTTGGAGGCTAAGCAAAAATCCAAGTAGATTAATATTATGCCTTGGAATTTCACAGTGATTAATGCAGAGAGTAAGCCGTAGATTAATATTATATTCACACGCACTACACAGAAGGAATCGCTCATATGTGAGTCCATATTCTCATTGTACCAGGAATAAGAAACTGATACAACATGGGATATGCAGCCACAGCCCTCAAGACATTCTCTAATGCTCAAGAGAATGTAAAAATAAGCAATAAACCATTTAATATACAAGAAAGTCTTGATGCTGCACTGGAGACTTTCGTCTAACTTTTACACCATTTACTTTATGGTTTTAGTAGGTTAAAGGACCATTTGTTTGTCAAGTTTGTACCAATCTGTCCATAAGAGCAGCTGTATAAGCCATAGACCAACATCTTTTTTTTGGAAAATTTGAATATGTGAAAACAGGAACACATTTTGTGTCTGTTGCATAACTTCCCCAGAGCTGAATCATGAGGATGTGTGCTTATCTATCAGTGGAAGGGGTGGTGGAGGAGGGAACAGAGAGACTTAGGATAAATGGATGAGACTGAAATTGACACCACACCCCTTCCACTCGCTGGCACAGAAGCGGACTCCTTGCAAACAGAAATGCAAACACCCTCACACCCACAAACATCTTCTACCTATGTATCATGGATTACAAATACATCCATGCACTCCATGTTAGATCAAAGAGAAGGTAAATTAGTAGTAGGTGCCTGTGTAGGAGTGGTAAATTATAACAAAAACAGATTTCTTGTGTTAGTTTCAAGCCCTCCAAGCAGGTCTGTAATTAGTCATATAGAGTAAACCTCCTATCTGGAAGGCAATTAGCCCCACAAGCTTACTAAACAGTCCTCATATGTAATCAAAAAGGACCTATGTGACTGCAATGCCTAATGAACTGGTTGTTCCACTAAAAAAACACAATAAATAAATAACTATCATCAAAGTGTTATCTTTGGTGCAGTAAATCTAAAAAATGTTTAAAAAACATTCATACTTTTAATAGACCTTTAGTTCTTCATATATAACCCTGAAATGGGTATAGTAACTGTTGGTTAAATTATATCAACAGATAGATATTTAATGATCTGTAATTGCTGAGTAAGTAACAACCAAAGTCACAGACAAATCTTTAAACCAACTGACCAATGGCTAACAAAGACATAGAGGTGCTATTGACAAATATGGGACCTGATGACACAGTTTCGCTGCACCAAGCAGCTTTATTGAAGGTCAGCCTTTCATTTAAGCACTGACCTTTCATCTCCTATGTGCTATGCTATGTCTTGGATACTTTAAAACAGAATTAATAGGAATTTGTGTTTCACCAGCTCCTTAGCAACTAAACTCTAAGACGATATCTGTTACACTACAATCAGGGATCTAATGCATGACAAAGAGTCCGGGGAACAACATTCTACTTATAATTTAATCACTAGGGAAACTTTAACAAAATCTGATCCCCACAAATACCCAGTTACTAATCTTTAGACTGAGCATTAAACTATTTGAATGGTGTAGATCAGTGCTTCTCTCAGAGACTTTATTGAGATGAGCCTAACACTTTAAAGCCATATTTATAGACAGATAATGATGGAAGAATCTGTTCAAAATGGCCTGGATCTTAAAGGGGTTCCCATGAGCACTGGAAGGTTAAACAGATAGTCCCTGTAACAAAACATGGCTGAGAGCCACTGGTCTAAATCATTAAGAGAAGGAAGTCCATGTAGACAATTATCCAACTGGTCAGTAAAAGCTTTTCTTTTAGACTAAAGTCTTCTCCTGTTTGGTTTATACTGACCTGACCAAAATCAATACACAGTCTACTTGCTGAACTACTTTTTACTCTGACATATTTGAATTAAACTGGTTTTGCCAAAGCTTGGTCCCAAAGTGCTGCTGGGTATTCAGAGATCACTTTCACTTTTAGGGGACTATTTTTCTGCATTACTGAGAATGTGAAGATTTCTGCTGTGAGACAGGCCGATGGAATGAGGAGAAGCCATTTTTTAATTTCATCTGCAAATAATTTTAAAGCTATATTGTACATAGAAAAAAAATAGAAGTTAATTATGTTAAGTTGTGGATGACTGGGCCGCAGGGCAGTATTCCAACATGATAACGACCACAAACACACTTCCCAGACTACCACTGCCTTGCTAAAGAAGGTGATGGACTGGCCAAGCATGTCCCCAGACCTAAACCCTAATTGAGCATCTGTGGGGAATCCTCAAACGGAAGGTGGGGGAGTGCAAGGTATCTAACATCCACCATCTCCGTGATGTCATCATGGAGGAGTGGAAGAGGACTCCAGTGGCAGAGTGTCCCACCGTTTAATTTACGTGCCTCGCGCAGAGCGCCTTCTATGCTCATTGCGAGCCCCGCGACGCTTATTGCAGCAAAGTCGGCGAGCCTTCGGTGCTCATTGCCCATCCACAAGCCCGTAACATTGCGTGACCAACATTCGCAATTATCACAACTATATATGTGACTAGTTTAGTGGGATATACATATAGACAAAATGTGCTAATGTCTTATAAGGGAGAGTCTAAGACCATCTTTAGTGGAAAATAAAAGCTTTTAAATTCCCACAATTACGAATAAACATGTAAACTAATTTAGAAAAAAGTGCACCGATTATATAATTTTAGAGCATATTATGTCTAAAATAGAATATTCCCAGCAAAATAAATTATTTATTGAAAATACTTATTTTTCAGACTTAGTAATGGATTGTTAAATTTGATATTTCATATAATCATAAAACTAAATTTGACTTTTCGTGCTGTGAAAGAAAAAAAGTAAGTGCCCTTTAGTGTATGCTTTTATGTTTCTGCTGACGATGGCGCACATAACGTTACCAGCATGAGCTTGGAGGACACGTATGTGCCTAAATAAACAACAGTAACAATTCTGGAATATATTTAGCTTCTAAACAACAATGACAACATGTTTTATCTCCTTGGATGGTGATTTTATCTAGAAGTAAAAGAACACATTTCACACAATGATGACGTTAAGGTCAATTAGCAACATTCTACAAAAATAACTAAATTTGCTTTACTTAACCCTAAAAGAAATAATGAGAAGACCGTTGTTCATTTGGTTGCGACATAAACACAATTTTAGATGGAAGTTGTTTCAAACTGTAACCTTTGATGTAATTGGCACCACGTTGGGAGTTTCCTTTGTGTGGTTATTAGTTTCCTAGTTGTGTGTTTTCTTTCCCCTCGGTAATGGGATGTCTTGGCTGGTTGGTACACAACTGTTTGTGTCCCCATGGCTACACACGGCTTTGTAGCATTGTTTGGCTTTGGTGGTGGGAACACAACATCACTTAAGGGGCTTCTCATTATCGTTATTCTGTGTTTGTTTGTCAACAGTGCTAATGAATGCCCAGTTTACCAAGCTGGACAATAGGGTACTTTGAGAAGACGACACCCTGAGGTGCAATAAACTGACCTTATAAGAATCCCAAACTGCAATACATAATCCCTAATCTCACCTCATATGTATCTATGCGACTATGTTTCTAATTTGCACATAAAACCTGAGGATTATTGTATTAAAATATATTGCATGTATTTGTGATTTAAATAAAGTTGCAAACTGGTTTGGTATTTCCCATTGCGTCATACATTCACTGTATAGATACATGCATATAACAGCTCTGGTTGCATGTATTCATGTAAACGTCATGGGCCTGTGACGGGGAAGAGTATGTGTCCATTTCAGTAATAACTAACATACCCATCGAACCTTACTCCCCCACCACCACTCCCACTCAAACACAACCCTATGGAACAGGCCTCAAGTAGTAATATAACTAAGACAAGATGGATTCCTTTACTCTTCAAAAATTCTGATTTTCCCAAAGCTTATCTGCTAATGTTGTTTCTTACATACTTGAAGCTCAGTGGTCCTTTAATAACGTATCAGAGCAGAGCTTGGTGCTATTAAACATGCAATTACTTTGGTGCCATTTCTTTAAAGTCTGTAACCCTGTATTATACAGCAATAAGTGATCACAAAATTAACATATCCAGATAATAAAATACAGAAAACATTAAAATCAATTATTTTGAGTAGGTACAATGTCCCTTTTGTGTTTGTAGCTGTATGACTCATGTGAGCTATCACCAGCCAAGTAACCATCCCACCGACCTACATCTATCACATAGAAATAAAACGCTGGGCCAGTTCAATGCTCTCTCATCTTCCATGATACATAAAACTAAATCTTAGAGTACATAAGTATTTTGTCTCTAAACAAGATCTATAATGGTGTAGCTGCCTTTGTGTTAAACCATGCCAGGCACAATTGTTATGTTCCCAACTGTGCTTATCCATAATGTTTTCAGGGAAAGGGACTGAAGTGGGTGCCAGTTCCTTCTCCAGTGCACACCAATTTGTCTGACTTCTCTGCTATGACCTGGCCATCTTGGGTGACCCTACATGGTATAGCTCAAGCTTCATTGAAGTACACCATTTCACACCATCCTGCCCCATGACAGTGTTGTTCCTTATATTATTAGCTGAAAAAAAGCAAAAAGCACTGGAAGATAAGAACACTGGAGTAAATCAGTAAGAAAAGGCTGTGTAGCTGTCTGCACGAGAAGGTTACACAAGTCCATACGGACAATAGAAGCATCTCTGCATTACCTGGACCGGTTCTTTTTATTTAGTCTAATCGCGGAGCTACTTTTTACTCCGAACCAGTCTGCCATATTTCTTATTTGAAGTAGTCCGTTAAACTGGTTTTGCAAAGCTTGGTGCCAAAGTGCTGCTGTTTTCAGAGATCACTTTCTCTTTTAGATTACTTTTTTTTTTCATTATTGACAATTTTAAGGTTAAAAGATAATTAGCATGTTAATAAAAAAAGTATATGTCTGTCTAGTTCAAAAACTGTCCGTAAGAGGGACCAGCTGGACCGGCCAATAAATCAATCCCATTGGTTCGGTCCTCTCCTCTGCTGGTTTCTGGGTATTAGTGTTAGGGATTCCCATTTCTCTCAAAACAAGTACTTAGTCTTATACTGACAGCTAAAGTTTCCTTTGCAACTGTCACTGTTGTCATGGCAACCTGCAGCCCTTCACTTCAGGATTCCCAAGGCTGTCATCACAAGTATATTTTCAGGTTGCAGGGGGCTACCTTAAGTTATGGATGCAGTGCTATGTAATTGTGTGCTGATATGCAGTTACATGTTCGTACTGTAAGTGTACTTGACACTGCAACATACTGCAGAAGTACATAAACACACATAAACCTATGTCTGTATAAATATGTTTATGGTTATATTAGGGTGGGGACATAACAATGGGAGAAAGGTGAAATAGTAAATAGGACATAAGAGGAGCAAAAATCTGCACAGGGCAAGTACAGCACAAACCCAAAACACTGCTTGAAATAACACGAATAGTGGGATTTAATATTCTTATGATCCCTGGTTAGTGCCTACTTTGATAACCAAGCACATCCCGTACTACAGAAAAAGTAAATAGTGCTATGCTCTGCTACATATGTAAAGTCACTGCGCTGAACTGATAACCAATACTTGATACTATTTTCACTTACATGTAATTCTGTCTAAATGTGGTGTATGGGCAAATAGGTATCCAGGGAATCAATGGATAAATATTTTTATCTATACATCCATTACAAAAATAAGTCCCTTCCTACAGATCTTACTTGTTTGAAGGACTCGAGGCCACATAGGAGGCCACTCAAGTGAAACAGGCTGTCCATCATTGGTCTAGGCCAGGGGCTGAAGTTTTGAAGATATCCTTTCTGTGCACAGGAGAGTCAATTAGTATGACTGAAGAAGTGATTGACTCACCTGTGTGCAGCAGGTATATCATCAAATCCAGGCCTGTGTGTGGCCCTCCAAGCCCGAACTTGCCCACCCCTGGTCTAGGCCACCAATAGACCGCTATGCTTTCTATGAGCACTGCCACATTATTTGTACCGTAACCATTAAACGGCACAAACAGTACACCCCCCTTTCAAATATAACAAAGGTACCATACAGAGCTAAGTCCTGGTCCTCAAGGGTTAACCTGATCACTATATCAGATAAGACTATTTCATAAAACAATGCCGTCCAACCACATTCCACACGGATAAAATGTGGATCACTTACACACCCAGACACCATCCACAGTTGCATTATTTATGTTTTTAATAATAATTTATAAGATTATTCTAACAAAGATTAAAAAGAGGAGAAATGAACCAAATAATATAATGCAAATCAAATGTAAAATCAGATAAATGAGTTATATCGAGGCCCCACTGAAAACTGAAGCTATACAATATTAATATATTATTACTTAATTTAAAGCTCAATTTGTTCGTTTTTTGATATTTTGGATTGTTATTGTGAATCGTCATAAACCAGACAGTTGCAAACCTAGGGCTACCTATAATTTCAATGACTTGAAACGGTTTTTAGCTCTTAAAAGGAGCACATTGTTGCTGAATACATTTAATAAAAGTGATCATTCTCTTTCCATTCCATATCATCAGATAGGTGGTCACAGAGATAAATCAATGTGTATCCAGTAAGCTTGCTGGAGGTATAAACATTACAAAACACATTTATCCACTGTGTTGTACTTTACATTATTGTGAGTTATACAATGTTAGTTTAGTCCCTGTATGTGGACACATTTCTCTACAGTTAGACGTACATTAGACCATTATGGCCAACTTTTTTTCTGTATGGGCTTATTGATAATGCACAAAATGTTAAACCTAACACCGAAATTGAAGGAGAACAAATTCCAAAACAATTAAAAGTAGACAATTACACCACAAATACACTTTATAGTCCAGTGTCACGCCCAACAATGTCCGATTAACAGATAAGCATCTCAGGCTT
>CM050170.1:114925181-114997681 GCA_027410445.1 Discoglossus pictus | reverse complement strand
CAGTTAAATATTCGTAATTGAAAAAAAAAAGAATAAATCCAACGTATCCAAAATAGATGCAAATAAGTCTATCAGTTTCCTGGAGTAAAAGGGAAGAGTGAAACTACAGACTGAAAAAATGTGAGGTATGCACGGGAAGTGTAGGATTGCTACATCAGCTTGTTCTTTGTAAAAAAAAAAACTCTTAAAAACAAATTAAAATAACAATTTTCCACAGAATTCACCACAATGTAGTATTGCTTGGTCAGTTAAGTAATATCCCCGCAAGGCAAAATAATGGAACCTGTTATTTGTTAGATCTTATATTATGTAATAAAAAAAAAACTGAATTCACTGGATAATTTACTTTGAACAGAACAGGGATTTTATAATATGAAAACACATACATTTAATATTTTTCAAGTTCTGAAGCAGATGATCACCAACGGTCATAGCTGTGTGGGCAACATCTGCTCATACAAGTGTTAGAAATGGATATAAATAAGTCCATGACTGATAAAAGGTGAGGAATGATGGCGATCAGATATTTAATTCGGTTGGACTCTGAATGTACTATACATACTGTAACATATATAAAGGCTTTGGCTAGTGACGGAGATCAATAGAGGTCCCAAGAGAAGCTTGTGATCCCAAGTCCGTAGGTTCTTACTAGTTTGCAGGATGAGTTATCCCTCCTTCTCTTCTCATTCTTCTTCCTGTGTCCTTAGGATGTTTTCCTCCATGCTATGACCAATATTCCCAGTGTCATGCATGTCGTTTGTATCTCAATAGCCCAATTACAGAGCAGTTAAGTTATAAGTGCTCGCCATGTGCAGAGTTTAGGGAGGAAACTGACACAAACTGCTGCATTACTGATAACAGAGGCTTAATAGGCAGAGGATGAAGTGATGGCATCCTGGAGATTAGATTCATATTAACCCATCAGGTGCCGGTGTCCATTGCAGGCTGCTCTGCAGGAATCCCTTCAGTTTATTGATTTACTGACTTTATGTCTGAGGTCTGTGGTGTAACCAGGATGTAATGAAGCAGTGAGCACCTGTCTGCTGTCCTTATCTCATTGGGAGAGGCTGCTCCCTCCCACAAGACGTTCTGTCACAGCTACAATGTGTGTGTGCAGGAGCCGGTCACACAAGGAAAAGGACACCTGTTGGAGGAGGTAAAGGAGCTGCAGCTTCCCACAATTCCCCAAGCCTCTGCCAGCCGCCCAGCAACAGGGAGCCGGGGGACGTGGCCTGCACAAACAACCAACACACAGAGTATAACCAGCTTAATGATAGAAAAATGGCATTGTGTGACCGAGCCAGGGGGAGGGGAAGCACACGTACAGGCACAAGCTCCTTAAAGGCACAACACATGCAATATAAATTAATGGGGGCATAAAAGCAGATAATTACATAGATGACAATGAACTGCCCACAAATGGGCGATGGCTGCTCTTATGTACCCAAAAAATGTAATCTCAATGTCATATCAATATAGATTACATGGTGATACCTCATTAAAAATCACAACTCTCCCCTCACAAAGATGAAGGAGGGGGAGAGAGGAAAGGAGGGAGTGGGAGAGAGAGGAGGCAGAGAGAGAGGGGGAGAGAGAGAGAAAGGGAGGGAGGGGGAGAGAGAGAGAGAGAAAGGGAGGGAGAGAGAGAGAGAGAAAGGGAGAGAGGGGGAGAGAGAAGGGGAGAGAGAAAGGGGGGAGAGAGAGAGAAAGGGGGGGAGAGAGAGAGAAAGGGAGGGAGGGGGGGAGAGAGAGAGAAAGGGAGGGAGGGGGGGAGAGAGAGAGAAAGGGAGGGAGGGGGAGAGAGAGAAAGGGAGGGAGGGGGAGAGAGAGAAAGGGAGGGAGGGGGAGAGAGAGAGAAAGGGAGGGAGGGGGAGAGAGAGAAAGGGAGGGAGGGGGAGAGAGAGAGAAAGGGAGGGGGAGAGAGAGAGAAAGGGAGGGAGAGAGAGAGAAAGGGAGGGAGGGCGGGAGAGAGAGAAAGGGAGGGAGGGCGGGAGAGAGAGAGAAAGGGAGGGAGGGCGGGAGAGAGAGAGATAAAGGGAGGGAGGGGGGGAGAGAGAGAGAAAGGGAGATAGAGGGGGAGAGAGAGAGAGAGAAAGGGAGAGAGAGAGGGAAAGGGAGAGAGGGAGTGGGCGGGAGAGAGAGAGGGGGAGTAAGTGAGGCAGAGAGCACACACACAGAGAGGGTGCACAGAAAGAGAAAGGGCTCACAGAAAGAGAAACCATGCACAGAGAGACAGAGAAAGGGAGAGAAAGAGGGTGAGGAAGTGAGGCAGAGAGCACACACACAGAGAGACAGAGAGGGTGTACAGAAAGAGAAAGGGCTCACAGAAAGAGAAACCATGCACAGAGAGACAGAGAAAGGGAGAGAAAGAGGGCGAGGAAGTGAGGCAGAGAGCACACACACAGAGAGACAGAGAGGGTGTACAGAAAGAGAAAGGGCTCACAGAAAGAGAAACCATGCAAGTTACTAGTTATTATTATATGTAAGAGGGATTCCTGGAGGCATAAGCGGAGACTAGTCCTATTTTGATAGACTCGTTCTACACAAAATAACAGGGTTGTTACATTATGAAGTCTGATTTCATTAAAATAATAAGAGATCGATTTGAACTCTAACTATTGGCTGCTTTAAAGGGACAAGGAAATATTGTATTTGTTAATATGTCAAAGTGTATATCTGATTTAAAGTGAAGGACCCGGAGCACAATAAACCGATACAAATGTTTAACTGCTCTGTAAGTTAAATAGCAGTAATATATCTAAATGAGTCCTAAATACTACATTATGGTCTATACACTTTCTGTTAGGTTGAAAAAAAAAAATATGTCTGAATATAGACTATATACTGAACATAAATGGACAACGTTCATATCCTTACTAAATATACATGCTTATCACCATATACCAGCTGGAAATAAAAGTAAAATAAGTAAATCACATCCAATGCGGCTTAACAATGTGATTTAAAGATCAAGATACGGAATAACAGCATTTAGATTATATTAACAAGAGGGGACAGAGACTGCCTTACGTAAGTACAAGGAAATCAACAAGGCAGCAAAAGAGCTATTAGACTGGCTAAAATAGGAAATGACAAGTTAGTTGCAAAAGAGAGTAAGACTAACCCTAAAATATGTTATAAATATATTAATGAGAAGAAGGCGAGGAAGGAAGCTATAGGAACATTACAATGTGACACGGGCTGTCTGATAATTAGTGACCAGGAAAAGGCAGATGAGTTAAATAGGTTATTTTCTTCGGTATATACAAGGCAGGTACTAGTGGTTAGGAATCTGCTGGGGCCACACTATCTTCACCAAATAATTGGTTAACATGGGAAGAAATCCAAAAGTATGAGGTGCTGATGGAATTACATCCAAGAAATGGGGTTCTGTAATACCCAAACCATTATATACAGAGTCCTATCAATTCAAAATCCTACAAGATGATGCTGTGAAATTGTTGCTTACATTATGCAAACAGTGGCCAATAGACTGGAAAAGGTCATTCTACATCCAAATCCCAAACCAAGGCAGTGCGAAAGAGTGTTTCAATTTTCGAAGAACTGGGCACATTTCATATACCAGCAAGGTAATGCTTAAGATTCGGAGAGCTCGGCTTCAACAATATATGGACTGAGATTTTCTAGATGTGCAAGACGGGTTTGGCAAAGGCACAAGAGATCAAATTGTCAATGTCTACTAGACAATAGAGAAAGCAAGAGAGTTTCAGAAAAGCATTTACTTCAGCTTCATGGATTATTCTAAAGCCTTTGACTGTGTGGATCACAACAAAATGTGGCAAAAAATTTCATCGTCCTTCTGAGGAATCTGTATGTGGACTAAGAAGCCACGGTCAGAACCAAAAATGGAACAAGTGAATGGTTTAAAATGCAACAAGATTGTATACATCATGCCTAAGGCTGAGCAAATCTCAAGCAGGAATTAATATTGCTGGAAGAAATATCAAGATACACAGATGACACTACTCTGATGGCTAAAAAAGAGAAGGAACTAAAGGACCTATTAATGAGGGTAAAATAAGGGAGTGCAAAAGCTGGCCTACTACTCAATGTCAAAAAGACAAATTACAAGAAGATACAATCAATCAATACTACAGAAAGACAAAGTCCAATTGTTCACTGGAAGGTTTGATCACAATATTGTGGCCATCTCATAAGAAGACAGGATTCCCTGGAGAAGACTCTGATGCTGGGAAAGACTGGATGCACATGAAGAAGGGGACAGAAGAGATGGATAGATGAGGTAAGATAGATGATGAGGGAGCTCAGAGGGGCAGTGGCTGATAGATGTGCCTGGCGGGCTGTGGTCCACAGGGTCATGAAGAGTCGGGCATGACCGAACGTCTTAACAACAATTAATATTATTATATAAGAATTAAGTGAAGATGTCAAATGGGATTATCTAGTTATCAATCAAGGCTTTCTCAACTAGGCATGGAGACAAAGTGGATGTAGTATGAGCAAGCTTCAGGTGAACTGAAGCACATGATATGGTTATGAGGAAAAGACCCAGAGAGCCACCACTATTGCAATGCCAACTCAACCACTGGACATACCCATGCAAATCACAATCATGGATTATAATGATTAACTGTTTGACAAAGCAAAAGAAAGAATGTGTTTTTGAAGCTTGGCCAAAGCTTTATCTGTGATACATGCTGCTTAAGTTGTTCTCAGAAAGGTCTCATGAGTTTCATTTGAACATGCCTAACAATAAATTCCATAAATTGCTTGTTTGTGACAATAAAAATGAAGAACTACAAGTTTTTTTATGCACTACGACCTTATTGTGTCTGGATTTTAAATAAATGAATCAGACTGCACAAGCCTGCCCTCCAGGGGCAGACTAGAAAATGATTTAAGCAAAAAACACTATGGTCAAAGCTTGTGATATTATACAATTGACCACTGGCCTTTACCATGAACAGAACTGTATTCTGAGAGGGGTTACACGGCATAAATGGTGCCTGCTTGTCCATCGTACTAGCGTCATAGATAATCCTTGTGACAACAAAAGCATCCATTTTTTGGAGTAGTATGTATCAGTTTTATAGATATACTATCTATGTAAGATTAAAGGCATATCTAAATTGGCTGGAATAATACATTTCCGCAATCCTGATATACGCAGCACATTTCATAAAACATTTTATTTTTATTATGATCTAAAAATCCCTCTAATCCTTATTATGACGCCCCAGGGTTGTTTTCACAGGCACCTGGTCCTCCCCCAATCAGCATGGAGCATTTGGGGACCAATTTTATATATATATATATATATATATATATATATATATATATATATATATATATATATATATATGAAGTTTATACATGTTTCATTTAATGTTTTTTTTTTTTTATGCAAAACACAACTTTGGTGATGTTTATCACAAAGAACAGAGTTTCATGTCTTGGTAAATAAGAATATGTTGCATTTGCACCAACACTTTGGTCCTGACCACTCAAACAGTATTTTTTAATTGAATGCAAATATTTACAACTATTTAAAGAACATTTACTTTGTACAATCCTGTCCTGTGTGGTTCTGTGAACAACAAAAGGGAACATCAACATCACTCCTTTGTCCAAGTTCGGTTTTCTCAAAGGAAATAATTATATTCGTTTGACATTACACAACCAAGTCCTCATAAAACTGTGCTGACTCCTAATTATAATATTGAGCTTTCTTGACTATATTCCTGAAAATGATTCCTTAGTAACCTTTCTGGGAACTTCCCCACAAGAGACATCCTACTTACTTATATATTATTCCCTGGCTGAGCTCTAGTTTCTTTCTTGAGTAGTATCACAAACTGCTTTGCTGTAGGATCGAGTCTGTTGGATCTTGAACAATTAAATGCAACTGGAGCCACCATTTTTCTTTCTACTAATCAGTTTCTAGAGGTAGGAAGATGGCTTGGATGTAGAAGACGCTTTCATCTTCTTGTATGGAAATGCTGGAAGTATATGTAGTGAAAATATCGGTAGATGAAGATGTAAGTGATGCAAGCTGCTCAAAGAGTCTTTGGAAACATTAAAGACTATAAAGTGATCTAAATAAACAATAATAGAGCAGCATCTGTTCTGAAATAAATACGTTAGATTATTTTTGGGTACTGCCTTATGCTATTTTTATCACACCACTCTATGAAGTAGAGTATGGTCCAGTGGTTAGGATTTAGTGCTTTCACCGCTGCAACATGGGGTGGATTCCAGTCAGGGAACAAAGAGGTCCTCCATATTCCAAATGAGGGGGTACTAGGGATTTGTATAGTGGCAGAATTATATTTGCCTCCTTTGCTTCTATACCCTTCTTAATAGATGCTAATATTTTATTTGCCTTTGCAGCTGCTGCTTGGCATTTTTGTAATTGTGCAGTAGTCCTATAAAAGTCTATTGGCATGGCTTATTCAAAACATTGTTAAACTGCAGAGTTTCTTTGGACTGTTGAGTGGTGCTAAGTGATTTAGGACAAGATCTCTATTTCTACTGGCTGCTTCATTGTCAAAGTATCACCGTGGTCATATTTCTACAATGTAAAATAAATAAATAAATACACTTAATGGGAAGAATATCTTTAGAAAGCAAAACATGAATACATAAACAATCATCACATTTTGAAACTTTGATATGTGTTCATTTTGCCCTCTACTTTCTTATGAAAACGAATGAACTTTCCAACAATCATGCCGAAAGTGCTGGCAGTTGCAGATGCCACATTCTAAATGGTGGCTGACAGAAACTTCTTGTGCATTCAAAGTCTCCTCATAACTCAGGAAGCTGATCATCAAAAAAACAAAATTGTTATAGAAATGGCAAATAAAGATCCCCTAAAAGTGGACAAAGGAGGTTCCAAATATGGTTGATTTTAAAAATATAGGTAATTATTTTAAATATACCTTTTCCTGCAGAAAATATTGCAGTTTGCTATTTTAGCTGTCAGCCAACACAAAGAGTCATATCTCTTAAAAATTGGTTATTATTGTCAATAAGGTTTGGTTCCAGCCAGGGAACCAAGAGGTCACACCACCATGAAGCCGAGCAGGGTTGGGCTTGGCCAGTACTTGGATGGGAGCCCACCTAGAAATACCAGGAGCTGTATGCTCTGGCACACTGGAGAAGCAACTGACAACTCACTCCAGTATCTCTGCCATGAATACTAAGTGGAAAAGCATGGTATGTTGCGGCCCATGAGGTCATGGAGGGTCGGATATGACTGAATGACGATAACACAAATTGTCAATAATGGGACAATACAATTCATGTGACAAATGAAAGCCCAGACATGATCCCCGGGGTCTTTTGCTTTATATACGACTTACACTGTACACTATTGTGGTCAAACAGTAAATATTGGTGATCTCTCATTAAAAACAGATATGACTGGGTGGTTCAGAAAGGTTGAATGACAGTTAAACATTGCAAACTTCGGTCATATATGAGAGATCATTACTGTCACATTAACAGAACAGTATGCAATGTTATTTCCTGATTACTTTCATGTTGAATGTTATTGTTGTTGTTCAGTACTTCAGTCATGTCCGACTCTTGGTGACCATATGGACGCCAGGCACATCTGTCTGTGTCAGGTTGTCCTTATCCATATGATTTTCTTAGAAAAGATACTGGAGTGAGTTGCCAGTCCCTTCTCCGCTATTTGCTTGACCTCTCTGCTATGATTACAAATATACATTTTTATATAGAATTCAAATTGTATTAAAACAAACCAAAATGTTTTGCAGTAAACTAGAAGTCTGTGTTTCACCTGTCAATCAGCCTTTATGATGCACTTTATGATTTAAAAATGAAAGTAATACGAAGTAACATTGCACCACTTTCTGGATCACTAGCTTGTCGTGGTGAAGGGGCTTGTGTACCTCAATAAAGCTGTGAGTTACACCATGTTGAGTCACCCAAGATGGCAGGTCATAGCAGAGAGGTCAGGCAAATCACGGAGAAGGAACTGGCAACCCACTCCAGTATCTTTGCCAAGAAAGAAAATCATATGGATAAGGACAACCAGAGACACAGACAGATGTGCCTGGGTCCATATGGACACCAAGAGTCGGACATGACTGAAGGACTGAACAACAACAACATTCAACATGAAAGTAATAAGGAAGTAACATTGCATACTCTAAAATTACACTTTTTAGGAAGGGAAACAATTTTGTTCAGCTATGTCCTCCAAATATTGTGAATAAATTAGCTAAGTAAAGCAGCCAGTACTGAGCTCTCTATTACGCACTGAAATAATAGGCTTAAAAATATTACTGTTTTTAATTTGCATAAGAACCAGTGCCTGCTAAAATTAGGATTTTCTATAAAGATAATTTTATGCTCATGGCTTCCATACCTGCTAATGTTACAATTGTTTTGACATAATTGACAAATATGTGACTTTTTTCTGCAAGCCACATTGGTGCTTAAAGCAAACTGCGATTTGTTAATAGGAAAAGCACTGCACATAAAGTTATATTACAGTATATATATATATATATATATATATATATATATATATATATATATATCATTTAATAATATGTGTCATGGGGGTCCCTAGAGACCCCCATCATTGTGGGACCCATGGTACAGAGATTTATGCTAGGTACATGGGTTCTCCACGGTTAAAGTCAGAGACCCACAGTGGTCCCTAGGGATCCCACTGGAATTAGTTGTTCCCCAAAGCAGAAGGGGTGGGGAAGTGGTGGCTGATGGCCCCCCTGTGTGCGGAGGGGAGTCCTGGGAATACTCGGGCTCATAGAGAGTAGCGGGTGTTTATGGGGGTAAGCCCAGGTTCATAGGAGGCAACATGGTCACAGGAAGAAGGGTTATTAATCCCAGCATTATTTTTTTTTATTGTTTATCCCTCCCTGGCATGGGAAGGAGTTTACATTGTAAGTTTTCAATCATGTAAGGTGCTCCACATGTACACTAGATTCTAAACTCAAAGACCGGACTCTCCATTTTTTGCAATGTGTCCGTTTTTATTTTGTCTCATACTTAACCCTTGTTCAACGCTATGGAATTTGTTGGCGCATTATAAATAAAGATAATAATATATATGATATGGGATAATGTTAAGGCTAGTGCAGTGTGTTATGTAGTAGGTAGCGTTGGGTAGCATTGCGTTTCAGACTCATTCAGTATACTATGTGTTAGATTGAGAGAGCTACAGGCAAAGCCCCCTGGGTATGAGTTAATAAGCTACAGAATTTTGTTTTGCAGAGCCATGTAATAGCTCCTCCAATTTTCTTGTAGGAACTCCCATAGGTTTACAGGAGCCATGTAATTGATTCCTTAATTTTCAAACTAACAACCGATTCTGCAATGACCAAAAAATATTATTATTATTAACTTTTATTTCTAATGCCCCAACATATTCTGTAGCGCTATACAGGGAATAACGACAAGCACCCTGCAAATGGCAAACTCTCCTTGCTGTAACCACACATGTAAGCTTATCCTTTTGGGTTTGTTATGCATTCTAATCTAAAAGGGAGAAAGTGAAATTCATTATCCAATGCATTATTACAGTAATGATAGTATATAAGCATTGTGAAAAAATATATCTTTTTGGTTCTTTCAGGACCTCAGAGAATGTTCCTATACACTCAATAGATCGTGTGATGCAACCCCACTCAAGCTAAACAATCCGTTTGAGGCTGTAAATGATAACCAGGCAGCATTGAATCCAAAAACAAATTCACAGATAAAACGAGGTAGTGGAGATTATTATCCACATTTATGATCTTGTGCCAGAAGTCGTCCTTACCTTTATGTTACAGGCTTGTTCCATTAATCTTCGAGCATTTTCTTCAGCTCGGTAACGCTTTGGCAGCTGAACCCGGAAAAACTTTAAGGCTCCTTCAAAGTCAGCTTGTAGGAGGTCTTCTTTGGAAGTCTGAGAGAGATAAAAGAAAGATACACATATTAATGAGGCTTAAAAAGGATAACTATTGTTATACATTTAAAAAAAACTTTTTAAATGGTTACTTGAATATATGCACAATGTTTTAGAATGGAAGTCAAATAACAGAGCCTCTCATATATTACCTTTTATATACAATTATGTGGGGTCTAACATTTTAGTTTCTACCTATTCAAAAAAAAACTAAGTCAGAGGTGCTCATCAGAGAACGAACCAACCTAGGTTAGTTCTATGGCCATGATAAGCCACTCTGAGAGAAACCTCTTTTAGCTCACTTGTGCCCTTCACAGGGAGAAAGATCCTGTAGTATATCAGTCTGGTCCCACTCAAAAGAGTGACCCAGCCCCAAAATACCATGCAATTCTACCCTGAACAGGAGAAACAGCAAACCCCAGACGCGTTTCAGCCTTTATGGGCCTCGTCAGTGAGGTGCAGCTGAACTCTCTAAGGCACAGTGAGCAAGGGGTCCACGTCTGGAGTCCCCTACTACCCTTAGGGAGACTAAACCCTAAGAATAATTTGCATAAACAAAAAAACTAAGTCAGAGGTGCTCATCAGAGAACGAACCAACCTTAATAGGTTAGTTCTATGGACATGATAAGCTACTCTGAGAGCAACCTCTTTTAGCTCACGTGTGCCCTTCACAGGGAGAAATATCCTGTAGTATATCAGTCTGGTCCCACTCAAAAGAGTGACCCAGCCCCGAAATAGCAGGCAATTCTAACGGAATATTCATTAGTTTACAATGATTATCCCTCCTGAGAAAATAACACGCAGGATCAGCTGATAAATGACAATGGATCCAGTAATAATGCATAAATGAACATAAGATACAAAAACATAAAGGTTGTTTTTACTTGTTTCCTTTTTTGCAATCTAAAAATATGTTGCCCCTTTTTAAGAGGTACCTCTTGCCCACCAATGATGAACATTGGTATGTGTTGGTGTAATAGAACATAAAACACATTTACACCAACAAAGAAAATGTCTGTAATGCAGTATATGGTGACATATAGGGCTGTGTTATATACATCTTAGATCCAGTATGTTGTAGTTTTATGTAGCTGCCCCACTTGTATATCCCAGTAGAACAGCTGCTCTGGAGAACTTCCTGGAACAGGAATGACAACCAATCTCTTCTCTTTAATCACTAGGATAGTTACCTAATACATACACCATTTACAGTCTTCAGTGAGCCTATGTCTTTTAGTATTGTCCTGCTATCAGAAACAGTGTTTAAGGGTTTTCCATTTTCTTGGTCAATTAAAATCACATTCACTTGTTACCAAAGAACAACCAATATTAAGATCTTTCCATGTGATAATAAATTGCTTTCGGCCTTAATATTATGTCAGTAAGATAAATTATAGATATGATAAAGAATACTTGCGGTCCTTGATGTATTTGTAGGAGCTATATGTAATAAAAATATTGAGCGTCTAGTGGTCACTGCATGAACATCACTGAAGGTAAATGTGGCATCTTAAGTATATGCACTAATAAACTTTTAAAAGTCCTCAATGCAAAGTACTGGAGTGACGAGAACCTCTCACAACAAGTGTCCAGAAGTAGACCCAGCCCAGCAGTACAATGGCTGGATAACAAAACAACGATACTAATGGTCAACTGAAACGTTGCCGTGAGACTGCTTGGCAGAACATTACTTCTGATGGTTACCACTATAGGTGACCCCCGAATACAATATTAAGTTTGCACGAGAACGGAGCAATTCTGTGAAAGTTTAAAACGCAACTTGGAGAAAATAATCCAAAACCAATTTGAATGCTAGGAGTACAAGTGAAAGTATGCACTTAACTATCAGTATAGCAAACCGTGGCAATGGTTACCAAAGATGCCATAGTCGCTTCATATATTTGTCCCAACATAACGGACTACATTAAATATTGCAAATACGGACACTTGGGGGGGAAGTGCAGGGGCTGGCTATTTGTTTTTACATAATTCACCAATATTCCATGTTTTTATGAAAAGGAAATCAAGGTCTGGAATCCATATATTTTATGGATAGACACACAAGTATATTAATATCATGGCATTCAGAAGGACAAACTTTACATTGTAAAGGTGATTTAGGAAAAGCGTAAAGTGTTGCTGTAGTTGAGAAATAGGACATATTATATAACACAATGGAGGGCAGAACACAATTGGATGGAGTTCCTGATTTGGCCCCAGGTCAGCTGATTAACTACCCCTGGTTAAGTGGAATGCAACAAATATTAATGGCACCACTCAATGCCAACTCTACAACGGGCTCCATTAAAGGTGATTGTTACCATACAGAAGTGGTTATCGTAAAGTTTCTAACAATCCCCTTGTACATGGTATTCTACTTATCCATAAGTAACAGTTCTTTAAGACGTCATGTGTCAGCCACAGCTGACAAGTTGGGTTTATGGAGAATCCATAGGTCGACCATTGTTTTGTAAAAGTAAGAATATAATATGGGTGCACAGGATATATTCATGCAGAAGGAAAACATGCAGTCCCTACTAGACAAAATGTAGATGCAACAAGTCTCACCGCAAGAAGTCGGGGTACAAACAAGCGATGTCCCATGCCCAGAAGCTCCAGAACACGAGAAGCATACTCGTTGACAAAGTTGCTCTTATCATCCTGAATTTCCTGTGACTTTTTCACAGGAGGGGACAGTTTGGGGGCTGGAGAGACAAAAGGGATCCTTTCCTCCATAAGGTATGGATGCAGGTTCTCACTTTATCAATGAGGAAACTTGGAAAGGAATGCCAGCCAGTAAGGTGGTGGCTGAGAATGCGTAGGTTTAAGTGGTCATGTATTTAAGAGTGTTGGGCATCTACAGTATGGCACGCCAATCTGCCTCTCTGCACATGGGGAGCAGCCTTAGGATGAAGCAAATCCAGACAGCCATTGGGAAAAATGCAAGTAAAACAAAATAGACTAAAGGTACACTTGCTGCAGGAATCAAATCAGGAAATGGTGATAGAAATGTTTATGATGAGAAAGGAAGCGTATAGAGAGAGAGATTACAGGGCCCAGCTTCTCTATGTGGAGCTGCAGGGAGAAGCGATGAGATCACTGCATCCACCAGTGCTGCTGCTGCTGCCTCTCATCATGAATCAGTAATGAAGGAGGGAGGAGAAGGGAGGTGAGTGATCAAGGAACGAGGGAGGATGCCTGCTAGAGGATGCTGTAATCAGAGACCAATAGAATTCCACATTCCCCCACCATCTATTTCTCCTCTTCTTCCCACTGTTACCATCTTCATTTGGTTTCAGTTTATTTGTTCACACCTACAGTGCATTTTCAAGTCTTTTTGTGTGTATTCATTTTTTTATATATTATTCCATAACAATATATAGAAACAGTGGCCCATATGCACTAACAAATAATGTCAGAATAACCAAGATTTTGAGTATATTGAAATGTTCCTATTGTTTGTATCTGGAAGACGTCTGCGTCTGCAAATTATTTCAGGTGGAACAAGCCAGGTATTTCCCTAACGAGGACTGATATGTCAATGGGAAAGGAATGATTAAAGCGACTGCGCCCTCTAGTGCTAGACTGAAAACTAGCATCTCAGAATAGTTTTCTTTTTGCAACGGTCACTCTTTTAAACTATCACTTAAAGGTATATCTAAGTCTCCTTGTGTGTAATTGTATATAATCTAACACATATGGCTTATATCAGACACAAATTACATGAAACCATTCTATAAACACACAGATTTATTTTATTAAAAAATAAAACTTGTTCCCCCACCCCCAAATATGCTTACATAGGCACAGTGTACCTACCAATAGAAACACTGCATTTAAATACTAATTTTAACCCTTTACTAACCTTCAAGGCAGCTGCAGCTCACTGCAAAGATCTACAGACCAGTGTCTGAATCTTCTTTTTACAAGGGGAACTACACATCCAATGATTCCTTACAGCACAAACTACTATCACATTAATCAAAATTAATCATGAATTTTATGCTAATTGTAGCAGAGATATCCAGGGGTGTTAACACAAGTACACCCCTACTGATTCTCCTTTATCAGATGAAGGAAACGTAGCTATGCCTTAAAGTGTCATATTTATACTGTTCTCTTTGGAAGAACTTGACTTGATAATGTGCAAGATGCTTTTACAAATTTTATCAACATAGAAATATAGAAGATCTCTATGCAGTTCTGTTGAAACTTCCGCTCTAAATAGCACACTTGACAACAGAATACAATGCAAGACCAAGTCCCCACTCAAGGTTCAAAATGGAATCCCTCATGACACAAGCAATGTCAGAAACATATAATATTTTCTCTGAAAGTTACTAATCTATTACATACTCTACAATCATTCAAAGCTTTTACTATAGGGACCCATTAAATGCATACATTTTCTTTTTTTTATATAATCTTATCATGCATACCCCAAGTAGGGTCACCCAACATGGGAAGGTCATAGCAGGGAGGTCAGACAAACCCAGGTCCACTGGAGAAGGAACTTCAGTATTTTAGCCAAGATAGCACACCCAGACACAATACGTGCCTGGCATAGGGTCAAAGAGAGTCGGACAAGGCTGAACAACAAAGATCATACATAATAGCTTACTGTAAGATGGCGGTAAGGCAAAGTTTATCTTGCGTTATATTAAAAAGTTCCCTTTCACTCAGTTTTGCAGGTGTTCCTTTATTTGATTTGGGTGCGGCCGTGTTACAATCCGATCCAATGGCTCATCCATTCCCAATCATTTTCATGCCAAACCATTTTAGTGTCTGCAAAAGAAACTAAGAGTAGACTTTCCCCAGCAATGGGTATCTGACTATTATCATAATGCTTTGTCACTTTAAAGATGTATACCAGTAAAAACCTTAATTCTACCTAAATTAATTGAATATCTTTAACCAAAACTGCCCATTTTCCCTTGCTGCACTGCAGAAAGCCAGCTCTTTGATTTCCACAACTCTTGTATGAATTATTTACGGTTTAGTAAACTTGTTCAGTATAAAAAGAAAAGTCGCACCATAAGGAAGTTTCCTCTAGCGCACATAGTGTTAATGTTTCCCAGCACTCTGTCAGGTCAGTGAAAAAGACACATTTAGGGGAAAATCCCACGGTTTAGCTGCACTGGTCAATGGACTTTTGTTGAGCAAGTAAAAACTCCTATAATACAGTGGTTGTGGATGTTGGGATTGGTTGATCCAGTGACTAGCCTAGCACTCAGGATGGACCACTGATATTCTTCAGACTAAATGTTCATGTGTATATATAATGAACTCACAAGTATAGATACAATAATTGTGGTGTATTTCTCTCGTCCACATGACTTGGACAAAATGGAGGAATAATACCAGACAAGGGGAACAGAAACTGAAGAAGCTGCCAAAGGCGGGGAAACGCGTCTATCTATTTGGTCATACATTTCTACACATTTTATATGTTTTGACTTTTTAATTGACAGTTTTTTTAGTTCATGGATTAGTTTTTGTCTTGTATAAGCCGATTCTGAAGATTAAGATTTCCTATTTGATCTGGTATGTATGTACCATTATGGCAGATATAATAAAGAACTGTTTGGATTAAACACTATCCATGTGGTTCATTATCCTGCATTTAGTATCCAACCTTTGTATTAAGTCCTCCATAATAGTCTCATAACCTGACACAAAGACTTTAGATATTTCAAATTTCTACTGGTAAAGCCTATCCAAGACAATGCTTAGTCTCTTATATCCTTGATACAGTTGAAACTTTATCAAGGATATAAGAGTCTAAGCATTGACACTACTATATCATACACATTTAAGTGGTTTAAATAATATAAGAGGTGGTTATAATGTCACCAGAACATTGAGTATATGGTATTAATCATATTATTACATATATTTTACATTTTAAAGTCCTTAGTTTTATATAAATAATAATAAAGGTTATATTTTAGGTTATATTTTAACTTATCAAATCTCTATAGGTTATCATAAGAGTATTCCTATTTTGACTGATCATCCAGTCAAATTTGACTAAACATTGTTTTTGCCACAACAGAAACCAGACATAGTAACAGGCATATGTAAGTTTCCTGGATTATGAAGCATCTGATAGAGGAGAATCAGTTGTGTATGAAAACGTTGTTTTGAATGAAACAAATCCCCAAATAAACATTAACAAACTCACCCTGATGTTTGCTTAATCTCTTGAGTTTGCAAGCAGTTGATTTGGTGAGTTAACACCCCTGGAAATCCCTGCTAAAATTGGCATAACATTATATAATTATATAATTATTTTTGGACAATCTCAGCAGTTAATACATTGTAGCAATCTGTAAAGCCAGTTTGTGTGCCAAATAATCATGGGATGTGTAGTCCTGTTTTTACCCAGGAACAGGAAGTAAGGAGGATTTTGCATTGTGCTGCTGTTGGCTTGAAGGTAAGTAGAGTTCAAATCCGTACAAAATGCAGTGTTTCTATGGGTAGGTACACTTTGCCTATGTAAGCAGCTCTGCGGTGTGGATTTTTTTAAATTTTTAAATAAAATAAATCTGTATGTGTATAGAATGACTCCACGTAATGTGTTTGTCTGATAAAAGCAGCATGTGTTAGATTGTTGTTGTTCTGTCCTTCAGTCGTGTCTTACTCTCGGTGACCATATGACGCAGCATACCAGGCACATCTGTCTTTGTTTTTGGTTGTGCTTATCCATACGGTTTTCATGGCCAAGATACTGGAGTGGGTTGCCAGTTCTCTCTCGCTATGACCTTCCCATATTGGGTGACCCTACATGGTAAAGCTCACAGCTTCATTTAGGTACACAAGCCACTTCACAATGACAAGGTAGCGATCCAAAAGGGATATGTTAGATTAGATAAAGGTAAAAACAGGGAAACTTAGATCTGCCTTTAAGTTAAAAATACATTTAGTGCATCAAGTTCAACCTTTTTGGATTGCCTCTGATCCTTGTAATTAGTTACTTGATAATCAGGATATTTAAATTGTCAATTGGTATTCTGTAGCCACTGGTGTGCATAATAATCCCACAAAACCAATGAGCATCTCTGGAATGACTTACTTTAAAAACAAATGTCTAGACCAATGTACAGTGAGTTTTCATGCTCAAAGTATAACATGCTGAAATAGTCTTTATCAATAGTCTTTACCAGAAAAAAAACTGAGGAACATGTGTATTAAAGGACCATTGTACTACAAGACATAATGTATATCTTATAAAAAGACATTAACCTCATAGTTATTGGAAAAAAGAGTGAAAATGCATCGCAGACTCATTTGCATATCTCTGCCCAGTTTCCCAGACTGCAGTGCAAAAACATTTTCTTATCAGAATTTCAAGAAATAAAGTTTTTAACTTATCTTTAGACGTCCAAATGTGAACAGAAATATACATTTTTTTATACCGTATGGTGGAGGGCTTCTATCACTCTTCTGGCCACAATAAGTTAAATTATGTTATCAAGTATAGTACCTTGGTAGTACCTCTGTGACAGGTGGGAGCATGTTGCCTCTCTGGAAGCTCAAATTGGAGATCTGGAGAGGAGAATTGCAGCACTTAGTGATATTGCTCCACTGGAAAGGGAGCTAGTGCTCACTGAGTACAGTTTGGGGGCTAGCATGGAGGGTGGAGCTGGAGCTATTGAGGATGTCCAGGGAGGTAGCTGGGTTACAGTTAGAAGGGGAAGCAGGGGGAACAGGAGCAGGAGGCAGGCCAATACCGAGTTGGCAAGCACCAACAGATTTGCCAGATTTAGTGAAACTGTTGGGGATGTCCATTCAGGAATGGCAATGCCAGATAGGGCTGTTCCCTCTAACAGCCGGGAGAACAGATCTACTGGACTAGTAAAAGGCAGAGAAACAGACAGGTTTTGGTGGTAGGGGACTCTATTAGGAAGGATGGGAAGGTAGAAAGGGTGATTTGTCACCCAGATCCCAGCAATTGATCAGTTTGCTGTCTCCTGGGTGCTCGGGTTCGGCATGTTGTGGATCGGGTAGATAAATTATTGGGAGGGGCTGGAAATGAACCGACAGTCTTGGTGCATATTGGTACCAATGACAAAGTTATTGGAAGATGGCATGTCATAAGAATGATTTTATAGAACTAGGTAATATGCTGAAGGCAAAGACCTCCAAGGTAGAATTTTCTGAGGGAGACAGATGGAGCTTAGGGAGGTTAATGCGTGGCTAAGAAAGTTGTGCACTAAGGAGGGGTTTGGGTTTTTAGAGCACTAGGCTGACTTCTCTCTTGGGTACAATCTCTATAGCAGGGATGGATTGCACCTTAATGACGAGGAAGCTGCTGTGCTAGGGGAAAGGATGGTAGAACGGCTGGGGGAGTTTTTAAACTAATAGGTGGGGGGAGGGACTAGATAGAAGTAATGGGGTAGTAAATGTAGAGGGGGTAAGGAATTAATTAACTAGTCATGTGGGAGGAGATGAGGGAGGGTTAGTATAGTCAATAGGGAGGCACTGCTAAGTAACTCAAGTATAGTGGCAGGCACTCCAGAAGTAGACTCATAACATAAGGTGTATGCTTACTAATGACAGAAGCTTGCCAGGAAAAATGGGAGAGTTAGAATTATTAGCAGTAAATGAGAAATTGGATTTAATAGGCATTACTGAAACATGGTGGGATGATTGTCATGACTGGACTGTTAATCTGGATGGTTATAACCTATTTAGAAAAGATAGGGTCAATGGTAAAAGGGGAGGAGGGATTTGTCTGTATGTTAGGCCTGAATTTAAGCCTATAGTCCTTATGCTGGAACTAGTGATAATATTGAATGTTTGTGAGTAGAGTTAAATAGTGGAGCAGCAAATTCCAAAAGAATATTGGTAGGAGTATGCTATAACCCCCCAAATATAAATATAGAGGAAATGCATTTATTATTACAGATTGGAAATGCAGCTAAGCATGGGCAAGTTCTAATAATGGGAGATTTTAACTACCCTGAAATAAACTGGATGAGTGAAACCAGCAGTACAGGTAAAGGCAGCAGGTTCTTGAGTACACTCAGGGAGTGTTGAAATAGGGCAACCTTTGGGAAACAGTGAGCACAACACAGTCTCATTTGAGATTGAATAAAACTGTAAGAGGCCAACAAAAACTCTGAAATTTAAAAGGGCCGATTTTAACGGTCAAGGGGAACAATACAAAGTATAGACTGGGACAAAGAACTGACAGGTAAAAATACTGAACATAAATGGACAACATTTAAATCTGTACTAAATATACATACACATCGGCATATACCATGTGGGAGTAAAAGTAAAAGGAGTAAATTACATTCAACATGGCTTAACTGGGGTAAAAAACAGGCATTTAAATTATACAAACAAGAGATAACAGAGACTGCTTTATGTGAGTACAAGGAAATCAACAAGGCTTGCAAAAGCGGTATTTGACTGGCTAAAACAGAAAATGAAAAATTAGTTGCAAAGGAGAGTAACACTAACCCTAAGTATATAAATGGGAAGAAGGCCAGGAAGGACGCTATAGGAGCATTACAAGGTGAAACGGGCCATCTGACAATTAGTGACCAGGAAAAGGCAGATTGAAAAGGCAGAGCGAAATAGGTTATTTTCTTCGGTATATACAAGAGAGGTACCAGTGGTTAGGACACTGCAACAAAATGGGGCTACACTACCTCCCCTAAATAATTGGTTAACACAGGAAGAAAACCAAAGAGGTTGGAAAAAATTAATGTTAACAAAGCCCCGGGTCCTGATGGAATTCATCCAAGGGTACGAAGGGAACTCGGGTCTGTAATAGCCAAACCATTATATCTAATTTTTCAAGACAACACAGGGTCTCTACCAGATGACTGGAGAAAAGCAGAGGTGATACCAATATTTAAGAAGGGAGCAAGAGCAAATCCGGGGAACTATAGACCTGTAAGCCCCACTTCTGTAGTGGGAAAGCTTTTAGAAGGGTTAATAAGGGATAATATACAATAATAGGTTTATTCAAACAGGATTATAAGTAGGAGCCAACGTGGATTTATGAGGGATAGGTCATGTCAAACAAATCTAATTAGTTTCTATGAGGAGGTTCGTAGGAACTTGTAATAAGGAAACTCAGTGGATGTAGTCTTTTTAGATTTTGCAAAGGCTTTTGACACAGTGCCACATGGGAGACTATTTTGCAAACTAAGGGATACAACAGTTGCAGTAAATATATGCACATGGATTGAGAGCTGGCTAAAAGACAGGAAGCAAAGGGTTGTTGTAAATGGAACATACTCAGATTGGACTAATGTGGTAAGTGGGGTTCCTCAGGGCTCAGTATTAAGTCCTCTCCTTTTTAAATTTTTTATTAATGACTTAGAAGTAGGACTGGAAAGTATTGTCTCCATTTTTGCTGATGATACAAAGTTGTGCAAGGTACTTAAATCAGAAAATTATGTACTTTTCCTCCAAAGGGATTTGCATAAATTAGAGAAATGGGCAATTAAATGGCAGATGAGATTTAATACGAATAAATGTAAGGTTATGCATCTGGGAAGGAAAAATAACCATGCAATTTATAAACTTAATGAAACAAATCTAAAGGTATCAGATATTGAAAAGGATTTGGGAGTGCTTGTGGACAACAACCTATGTAACAGTTCTCATTGCCAAGCAGCAGCTGCAAAGGCCAATACACTTTTAGCATGCATTAAGAAGGGTATAGAAGCAAGGGAAGCAAATATAATTCAATCACTAGACACATCCCTAGTATAGCCTCATTTGGAATATGGAGTACAGTTTTGGGCACCACTTCATGAAAATGACATTTTATAACTGGAAAAAGTACAGAGAAGGGCAACAAAACTAATAAGGGGAATGGATGGGGCTAAGTTATGAAGAAATACTAACCAAATTAAACGTATTTTCTCTAGAAAAAAGGCATCTAAGAGGGGATATGATTACCCTATATAAATACATCCAGGCTCAGTATAAAGATTTGTCAAGGGAGCTTTTTGCGCCAAGTGGTTTTCAATTGACACAAGGACATCCTTTGAGGTTAGAAGTAAAAAGATTCCACCTTAAAGAAAGAAAAGGGTTCTTCACAGTAAGTGTAGTTAATCTGTGGAATTCTCTACCAAGGGAGGTGGTGACAGCGGATTCAATACATAATTAAAAAAAGGAATTGGTATATTTGTAAATAAAAAAGGTATTCAGGGTTATCCTGGTTAATTAGAGAGGGGGTATTGATCCAGGGAGAAATCCGATCGCCAGTATCTGTGGTCAGGAAGGAATTTATCTTTTCCCTTTTGAGACAATTGGCAAAGTTTCACTTTTTTTTTCTTTTCTGTTTGCCTTCCTCTGGATCAACTAACAACTAATCCGCATATTGCAGATCAGAGGAGATCTTAAATGGTGGAACTGGATGGGCTAGAAGTCTTTTTTCAACCTCAATTACTATGTAACTATGTAAAAGCAAAATGGCAATATCACTGTAGGAAAGCATTTGATTGGTAAGACAAATAATAATAATAATAATAATAATTTAGGAATAGATCTTGATATTAATTGCCCTTGGGCTATCTTTTTCACATCACCTCCTTAGCAGATTTGCACACTGCAAAAACAGAGGTGTCAGACACACACATGATAACATACACAACTTAATAGAGTGCTATCCTGGATGGTGTAGGTTATCTCTCATAATTTTCTCCACCCAGTATCTTTCTGATTAACAACATCTAAGTTATTTACATTGTTGGTGTTTAGTCCTTGTGTCCGACTATTTGTGACTCTATGGACTGCAGCAAACCAGACACATCCATCAGCCACTACCCCTGAGCTCAAGCTCATGTTCACTGCTTCAATGACCTTATCCATCCATCTCTCCTTCTGACATCCCCTTCTCTGTGTGCCTTCAATCTTTCCCAGCATCAGAGTCCACCTTAGGGTATCCTATATTCTCATGATAAAGCCAAAATATTTGAGGTTTAGCCTCACGATCATACCAACAGTTGAGCTTGATTTAATGTAATACTAATTAAGTAGATTGTCTTGTAATCCAAGGGACTTTAAGCAAGTTTCTCCAACACCACGATTCCAAGATGTCAGTTCTACGGCGCTCAGCCTTCTTTATTGTCCAGCTTTGACATTCGTATGTTACTACTGGAGATACAATAGATCTATACAGACTTTGGTGAATAATGATATATCTTTACTTTATAACGGTTTGTCCAGACTTGCCATAGCTTTCCTCTCCAGAAACAAACGTCTTTTAATTTCATGACTACAGTCACCATCTGAAGAGATCTTAGATCCCAGTTAATTCAAATCTGTCACTGCCTCCACTTCCTCCCCATCTATTTGCCAGGGACTGAGATTGCCGTTTGCCATGAACTTCGTCTTTTTAACATTGAGTAGCAGGTCAGCTTTTGCACTCTCTTCTTTTATCCTCATCAATAGGTCCTTTAGTTCCTCCTCCTTTTCAACCATCAGAGTAGTATCATCCGCGTATCTGAGGTTATTGATATTTTTCCCAGCATTATTAATTCAGGCTTTGGACTCATCCAATCCAGCCTTACGCATGATGTACAAATAAGATGACAATATACAACCTTGTCGCACTTTTCTGGTCTTGAACCATTCTATTGTCCCATGTTCGGTTCTGATCGTGGCTTCAAGGTCCACATAGAGATTCCCCAGGAGGAGGATGAGATGATCTGGTATTCCCATCTATATAAGTACATGCCCCATTTTGTTCTGATCCACTCAGTCAAAGGCTTTAGAATAGTCTGTGAATCAGAAGTTAACGTTTTTCTGGAACTTTCTTTCTTTCTCTGTCTGGCGGACATTGGCAATTTGATCTCTTGTGCCTCAGTGAAACCAAGCTTGCACCTCTTATAGTTCTTGGTGAATATACTGTTGGAGCCGAGCTTGCAGGATCTTAAGCATTACCTTGCTGGCATGTAAAATGAGTTTTCCAAATTTGTTGGCATGATACAAGCAACATTTTCACAGAACATTTTTTTTTTTAACAGTTAAACTGAGATTACATTACCTCCTGCAGCCTTGTTATCAACAATACTTCTTAGTGCCCAATCTCACTTTACTCTCCAAAATCTTAGGCTCCTGCTAATTGGACAAAATATTGAGGTAGTCGTTGCTGTTAAGATTCTTCCTGTGCATATTTTCTGTGTACTCCTACCTATCTGATCTGCTTCTGTCAAGTCATTACCATTTTTCTCTTTTACCATCCCTACTTTGGCATGGAAGGCTCCCTTGAGATCCCCAATTTTCTTGAAGAGATCTCTTGATTTTCCCATTCTGTTATCTTCTTCTATCTATTTATATAGCTCATTGTAGAATGCCTCCTTTATTATCATCCTTTATTTTTAACCCTCCAACATATTCCACAGCCCTATATATGAGTTAAGTACATGGCAAAACAGTTTTAACACATTGCAAATTAATAGAGGGTCCCATCTTTGAATACTTGTCTCTTCTTGCTATCCTCTCGATTTCTGCCTTAAGTTGGACAAATATGTTCCTATCTCCATCACCTCTCAGTTTGCCTTTGTAGTTTTCTTTCTTTTGGGGATATTCTTTGTTGCTGTTTCCTGTATAATGTCACAAACTTCTATCCAAAGTCCTTCAGGCATTCTATCTAACATGTCTAGTCCCTTAAATATATTTACCTCCACTACGTATTTACAGGAGATATTATTTATGTTGTATCTACTTGGTCAGATGATTTCCCCGCTTTTCTTCAGTTTAATTCTAAACTTTGCAATAAGAAGCTCATGGTGTGAGCCGCAGTTCCAGGTTTTATTTGATTCCATACTTTAGCATTCCAATCTCTTATGATGATAGTAACATCTTTTCTTAGTGTTATATCTATGAAGTGTTGAATATCTTTGTAGAATTGGACACCTTCAGCCTCTTTAGCATCCATTTTTGGAGCATAGACTTGGATCAATGTGATATTAAATGTCTTGCCTTGAATTTGAATCATTCTGTTATTTATGGGGTTGTAACCGGGCTCTGCTTTGCCCACTCTTTGACTGATTCTGAGGGCTACTACACAATGAAAAATGATTGATTTAGAAAAAATACTTATTAACAACATTTATTTATACACCTAAAGATTTTTATTTATTATTTCTAAGGTGCCCATTATTTCTCCTAATGAGGTAAGCAGTATTCAAGTATATGTTAATGTCTCCAAATTAACTATTTGGTCAATCTATTTTTGATGTGAGACTTACAATCCCTTAGATTGTAAATTTGTGAGTTTTCAGGCATGATTTTAAGGTCAAAAACAAGGCCCTCCATTCTTTATAAGGTGTTAATTTTATTTTTGCCATGTACTTAACCCCTGTAAAGCTCTACAGAATATGTTGGCTCGTTACAAATAAAAGATAATAATAATAAGATGATATTTGTTTTTTTTCAGTTGGACTAAATAGTTTAACTACCCAAAACGGTAAATAATTGTTTTACTTGCTGTTTTCAGGGATTTCCTAGGAAATGTTTCAGATAGTGTTGTGGTGTAAGCATAAGCTGTCTACCATACATATCATTAACCATACGTTCCTAACTGGCCCATATACATTTTAGATCTCCACTGATCTGGAATATAAGATTAATAGTTAATCACCTTAAGAAGTTGGGTCAACTTGGCTTAGTACAAATTGTATATTTTACAACTAATGGTAAAATCATTCAATTTGAATCACTTCAATAACAGTTGGGAATTGAAAAACAAGTCTATTACACTTATTTAGATATCACCCATTTTATTATTTTTTTATGTAAAACAGAGGTATGTTCTCCTTACAACACTAAAGGAGGTGCAAGTCATCAGGGAAATACACCAGCCATTGCACCCGTGTCTAAATCCAATCACCAATGGGAAATAAATACAACTAACTAGTGATAACAATGACTGGTTCAAAAGATTAAAATGTTCTAGTTTTAAATTTAGGAATCACACTATTTTGGAGACTAATCTTAAAGTGATACACAGAGTTTATACGGTTCCAAAAAAGATACACAAAATCTTTTTTAGCTATTCAGATAGGTGTTTTGGCGTTAGCCAGTCTGAAAGATCAAATCTACATATCTGTTGGTCATCCCCAACTACAAAAAAAGGATTTGAGGAAAAATGAAAAAAAAAAAAAACAATTGATCAATAACATGTCTGGCAAACAGATATTATGTATCCCCAAAACTTTAAAGACAAAAGATAAAAAACTATTACCACCCATTTCTGATATTGGTAAATGTTGTGGAGAAATACAAATATCTATCTATATATCTATATCTATATCTATATATATATATATATATATATATATATATAGATATATATCATTTATTCCCTTTGTAAGTACCCTTAGTATTTGGCTAGATGTAAGCGCTGAAAAAGTTAAATCTGCATGTCCCAGATTTACCAAGTTTAGTAGAAGCCATAAACGAAAGTGTACTCTAGCAGTACACAAGGCCAAAGCCCAAGGATGATCAGGATGTCATCAACTTGACCTATGTGTAGAGATTACAACTTAAGGGTATTCTGCGCAAATAATGTGACGTATCAGGTATGGTTGATGCGTGCTAACTGCATGTTCCACATTTTATTGGCTTATTAATAAAAATAAGCGTCTATTGGTCTAGAGATGGGAGGTGGTGTAATGTACAATTTTCTAGAAGGTAATAATGAAATGTACCATTTCCTGTATGTAGTCAATACTATAAAAGGTTATGTCTTGTATATCTTTGTCGCCAGTGGCAGACGTTATGAATGTCATTCTGTTGCTAATCCACGCATGTCCAAATAAAGTGAAGAAAACCATAGGCCTCTGTGTTTAGGTATCATGACTGGGTTTTGGAGTAGAAAGTCGGTTTGTGGATATGTTTTTCTTCTACATAAACTTCATATTGCAACAAATTGGAAAAAGTCTAATCTTTCTTTTCACTAAATTATTACCAACATTGATGAAGTAGCATTCCTTGGGCCTCATTCTATTATCGGCCGTAAATCGGCCGTAAGGCTGCGATTCCTTGCGGGGGTTCTGTTTGCTCGCGATTCTATTATACGGCCCCGCAAGGATCTCCCCTTACGGCCGGCCGCATATCTTGGAAACGGCCATAAGCTCAGAAATCTAAAAACTCAAAAATAAATTCAAGCCTGCACTGTGAAGCTCTGTAAATGCTAGGGATCATATTGGGGGACATGAGGATTAAAAGTACCCCCCTCTCAAGCTTGCACATCAGCCCAAACCCGAGTTCAAATTAACTGTTTATTTTCCGGCTGCGGCGTGGGCGTGTCTGAGGTGCTCCAAGCACTCTGGACTTTTTACATGTATATTTTACGTATATAAAAAAAAAAAATATTTTACGGATTTGAGTATAGGGTAATTATGTGCTATTTTTGCTAACACCGAATATCACTTTATAGACTCTGCAAAGTGCAGGATGGCTTTATTTGAGCTATTTTATGTGCTTAATTGGTGCTAGCGGGACCTGTTTGCTGCAAGTAAGCTGTGGCTCGTTTTTAGCCTTGCAGACAGGGTTCCCGGAGCAATAGAATCGCAACCAGGCTTTTCTTACGGCAGATTTCCTTGCGGCCGTTTTAGATCAAAGGCTTTCCTCCGGCGCGATCGGCCGCAAGAGATAGCAAGGCGCCGGCCGCAAGCCTGCCGGAGTCCCCGGCCGGAGGGGAATAGAATAGCCGGAAAGCTTGCGGCCGGTCCTTGCGGCCCCGGCCGATAATAGAATAAGGCCCCTTTACTTTTAGAAATGTTTGTCATTATATAATAAAAAATGGACACCATGGAGTAACAGAAATAGTAACCATAAACAAAAAAAACCCTAAGGGTCATTATTGCACATGATACTCACTTTACTTAAGATATCCGTCAGAAATACCCATTGTTCTTTTTTACAAATTGGTTATTTTTGTTTAAAGGATAAGAGTTTTAGTTTAAAAAACAAACAAAAAAGAAAACGGTCTACTTATATAGATAACTGGAAAGGAGATAAAGACATTTTACATCTCATCATCCCTGATCTGTTGTGGACCAGATAAGTATCCCTACCTTAGTGCAGCTAAAGAAAATAATGTTGTTCTTCTGGAGAGGAAAACTGGTTCATGGTATATGTCAATGTTCATCCCAGGGGATGAGCAAATATACAATAATTTTCACAAACATCAAAAACATGTTAAAAAACAAGTTCAAATATACACTAAAAACTGTTTACAAAAATATACAAGTAGAGAATTTTAGAGATAACAAGTGGCAACAAACACTGTTCTATAACATAAGTGACCTCATGTGACAAGCAGTACATAATCACTTATTTATCAAATGACCATGTAGATCAGCAAGAAAAGCACTTAATTGTCATGTAATAACATTAGTAGCTGTATAAGCCATGAACATAAGATATTTTTAGAAAGGATCCACATTTTTGAAGACTCTTTATATGTATCTTGTATTTATTTCATTATTTCCTGAAAGCTAGAGCAAGAAGGGTGTGTTTTTTTATCTATTAGCAGATTAGCAGTTGGTGGAAGAGTGAAAAAGACGACGTGAGAAGAATTTGACTCAACTACCTTCCCCAGCACATGTTTAGAAGCAGGCATGCTTGCATCAATGAATGCACACCCTGATCTCCAGATGTATATGTAAAAGCCCCTCTCACACATACACAAACTCACCATGGATGACTTCAGGGTCCACAATAGGCATTAAATTATTCTTCTAATTAAAAACCAGTCTTATGATTTTTTTCCCTGCAGGATGATGCTCTTAATCAGACTTAACATTTTCAAACATGTATTCGTTTTACTATACATCAGTAACAACATCTCAAGATCTGATCTCTGACTTGGCCAATTCAGAATCCTGATTTTTTCTCTTTCATCCAGAGATTTACTGAAGTCTACTTTTTATATACTTTGAGGTGCACAATTCACATCACTCTACATACTTACAATTCCCACAGAAGTGGATAAATTAAATCCATTTTTATTACTGTATATTTGAACAGTGCAGTATTCACGGATACCTTTTTATTCAATATATTTTTATTCATATGTGAAAATATTCTGCAATATTCTTATTATTTATTTGTATTATTGATATTTATGGCTACTCCAGTCTTCCTATCTGAGATGAAGAAATATATCACACTATAATATCACCTATTTTTTCTTGGTACTGTCCTTGCCCGTCATAAATGACGTTATCATATGTTATGTTCATTTGTCTGTTCTGTCTCTCTCTCTCTCTGTGCCCTCTCTCTGCGCTTTGTGTGCACTCGGTCTCTCTCCCTTCTCCTCCTCTCTCCCCCTCCCTCTACGCATCCTCTCTCTTTCACTCCATCTCTCTCTCCCCCTCCCCTACCTCTCCCCTCTTCTACCTCCCCCTCCCCTACCTCCCCCCCTCTTCTACCTCTCTCTCTCAATGTCTCCCCTCCCTCTGCCTACTCTCTACCCCTCCGTCCTCTCCCCCCCACCCTCCCTCCTTCTGCCTCTTCCTCTCTCCCTCCTTCTGCCTCTTCCTCTCTCCCTCCTCCTCTCTCCCTCCTCCTGCCTCCTCCTCTCTCCCTGCTTCTGCCTCCTCCTCTCTCCCTCCTTCTGCCTCCTCCTCTCTCCCTCCTTCTGCCTCCCCCTCTCTCTATGCCTTACTCTCTGACTCCTCTCCCCCTCTGTTTCTTCTCTCCCCCTCCCATTCTGCCTTCTCTCTCTCTCTCTCCCTCCATCACTGCCTCCTCTCTCTCTCGCCCTCCCCCTCTGCCCCCCAGGTGTTACTCACAGCTGTAAACTACTATAGGTGATAAAACCCTTTGGTTATACAATAAGTATTGACTCCAGCGTTATTTCTCGGGACATAAATCAAAGATGACAAAATATCAAAATTGTGAAACTTACTTTCAGGAGAGCCAGTGCCACATTGAAGATGATATTCAGACCCTGGAGGAACAAAAAGGAGACAGTTAGAAAAGTAGCATGTTGTTGCATAGAGGTACTTAAAGGGCCTCTGTATTTTGGAAAAAATAGGCACAGTCCTTTAAAAAAGGATCTTGTGTACCTGGCATAATGCATGTGGCACGTACAATATCTTTCTATTGTGTAAGTGGTGATGGGCTGCAGGGTATAATACAAGAGCCAGCCATGCATGACCACATGGATCAGTAGGAAGCTACAGTCTATTTTATGGGCATGCTCAAATATCATAGAAGATTACATTTGGGGCCAACTCACTTCATGCAATTACACTGTGAGGGTTAGAAAGATCTGGCCAACATAACCGCCCACCTGAGATGAGCAGAGGAAAATTAAAACAAATTAGTAATAATTCATAACTTTACAAAATTGGGTTAAATGGGCATAGTTTTAAAAGACCACACCTTACTCTACCATACTTACTCTACGGTGTCCCGTTAAATACCCTTGTAATCGCTATATTAGGGTAACCACAGTACAGTAACAGTGAGTATAAATTGCTAACTCCTAAGCATGTTCAGACTCTTCTGAGATCTAAGGCATTGCCTTTCTTACTATCAGGGATATAAGTAGATTGCACCATAAGATGATATACAAATAAATTATTATTAACAAAGCATTTACTTAATAGGTAGCTGGCACATGAAAACTATTTGACTTATTTTATTTGACTGACTTTTAAAGCCAATGTGATGTGGGAATCAAACCATAATCTCTTCTACTCATCAGGAGCAAGTTAGAGCTAGAGAGATAAGTGTGATACCCCATTGGCATGAGTCAGAAACCATTACTGGAGATCTTTGGCAGGAGCCATATAACAGCTACATTAATTCTCTCTTAGCTAAGTATCACCCTATGGGAGTCATGTGATCAAGAACTTGAACTTAAAGTGCCACTATAAATATCAACAACAAATAAAAATCATGCAACCACAACCAGGATGCAAAGGTTTGGACATTAAATAAAAAATTGCCATCAGAGACCATTATATAAATGCACCATTATGAGTTTTAAAATCAAACTTTAAAATGTACTAGTTTCTATGAGGTTTTCATGCCCCCCCCCCCTACACACACTTCCTTGAATCAAGGGGGTGGCTGTACTGTTCCTACAGAGTTGTGCGACTTGCGTGTCATCATCAATGATGATGTAGGTGCGCACAAGGTTGTGCAAGACAATAAATACGGTATTACTCAGTGCTTGCACCAAATGATGTGTGCTGTGATGAGACACCCGGAGACAAGTGGCTGCTGTGTAATGCTGAAGGGCAGCTAAAATTTTTATATTTTATAATATATAAAATATGTACATTGCATAATTCCGCTTATAGGGTCACCCAAGATGGGCAGGTCATAACAGAGAGGCCAGACAAATTGCGGTGAACTGGAGAAGGAACTGGCAACCCACTCCAGTATCTTTGCCACAAAAAAAAAACATATGGATAAATGCAACCAAAAACACAGACAGATGAGCTTTTCATGCTGTGTCCATATGGTCACAGAGAGTCTGACAAAACTGAAGGCCTGAGCAACAAATTGTATAGTTATCTGTCTTCAATTTGGTATACAAATTTTTGTATCTATTTCTAATTTCAGTGGTACATTAAAAATATTCTATGGCATATCAGTCTGGTCTCTCTCAAAAGAGTGATCCAGACCCAAAAATACCAGGCAATTCTACCTTGAACAGGAGAAACTTGGCAGTAGGGTGTAGCTGATAACTCCCTAAGGCACAGTGAGCAAGCGGTCCACGTCTGGAATTCCCTATAACCCTTAGGGAGACTAATCTTATTTGCATAAGCAATATCAAGTAGTGTTTAAGCAGAGAACAAATTATCCTTAATAGGTGGATCTGTGGATTTGGCCATTCACTCAGAGTTTGGCCTATCTCACTTGTGCTCTTCACAGGGAAAAATATCCTGTAGTATATCAGTCTGGTCCCACTAACTAGAGTGACCCAGCCCCAAAATACAAGGCAATCCTAATGTGAATAGGAGAAACAGCAAACCCCAGACGTATATTTCAGCCTCTCTTGGGCCTCTTCCTTAGCGAGTGCAGCTACACCTCACTGTCAACAGTAACACTCAAAGCTGTGCAGCTGTAAGGCAGATACAAATAAATGTGCGCCATACGTGGGCCATATGTTAGCTATACGCTCACCATACCCTGCAACACACCTGGCAGATTGGTGATCAATAATATAGCGCAGTTAGTTGGCTGATATGGCATTTTATGTGGTATTATGGCTGATGGTAGTGTTCCAAACATGACTAAGCAACACATCAAATGTCTATGAAAATACATGTTGTGATAGGTTATCAATCACTCCTTATTTATATATGGTGTTACAAACATACACTGTCATGTAATGCTCATTCATTATTGGCCATATAAAGAGGATTTATGTTTAATGCAACATTTTCTCTTTGATTTAATATCTCACAAAGAACATGTTCTGAAAAAAAGTAGCTCAGTAAAGGTAATTGAACCCCACAGTAGAGAATAATTGCGTAAACAAGTTAAGTAATAAAAGGCTGTATTTATTTATAAAAAAAACATGATTAAAGTGGCCCATTAAAGGAAAATTGTAGTCACGCTATTATATGTTTTTTCAATTTCTGTGTAAACTAATGAGTTTTCCATTTGTCCTGTAATAGGCATTGGAAGTTTTAGCTGCCACATTTTCGCTGTGCAGAATGAAGCTTCTCTTACATACAAAGTCCCCCCAATCTGAGGTCAGCAGAAGCCACAAAAATACATTCTGCTGCAGTATAATTGCAGATTAAAATATTTTAGATTGAAAGCTGACTTTTTTAGAAGAGCATATTTTAAAATAAAACTAAGTATCTGTTCTTACTGAGTACTCTGCATTACTCATGCACATAATTGCAGAAAGGATGAGTAATGTTGCTGCTAATTTTAAAGGAATTATGTTGCCATAGCTACATAATTAAATAGTAGTTTATTTTCATAAATGATATCCATCAAGTCTATGAGGCCTAAACTTAGGAGGGTGTAATTTACCCTGGTGGTCCAGTGGTTTGGATTTGGTGTTTTCACCACTGCGACCTGGGTTCGATTCCAGTCAGGGAACCAAGAGGTCATACCATCCTGAAGCCGAGCAGGGTTGGTCCTGCTCAGTGCTTAGATGGGAGAACACCTAAGTATACCAGGAGCTGTATGTTGTGGCCCACTGGAGAAGGAACTGACAACCTACTCCAGTAGCTCTACCATGAAAACCAAGTGGATCAGCATGGTGTGTTGTGGTTCATGAGGTCACAGAGAATCGGACATGATTATTATTTGATTTGTCACCTTTAGTTCCAGTTTAACTAACCGAAGGTTCGTACACAAGAAAAACTAATTTTAGAATTCAATCACCTCTAAGATTTCATTGAAAGAAGCTGCCCCCGATTTATAAGACTCAAGTTACTAATAATTCTGGTGGTACTGCTACCAACATATACATCTTAGTTAGTTTGTTTTGGATATCTGCATTGCTTATAAGGTGATTTCCAGGAAGTTTTTATCAATAATCTAAAGGCCAATACATGACTATTTGGACATAATCAGGCTGCAATGGGTCTGTCCAGTTATAGACAATGATTAATAACATGCCTAAATGTGATTATGGCTTTGAACCTCTAGAGGGCAGTGGTGTAGCATTTATTGGTTCTGCTAAACCAGCTTCACATACAAAGTAAAGGAATCTACAAAGGATAACGAGGTGTCTCAAGACATTTATTTGGCTTCCTAAAGAAAGTCATGAACATGGACTAAGCAAATCTACACCACTGCAGAAAAGTAAAGTCAAATATAGTATAGTCTTTGTTTGGTAAGGGGCATGTTCAAGGTCTTGTAGAATATGCATTTCCATTGTGACTTATAATACAACTGGATGGCAAGAACATGGCCTAGGTGGTGTAATCCATCTTTTAGTGATTTGTCTATTTCATAATGCATCAATGGAATATTAAAATGACACAAATGTAATATCTTACTTGACTTTGTTTTGGTGATTTTATACATTATTTGTACTATTCTCTAAATGATTAGCAATAAAATCAGTATTTGATTAAAACAGTGGTAGTTAACCTGGTCCCTACTGACCACTAGTGGGCGATTCAAGCTTTCATGGTGGGCGCTGGGGTAATCTCTAGGTAGCTTTTTTGATGAATGACCTCATAAACCGGAGACCAGCGGCACAACGCTTGGCTGGTTTGAGAGCTGGTGAGACAGCTTAGGGACAGCAGTCGGGACCGGATCACTCTCTAGAAAGTACAGGGAGATATATAGCTAGGGTCATATGATCTATGTAACCAAGAACGAGATAGGATAAATGGAGTTACTGCATCACCGGTGGGCGGTAAGGACATTCTACAACCAAAAGTGGGTGGTGGGTAATGAAAGGTTGATGACCCCTGGATTAAAAAATCAAATGGAGCTTTGGAAATTTACATTTGAACTAAAGTGTTGCAGGGTGAAGTTCAGGTGGTAGATAAAATAACAGAAATACCTAACAATATATTAAAATCAAGGACTTAGTAGGAGCTGGACCATCACTAGGCTTCAGAATAGTTTCGACCCTTTGTTGGAATGATGTCATATATTGCACCATTCTTCAAGAAGAACAGTCTCTAGTTCTTTGTGGAGTGAAGTAGGTCTAAACTGATTATTTTAACAGTATGTATGGGGACATTATCATCCCGGAATTTAAAAACATCACAAGGGCTGGTGCTTGTAACATGGGGTACATCTGGTGCTATAAAATAGCTACATGTTCTTGATGTTCTCCATGGCTGTTACATGACCATGCAGTGCAGTCATTGGACCTATTCCTCCTTACTGATGTAGTCTGTCCATGTTTGGCATGCAAGACTGTTCCATTTGGAACATTAAATAATTTTGCAGGTTTTGTGTGGATGCTCCTGCAATTCAGGCACTGACTATCTGGAGCATTGTTAGTTGCCTCATATTGCTTAATTGCTGTACTAATTGTAACAAAAAAACAAACTAAACACTATTGTAAGACTAATGCAGTGGTCCTATAAATTAGGAAAATAACTGGCATATCGGCAACAACACATAAAGCGCAAAAAAGGTCGGTCAACGGTCTACTTATATATACTCTTTTATATAAAAAAAAACGTTTACAACTTGTTTTGAGGAGATCAAGTCCTTTTTAGCTTGTGATTCACTCTCTTAAAGGAATATGTAAATTTCCTGGATTATGAATGCATCTGATAGAGGAGAATCAGCAGTGTATGACCCTTGAAAAATACCAAAATAAACATTCAGAAACTCAACCTGTTTGCTAAATCTCTTGCTTTTGCAAGCAGCAGCTTTTGTAAGTTGAGAGCCCTGAAAATCCCTGCTAAAATAAGCATATAATTTATAATTTGTTTTAGCCAATCACAGGCAGCTAAAACATTTTAATACAATGTAACAATCAATGATGGCAGTTTGTGCAGGAAGGAATCATGGGATGTGTAGTCTCCCTGTAGAAGGAAGCAGGATAAGCCAGACACCCGATATGTAGATTTCAACATTGAGCTGCTGCTAGCTTGAAGTTTAGTAAAGGGTAAAACATGTAGACAAATACAGTGTTTCTATTGGTAGGTACACTGTACCTATGTAAACCGCTCTGGGGGTGTGGAAAACAAGTTCTATTTTTAAATAAAATAAATCTGTGTGTGTATAGAATGACTCAATGTAATGTGTGTCTGATATAAGCAGGGTGTTTTAGATTAGAAAAAGGGAACAAATGTGAAACTTAGATACACCTTTAAAAATCTGAAACTAAATGTGTATTTTCAAGCGGAATCCTAATCAACAGCCTTGTAAAATTGTGATTCAGGCAGTTGAATAGGGCTCTATATAAGCACAGAGCATATTTTTTTACAGAAGTTTTTAGTTAGTGAAGACCTTGCTTTTGCATAGAAGTTCACTAACTAAAAACTTCTGTAAAAAAAATATATGCTCTGTGCTTAAATAGAGCCCTATTTAATTGGCCGAATTGTAATTTAATAAGGCTGTTAGTCTCTACCTAAAATCATTTATCAATTAACTGAAACGCTACATGAATCTTAGCTGATAACTTAACCAATTCAAGATATAAGACACCTACTGAGTTCTAACAGTACAAACATACATACATAGGAGAGGAACATGGTAACCAACGAATTACATGGGTAATAAAGTAAACGTTCAGTAGATGTGATGTCATATAGCTTTACCTCCAAAAGGAGAAGGTCCATGATATGGAACACCATGCAGAGGGGGAACTTGGCAGTAAACAGGCTCAGGAACCACTGGGAGGCATACATGTGAGCTTCCAAATTCAGTGCCATAAAATGGGAATTCAGATCTGGCAGTTGTTCCTGAAAAGAAACAAAATACTGTAAGCAAAAAAACGTAAATACAGCATTTAAATGACAATCCTTCATCAAGAAATGTTGTGTATAATTGTTTAAGTAAGTTAATTAATTGTATCCTTCTCTGAATAATTGTCATATAAAATTTACACTTCGATTACTTCAAAGAAGCCCCAGAGTAACAGTTTTTCACCTTCTGGTACTGCCCCTATGTTCTCGTTCTCTCTTATGGCATGCTTCACATCTATGATCTAAGGACACTAACATGCAGCTTGTCACAGTCTGTTTTCGAACAACATTGCACGGTTAGTGTCCTTAGATCATAGCTGTGAAGTATGGCATAACTGCAGGCCCCTCCCTCTGGGCGTTGCCTCAGGTCAAAGCTGTGAAAAAAAAGAGTGAAACGATACCCTTCATGAGAAGGGTCAGGCAGAGAGGGGGCAGTCCCAGGTGGCGAGAAACTTACTCAGGGGGCCACATAGAAATAAGTGAAATGTAAGTTTTATGTGAAGAGGATAAACATTAATTAACCTATTGAAAACAAACAAACAAAAAGCGAGAGTCTCTAACACAAATATAGGATAGTGTTAGTCATCTAATTAGTTTCTATGAGGAGGTTAGTAGGAACTTGGATCATGGCAACTCAGCGGATGTAATCTTTTTGGATTTTGCAAAGGCTTTTGAAACAGTGCCACATGGAAGACTATTTTGCAACCTAAGGGATACAGGAATTGCAGTAAATATCTGCTCATGGATTGAGAGCTGGTTAAAAGACAGGAAGCAAAGGGTTGTTGTAAATGAAACATACTCAGATTGGACTAATGTTAACAAGGAGGGGTCCTAATACTGAACCCCAAGGAACCCAACCTCCCATATTTATTAATAAACTAGGAAATTGCCAGTCAAATATGACGGCAATAAAATTTGAAGCCTTCGGTGCTCATTGAAGCCTATTGATCTGCTCGCCTCGCAAAGCGAAGCATGCGGGACTTAAACGCCTTTGTCGCTAGTTGCAGCCTAAGACCCGCGTGGCGCAATTGCTCGCCTTGCGATGAGATTTAATACAATAAATGTAAAGCTATGCATTTGGGATGGAAAAATAGCCCTGCAATTTATAATCTTAATGGAGCAAATCTAGGGATATCAGATATAGAAAGGGATTTGGGAGGCTTGTGGAAACCACCTAGACAACAGTGCTCAATGCCAAGCAGCAGCTGCAAATGCATGTAAAATATTAGCATGCATTAAGAAGCCATAGAAGCAAATATAATATACAAATGTTGGGCACCACTCAATAAAAATATATTTTAAAGCTGGAAAAAGTACAGAGAAGGGCAACATAACTAATAAGGAGAATGGAGGGGCTAAGTTATAAAGACTAACCAAATTACTGTATACTTATTTTCTCTAGAGAAAAAGTGCATAAGAGGGGATATGATCATCCTATATACATATCTAGGGTCATATAAGTCTTCAACTGACAAGTTCTCTAACAAAGCAGGTTGTGACGGTAGTTTCCATAGATAACTTTAAAAAGAGGTTTAATATATTTTTCAATAAAAAGAATAAGGAGGAGTATTGATTCAGATCTGGGATCAGGAAGGGACCCTCATGAGACAATTGACAAAGTTCATGTGTTATCTTTTTCCTTTCTTCCGGATCAAATAACAATTAATCCACATTTTACCAGGATCAGAGGAGATCTAAAAAGGTTGAACTGGATGGATTAAAAGCCCCTTTTAACCTTAATTACTATGTAACTACGCTACCTGATATGTATTGTGAGTTATACATTTGGGGATTAGAAAAAGAAAAATATCATCATTACAAGGAAGTTTCACTTGCTGTATTTTTGAATTAAATATTTAGCAAAAGCAATGTTTTGGACTGGACACAAAATAATAGTGTGCCTCGTGGGATGGTAGCCACTCTATGTGTAGTCTCTAGAGTTTTTGCTCACTTGTGCTGTCCCAACCTACTATTCATTGAGCTTGAAAAGATGGCTAGACTGATCCTACCCATAGGTTTACACAAGTTTGGTATCCCCTCACACAGGGCAGTCTCGGAGTCTCAGGACCTCGGTACAAAAGGCAATGGTTTCCCTTAAGAAAACCCACCATGTACATGTGCTCCAAAAGAGAGTATAATCTTTATTTCTCGAGTCTCGTTTTTATACATAATATAATGGTACATTTGCACAGTCCAGCACAACTTGGGCAATCTTTCAGATTTTTTTTACTTATTTCATAATGGACTGCCATTCAAACATGAAATCTTTATTGATCACACATGAGATTTTAAGATACATGTTGTAATAAATAATTAATTTGAATTGATCGGTTACCAAAGGTAAATTTACAATTGTGGAAAAACTCTGCTATGCCTGAAATAAAATTATCTTTTACTGGGATGTCTTAAAGGATGAGCTTGGTCTCTGATGCTTCTAATTTGGCACATGAAACATCAATGGATTTGGAAGTAAGCACTGTTAGCATTAAAAAAAAAATCCATATTGGAAAATATCAACAATGACATCCAGACTGTTAGTTATGCAGGGGAAGAGAACAGGGAAACAGATGGCCATTATTTTAAGAAAAAGGTTTAGAGCAATATTGATAGTAGTATTAGTAGCACTGTGCTCTTGCATATGTATATACAAATATTAAGAATCCAAACAGACAAAAAGCAAACATTTGCAACAGAGTAATGATATCTACTATCTGGCGGGTTACATAGAAGCTACAAAGATTTATGTGCCAATGAGGGATATCTTACTATTTAGTAGATTCTTTCTTTAACTTCAATGGTTCTTTAAAGATGTTCTGTCTCCCATCGTTCATCACACAGGGGTTAATGTTAGGTGCCATGTGGATCTATTTGGATCCCTATGGCATAAGGGTTAATTTAAGGTGACACAGGGGTCAGGTAAGGATTTCCGTGGCACAGGGGGATCATTTTAGATGCCAGAGGGGTCTGTTAAAGGCTTTTGCTGCACAGGGGCAAATTTTGGATGCCAAGGGGGGCCTTTTAGGATCTCAGTGGCACAGGGGTTAATTTTAACTGCTACAAGGTCTGTTGAGTTAATATTTAGATGCCACTGGGTTCCGTTAGGAACCCCTGTGGTCGGGTTAAAGATGCCATTTATATTTATTTATTATTATAGATATGGGGGGATAAGTTTAAGTGCCAGGGTCTATAGGGACCCACATGGTTATAATTTATCATAGGGGGTAGAGGGTCATAGGCAGAGAGGGCATAACCCCCGTCATTAGTTTTTATTATTGTTTAACCCTTTCCTTGCCATGGGAATGTGTTTATATGGATAGGAGAAAAGGAAGGATGTTAGTGTAGTGTAATGTGTTCATGTAGTGGGTACTATATTTTGAAGCATTACTATGGAGACTACTGAGATTCAGACTCTGAGTCTCTAGTGATTATACGTTAGAGCTAGAGAGCAATGGGAAAACCCTCCTTGGTGCTTGGTACTTAGTATTTTTTTTGGAGAGGAGCCATAGGATGGCTCTCTAGCTAGTGAAAATAAAGCTTCCATAGTTATGAGGGAATCTTTTCTTGCTGCTATGTGCCCTGTGTTGGCAGACATTTATTTAAATGTTAAAAGCTTTGTCGTTTTTGTTCCAAATGGGTATGCTCTCCTAGCTGGTCATCCCAACTTTGAAAGGGTAGAGGTTATTAGCAGAAAATGAGGGTGTTTTCAAATAACTTGTGCTTAAAATATCTATCTTTCAACCTAATTAATTCATATTTCCACTCAAATATTATAAGTAATTAACAAATGCATTTACATTTATTTAAGGGTGTACTTTTTATATCTGCAGTATGTGGGATCTTTGCTGTGTTACTTTAAGGTTAGAAGAAACTTCTTATATCATTCTAGGGAGCTTCTTTATTAAGGTAAATGTATACATTTACCTTAGTAAATATAAAAACAAAGATGCTTATAGTCAGAGAAAGAATAGAGTTTGTACACTTTAAAAACAAGTAGAGGAAAAAGCATATTGGATTAGGAGAAACAAAATCACACCGATTGTGCATAAAGACTCAGACCTATTTGCATTAATCGAATGTGTATTCTCTTTAGTTTTTACATTCTTTAAAGTTTTCACCAAGATTTTGTGAAGGAGGAGGCTTTTTATATATCTTTGATGGATATTGTATTGATAATTTACACTATTACTTTTATAGTTCACACTTTCTTCTTATATGTATGCAGGGCCGGATTTCCCATTAGGCAGGGGCCCCTCCATGAGTGGGGTGCCTCATTATTACAATTATTGTGCATGTTTCTTTAAATAAAATGTGGGCGGGACTGATCCAGTGACCAGTATGAGAGCGTGTGAGAGCGATAACACCAAATTTAACACACCTGCTCCACATTCACACCTGAGACCTTGTAACACTAATGAGTCACATGACACTGAAGAGGGAAAATGGCTAATTGGGCACAATTTGGACATTTCCACTTAGGGGTGTACTCACTTTTGTTGCCAACGGTTTAGACATTAATGGCAGTGTGTTGAGTTATTTTGAGGGGACAGCAAATTTACACTGTTATACAGGCTGTACACTTACTACTTTACATTGTAGCAGAGTGTCATATCTTCAGTGTTGTCACATGAAAAGATTTAATAAAATATTTACAAAAATGTGAGGGGTGTACTCACTTTTGTGAGATACTATATATATATATATATATATATATATATATATATATATATATATATATATATATATATAAATATATTAGGGGTACATAAATCATGTGAACCAAGGGGCCCTGGTTCCTAAAATTCTGCTTCTGTCAGGCATAGTCAATCACTACTAGATTTATATATATATATATATATATATATATATATATATATATATATATATATATATATTAAATAAATGGTACATATGGGTTCACATTTGAATGTCTAAAACAAGTTAAAAAACCTGCTTCCAGCTCAGAATTCTGAATATGGTAGAAAAATCATAAGATTTGTGTTTATTATACTTACTCATATTTCCAGACCTGAAATATATATATTAGACGAACTTTGTATTATTTTATTATTATGGATTTATATGAAATTATGTTGAACCCATCATTTTTTACACTGTATTCTGGGAAGCTGAGCTGGGACATGCAAATGTGCCCACAAATGCCTCACTCTACATAATTAAATGTGTACATATATAAATATATATTTATATGACTGTGAATATTTATGTGTGTGTATGATATATAATTAAAGTATAATTATAAACTAAAACTTACTAAACCTGGCAGAAATACATTTTTAGGAACCATGGCCCCTTGGTTCATTTGCTTTATGTACCCCTAATATATATATATATATATATATATATATATTTTCCTTAGACTTATATACTGTATCCTATCCATACTGCTGTTGAATGAAAACGTGCAGTATCCGTCATCTCTATTTTTACAATGTGGGAGTTCTCCATCCCTTGGTTTATTATTGAGAATCCTGAAACTGTGGGCCATAAATATATGAATGCAGCAAAGAAGTTTTGTCCAGTATCTGTCAGGGAAGCTTTCCTTGACACGGTTGTATTTTTTTCTTTAAATATACAGCACTCACACAACATTGTCTTGCTCAAAAAATGGCAATTGTGCCATAGGGTAAAAAAAGAATGTAATGGAAGGATGAATAGAATCATACTCTGGGGTTTGTTGCAAGTGAATGCCAATGGGGGTATCAATGGCTTTGGGTGCGTGTGTACTCTCTCACAATCCGGCCCTTTATGTATGTTCTTATGTGTTATTGACATAACTTGATATGGTACCGAGATATGGTACATTTCTAGGAAACAGGTACATATTTAAGTCATTATTTAGACAAGATTTAAAGCACATTTTTTACATTTCAATAAATAAAATAAAATAAACAAATAAAACATTGCTTGGTTTTAAGTATTTAAAATTAAAATATGTAATGTCTCGTATGTATGCAGCTCTTTAAAGGTATATCTAAGTTTCCCTGTTTTTCCCTCTCTCTAATCGAACAACGTAGCGTATATCAGACACACATTACATGAAGTCATTCTACACATACAGATTTATTTTATTTAAAAATAAAAATGGTTTTCCACACCCCCAGAGCTGCTTACATAGGCACCTGGTACTAACCAGTAGAAACACTGCATTTAGGTCTGTTTTTTAACCCTATACTAACATTGAAGACAACAGCAGCACAGTGCAGATACAAACAGCATCAGTGTCTGAGCTCCTCCTTGTGGTGGGAAAATGGAGACTACATATCCTAGGATGCTTTGCAACAGAGACTGACTTCCCAGACACTGCAAATATGTTGTAGCTGCCTTTTAAAGGCATTCTTTCTAAAAAATAACTGCCAGAAAAGTGAAGAAATTTGCAAATGTTTTCATACACTATGGATTCTCCCTTATCAGATGTACTCATAATCCATAAAACTTCTATATACCCTTAATTTCACTCTCATTTAAAACATTAGCATACAAATTGCAACAGAAGAGTACATATGGAGTTCCCTCATATACTAAGTCAGTGCCATGGCAAAAAACATGTTTTAAATATCACAAAAGTATTTTTTTGCATGAAATAGTAAAACCTGTTTAAACTTCATTGAGATTAACAGGAAGTACAGAAAACATACTTTAGCCTGTAGATATCATTGGCCGGTAGAGGGCAAGCACCCCAAGAGCCGTTCAAAAAATGTTGTACTCTCAGACCTTTTTTGAAAAAAGAAAAACACCCTGTGACACATATCAATACCTTCTTTCTGATGCAACAAAGAAAAAAATCTTTCCATGTACCTGTAGAACACGTTGATTACTGAGATACTTCACTGCAGAGATTGTGTGTCATGAATTAGTCATCTGGTATTTAACATGAATGACAGTATTAACTGAATGTAATTACAACATTCCAAATTCAGTCTAAAAAAAGTGTCAAAAAAGTGTATAATATTTAAATGGCCAAAATTATATACTTTGCGTTTAAAATAGCATGTTTTAGTCATTATAAACATTTTTGCATGAAATATGAATCATATTAATTTTCTGGATTATGAAAATATCTGATAGAGGAGAATCAGGAGTGTATGCAAACAGTTTTTTGCATGAAACAAAGCAAAATTTCTTCTGTTTACTTGCAGTTGATTTTGAGAGTGAACGCCCCTAAAAACACAAGCTAAATGAGCATAAAATTCATAAATTAGTTTTGACCAATCAGAGAAAAATAATGTCTTAGGGAAATAAACCCATTAGTGCTTAACACTACAAATTTAGGTATAAGGGCAACAGTGGCTATGCTGGCCTGCTTCCTAACATGTTTCTACGTGTAAAACGTCTTTCTCAAAAGGATCCTTTGAGAAAGACGTTTTAAAAGTAGAAACATGTTAGGAAGCAGGCCAGTGTAGCGTGACGTCATGACGCACGCCGTAACCAGGAAGCGCGAATCTCCCAGTGTATGGAGACGCCAAGATACCGAGCATGAAAGTCCAGAGGCAGCATTAGGGTTTAAATTAATCTTATATATATACTGTCTAAATAAGTGAAGGATTTCTGGGGATTTATCTAAGAGGGGGTATAGATATATATTAGGACTTAGGGGCGCTATACACATGTACATATACACAGTACATGAGTATAGAATCACTCCATACACTGTTTCCAAACCTTTTTAAGACCCCGAAGCGAGGCGACCCGTTAACGCCTAGGACTTAGCGAGGCGAGCCGTTAATGCGTAGGACTTAGCCCTCGCGAAGCGAGCCGTTAACATGTAGCACTTGTGCGATGCGCAGCGAGGCTAGCCGTTAAGCCACTACAACGCACTACAACTATCAGCACTAACACGAAGAGGCAATGAAACACGAGGGACTTAGCCAAAAAACACTTACTAAACGCGGGATCGCCTTGGCGTGCAAGTGGTTGACAACTGCGGGGAAAAAAAATACGAGATGCAAAACACACTAAATACACCAAAAAAAATTACAAAAACATCGCAGACAGCACGGGCAACAGCCAGGACGTCTGGGAGTGAGGTGGAACGCAAATTTAACTTGATTTAGACGATTTTCGCACTCGAAAATCGCCTAAGCGAGGAAAAAAATGTCCGCCGAAAAAAAAGGAAAACGAGGCTACACGACCACGGGCCGCGCAAAACACTGCCAAATGCGTAGCACTTTACACATCACACTACAACCCACAAAATACACTATTACAAAAGCCGGAAAATGTTCACGAGGCGCGTACCACATTAATAACATTACGACTATACAATGCTGCTTTACACAATAAACCAACGGCTTTACCTCGCGCACGCAGCCTATTTATAATGCACACTTCAAACATTCATTACACTTTATAAGCAGGGCATCAACACTCACAATGTATATTCTATGCAGACTGAAAATACAAACAGATTGTTAGCTCTTTAGCCTATTGCTCGCTGCATATATGAATGATAAATTATTAAATTATATTCATTTATTTAATAAATCATTCATTATTACTTAACTACATATACATAGAAATATATTTCTCTCTCAGAGGACCAAAAGACAGGAGAGCCTCGCAATGAGCACCGAAGGCGCTAAGTGCAAGCCTCACAATGAGCACCGAAGGTCCTCACAGTACAAAACGGTTTACATTCTGTGTGAAACAGCATTCCCATGGCTTTAAATTTTATTGCCCCGTCATTTTTGACGGGCAAGTCGCTAGTTTTCATATAAGAGTCTCTCTCTCTGCAACACATTCACCGCTTTCTTTCTCTCCATTTCTGTCTTGTTCTCTCTTTCCTTCTCTCTCTGTCTCCCTATGTACTGAATTCGTTACAGCAGGGGTGTCCAAACTCGGTCCTGGAGGGCTACACACATGCCAGGATTTGATGATAACCCTGCTGTGCACAGGGGAGTCACTTCAGTCATCCCGATTGACTCACCTGTGCACAGAAAGGATATCTGCAAATCCAGGCCTGGGTGCGGCCCTCCAGGACCGATTTTTGACATCCCTGATCTACAGTGATGAAGTCTCTCTCCCTCTCTCTCTCAGAAATAGGTGAATATGTTTTAGACTGACTTAATCGCTTTCTCTCGCTCTCTGTCTCTCATTCCTCTCTCGCCCTCTGTCTCTCATTCCTCTCTCGCTCTCTGTCTCTCATTCCTCTCTCGCTCTCTGTCTCTCATTCCTCTCTCGCTCTCTGTCTCTCATTCCTCTCTCGCTCTCTGTCTCTCATTCCTCTCTCGCTCTCTGTCTCTCATTCCTCTCTCGCTCTCTCATTCCTCTCTCGCTCTCTGTCTCTCAATCCTCTCTCGCTCTCTGTCTCTCAATCCTCTCTCGCGCTCTGTCCCTCTTTCTTTGTTTCTCTCTTATCTCCCTATATACTGAATTGGTTAATCTGCAGCAATGAAGTCTCTCTCTCTCTCCCCTCGGTATGCAAACATGGAAGCCATCTCTCTCCCCCCACAATATCCTTCTCTCCATATGCCATGACGAAGGGAAGCCTAAGCAGATAATATTGTGATTTCATTGGCTTATTGGTTGCAGTGGGAAGGAAGGAAAGCCGGAACTAACGGTAACTAAGCTGCACTGGTTGCTGATTGGCTGCAACGATAATCATGCATGTATTGAGGAGAGAAAAACACAAGTTAAAATCTGTACTTGAATTATGAAAGCTAATTGGCAAGTATGTTTCTTGACTGGAGGCACTTTGGGGGTGTGGAAAACAAGATTCTAGTTTATTAGAAATACATCTGTAAGTTTATTGAACTTTATATTATAAAACATGTTCAGCAGTGCCTGTTACACTAGACACACTTAAAATTGTTCATCATACTTTACTGTAGCAGGTCGGACACAGAAGGAAAATAACAGTCCATTTTTCTGTCCTCTAGTTAGCGTAGACAAATTACATTCTTTAAAAGATTTATAAACTTTTGTTTAAAAAATTATCTTTTAAATTAAATGGGAATGCTGAAGTACAATGGCCTTTTAATTAGGAGTATTTTTGTTTAATACTCTACAGAGGCTAAGCTCACCTGCAAAAGACGTTCTAGCTGGTAAAACTTGCAATGTAAATCTTCAAAGTTGTTCTTGTAGAGGTTGCGGAATTGGTAATCATACATGATCCTGACCAGCACGCAGAACGCTTGCTCCTCCGGCATCTGCAGAAAAAAGAACTACATTACACAACTCTAATAAACCAAGAGATTCTGCATCATCTTGTAGAGTAGTCACAATTCAGTGGAGTAGCTGATAAAATATTTTTCTTTGATGTTTTTTCATTGTGTAGGACGTATTTTTCTTTATTGCTTCATTCAGTTGCTTCGGACTCTCTGTGACCTCATGAACTATAACACACCAGGATATCTTTATGCCTATGGTCATGCTTATCCAATTGGTATTCCTGGCAGAGATACTGGAGTGGGTTGCCAGTTCCTTCTCCAGTGGGACACTGCATACAGCTCCTGGTATTCCTAGGTGGTCTCCCATCCACATACTAACCCGGCCCAACCCTGCTTGGCTTCAGGGTGGTGTGACCTCTTGGTTCCCGGATTGGAATCGAACCTAGGTCACAGTTTTGAAAGCTCAGAATCCTAACCACTGGACCACCAGGGAACCCCCAATCATATTACATTAAGCCAAATTCTAATGATATGCAGATTATTTATCTAAATTAAATTTAAAGAGGAACAGTAGCTTTGTACATTTAAAGAGATATAGAAGTTTTTTGAATTTTACTAGGTATACAATATACCTGTTTATTTACATGAATGTATTTTATTGTATTAAGAAGTGTTTAAAAGCAATTTTTTAATGCCTGAAATTAAACAACTAATCCCTGTTTGGGTCTGCCCACTGCAGCATATGCAAATAAAGACTCTGTGGGGCTGGATGGGCAGTGTCCTAGCCTATCAGGGACCACTTGTCAGCAGCACGTTGCAGAAAGTTGCTGAGAAATCGTTTCCTTATTGCTTGGTAGGAGACACTGAACATCCAGTACTGCTGAGTGTGTATTTGTGAGCTGCAGAGGGCATAACACTGGCCAGAAATTGGCCCATGCCTGTTTAAAAAAGAGCATTTTTACAGAGGTTTCAAGAGGTAGCAGTGTGGAGCAGTTCTGCATGCTGGGGGTGTGCTTCAAGGAAGAGGCGAGAGAGCAAGCGGCTGGATTACAGCAATTGACAGGGGGAATGGCTTCTGTAAGGGGAACAAAGAAGATAGGGATGGGTGCTATATGTGGTGGGTTATGAGAGGGGTTGTGTGCTGAGAGAGTATGGCTGCTGACAAGGACTGGATGCTATGTAGAGATGCTAAGAGGGTAAGCACAAAACATTCTCAACCCTCTCTTAGTGGAAAGAGAGCTATGTAAGTTTTCTTATTACAAACCTTTTATTTTATTGTTGAGAATGTAAAAGAAAAAATATTTACATAGATAATTAAAACTGAATATTCTACATTGCTAGAAAGTTACAGTGGCCCTTTTAGATGATAACCCTGTCCTTAGAACCAAATAAAGGGAAGAAGCAAAGTAAAGAAGGAGTTAAATACTCAGCAATGCTTCATTGTTTCCAGGCTTTCATCACCAAGTGCTAGAAAACCTCCCCCGCTAGATGAATCAGATTGCCTCTTACTCACATGTAGCAGCAGCACCGCCGCTAGGAAGCTCTGCCCCTGGCAGTAGCCGATATCCTGGTCATATAGCGAATACGCCTGGGTAGGAAAATAAATAAATAAATGCATTAGATCACTGGTTACATTTGCATGCAACACATGAAGGTTTCCATTAACATAACTGGACAGAAACTGAAAAAAAATATTTGAAAAAATCAAATGACCTTTTCTGGAGTGCAGTCAACAATTTGCAACTGTATTACATAAAAGGGATATCTAAATTTCCTGGATTATGAATGCATCTGAAGGACTATCAGAAGTGTATGAAAAAAAAATGTTTGCAGGAAAAAATACCAAAAATAAATATTTAATCACTTACATTGAAGTTAGCAAAATCTATTGTAATTTCTGACAGTTTAAAATTAAGGTTAACAGCCCCTCCAATTTGTTTTGGCCAATCCGGTTAGAGAAAGATTTCAGACATAGCACTATATTAGTTGCTATGGCAATACCACACAGCATAGCCAGGAAGCAGGGGTGAGTCATATACCAGCAGTGACAACACTGCTCTCCTATTGGCTGTGGTGCAAAGCAGTATGGTATTTGTAGCCAAAGGAGTCTGGGAAATGTAGTTTATCACTGACATGTGACAGGAAGCTGCAAAGAGGAAGCTGTAAGGAGATTGGCTGAGCTAACAAGAGCAGGTAAATAGTGGGTTAATATTGCTCCCAGGGTGCTGCATGCTGATTGGGTGGACCAGGTAGTTGTGTAAACAACCCCCTGGGGGTGTCAACATCATCATTAGAGGGATTTTAAGATATTAATAAAAATAAAATGTTTTATGATATTTGCTACATACACATAGGCTGCTTTTTGCCTACAGTGCCTACAGTGCAGAAATGTATTAATCCAGTTCACATTTTAAGGAATTTGCCCAAATGTACATTTTTCCAAGAGACACAAAATAAATGTATTAAAAAGTGAAGTTTTAAGCACCCTGTGTATGATTTTCCAACAAAGATCCTCTTACTCATCACATATACAATAGGTATAGAAAGTGGCCAACCCGTTTCAAAATCTTTTTTACCCTAAAGAAGTGGAATTGGATTAGGGAATAACCCCTGAGGTAATAACTTTTGCTTAAATTACAGCCGTGGATCTCTTTGAATATATCTCTACCAACTTTGCACACCTAGAAGGAGGTATATTTGCCAATTGCGACTTAAAAAAATATTCAAGCCAAACACCTCTCTCCGAGTCATTACAAAAACATTTCATAGTAACTAGTAATTGAGGTTGGAAAAGGACAACATTATAGATCTCTTATAATCCTTATAATATATGAACGGTTAATACACGTTTTTACGACACTCTTCAGTTGCTTTGGGTTATTAACATGTTTAAATGCATATGCAAGAGAGCTGGGTTATTAATGCATCTGATAGAGGAGAATTTATTGTTTGCATGAAAAAATCCGAAAGTAAACAGTTAAACCGTCAGCCTGAAGTTTTCTGAATTTGCAAATAGTTTTCTATCAATGTTGACACCCCCTGAAATTCCCAGGGAATGTTAGCATAAGTAATACATTGTATCATTTTGGCCTGGGGATTGTGCAGGCATGCTCAGTTATCGCTTGAAGTCTTCCCTACTGTGGGAAGTCACATGATTTCAGACACGTTCCTTTCCTTTAGATTTCTGTAATACCCAGAACAAGATCTGTGTCCCTTCATTCATTGATTGTTTTATGTACATCCCAGGTGATACTTCCCCCTGACTCAGTGATTTGTCCCTGTAACCCCCCCAGCCCCAGTGAATTGTCCCATCACCAGCTCCATCCCTAGTGAATTGCCCCATGACCTCCCCCAGCCCCAGTGAATTGCCCTGTGATGTCCCCTAGCCCCAGTGAATTGCTTTCCAGCCCCAGTGAATTGCCCAGTTACCTCCCTTAGCCCCAGTGAAATTCTTTTAACAGGATGGTGATTTTCCAAACCATTAGTTGAGTACAGTTAAACATTAAAACTGTTGCACTGCCAGAGGGAGATGCCAATGGTATTGTTTATTAATGTATGCATGAGAAATGAAATCTAGATGGAATTTATAAAAGTGTACTAATTCTTTCAAACTCCCAAGGACTGATTACCTAGTATAAATTGGTCACTGTATCATTAATATAGAGTACCAGTTGGTAAAGCCACTTTATATAAACAGCACAAAATGTAGGGATTCACACATACACATTGCAACGCCAAACTCAAATAATAACTTCCTCCATAAGTTCAACCATCTGCATCTGAGGCAGCAGGGCACTGAGGGGCCACGTGCACCCCTAACACTCCTGCTTTAACTTACAGGAAAAATCTCTGAGTGGTGAGATTTTGTGTTCAAAAATCTCAGAAAATCACAGGAGCAACATAATTTATGGAGAAGAAGGAATATCAGATCACTTAATTAGGATTTCACATCATACAAGAAATACACAGGAACTCAGAATAAAGGGTTAATCTGTCTCTGCACTAATTCAGATTAAACAGATATTTTTAAAACAGCACAAAATAATCCACCCACATGTCCCAACACGACCTTCCATCTTCTTCCACATCCCCCCTGGTGTATTTTTCTGTGGTCAAGGTTTGTAGATCAGATTTACCCTGACTTCAGATCCCAGTCTTGGGTTTTGCTGTTAGGTCAAGCGTATGACTTTCTGACTATACTGTTATCACACATGTGAGGTTTGCAAGGGAGTTGGAGGACACTCCTATTCCTAGATCAGAGGCCAGATGTCTGGCAAATTTCTCTTTCTGGTTTTACAATATTCTTGTTTATATGTGCCATTGGTGGAGGGAAACATCCAAGGTGGAAGTCAGTGTAACCAGTATTCTTTAAACATTATACATAAAGCAACATGTCACAGTCCTTAAAGAAAGTATCATGTCCATTTTCAGTGCCTTTTGATCTAAGTAATCACATATGTTAGGGTTTAAAAAACAGAGTTGGTTGTGGGGTTCAGGGGGTCCCTCCTGGGACCCCAAAATCAGTGATAACAGGCACAAATGGGGACATCAGTGGACCTTTATTTATTTTCCAACATGCAGCATTTTCTGACCAATTTTATCTGTTCTCACCAAAGAAAATGTATAAAAGGTTCATCCCTTGTGTCACAAACAAGCTACACACATCACCACTCAAAGTGGAGAAGCCAGTACAGTTGCAATGAAACATACAACACAGTTTAATAAAATATTCTGTAGACCCTTTTGCAGACATCAATGCACACATTTAATCTGGTTTACATGAAGCAGGGTCCAATGTGTATGCTGTTGTGTAATCCCTTTATAAATTAATCTTATATTTGATTTTTTATTACAGGTAAAGTAATATCTAGAATATCTAAGTTTCATGGATTATTACAAGTCTGCACTCCTTTGGCAAAAAACATCCTTGATATATGCAGCACATTTCATAAATCATTTTATTGTTATTAATATCTAAAAAATCCTCCTATGATTATATTGATGCCCCCGGGGGTGTATACACATGTACCTGCCCCCCCACAATCAGCATGGATCTTATGGAGACCAGTTTTAACCCATTATTCACCTGATGTGTCTTCCTCAGAAGTAGAGAACTGATACCAGCGTCCAAGTCACTGCTGGGATATGACCCTGTGTGTGAGCTGTTTTGAATGTGAGAGAGCGGCACTGTCACCAGAGAGAGTGAGAGCTGAGTAAGTAGTTGAGTGTGTGAGAGACAATATACAGCAGCGGTATTTGATGCAGGGTATGGACAACATGTAGGGGTGGTAATCAAGTGTGAATGTGCTGCACAGAGAGACTCTTATATGAAAATACTTACCACCTTCTAACATGGTGGCACACTACATATCCCATGCTGCAGCCAAGAACCCAAGAAATGGATACAAATGTTTCAACACCCTCTGCATGCTCCTGATTGTCCAAAACATATTATGAAATTTTTGCTAATTTAGCCTGGGTTTGAAGGGGATGTCAACTCTAATTTCCAACGGTCATAAATTAGACATTTTGCTAACTTCAAGGTACGTTTTTAAATGTTTATTTTGGCATTTTTGCCATGCAAAGAAAATGTTTTCATACACTACTGATTCTCCTCTATCAAATGCACTCAAAATCCTAAATTCTTAGGTCTTTATGCAAACAACCCAGATAATTCTCACCTTACAGATCCTATAGAGTGATTCTTGACCATCTCCTTGTGTGTCCTTGAAGTAATCATGAGCAGGAAAAGTGCGGTGAATATCTCTTTTGATCACACTCTCTTGTGCTGAATCCTTGAAAAAAAGAGAGTTAAAATATGTTATTATCTTTAATGCTCTATCAAAATATAAATAAAGTTGGTCAAGAACAGAGCAACTGACAAACACATTGCCTTTATAAATATTCAAACATAACAAATGTTAATTATAAATGTTGTTATACCTGTAAAGCAGTGGTATTATTACTATTATTTATTTGTAACACGCCAACATATTTCGTAGTGTAGTTGGCATTAGTTATTATGTTCCAGAAAGAATTGAATTGTATTAAACTAATGTTATGAGTAGAAAAATAAATTTTCAAAGCATAGAATGTCAAGGGTTAAAGGAAAACTTTAGTCAACTTTTTTCAACATTAAAAAAACAAAACAACAACTTGATAACGAGCAAAATTTGATTTGAAAGTAAACAAGATTTAGATTTTTCACTTTTATGTTAAAATGATTTACTGCAGGCTTCCGTTTTCTTTTCTAGCCTGCATTTTGTGGCTTCTGTGTCTAGAGGCAACATTATTGTTAATTAATAAGCTTTGTTATAATGAGAACATAAACAGATGTAGCTTCCACATTCCCACTGTGATGGCAGTAGCTTCCCCTCTGTATTTGAAAAATAATACAAAATCAAAAACAAAAAATAAGAAGCATCTCTGACTTTGGGTTTACCTTCAGCCAATATTTGCTCTGGTATTTTAGTCCTATTATTTGCCAGAAGTCAGCAAAAGGAAGCCAATTACAGTAAACTAAAAATGGCACATCCCACAGCAGTATCATTTCATCTAGAAATAATAAATTAGAGCTTGTATATTTTTTACATTCTACATGTTGCCCATTTACAAGTAATATTCTTCAAAGAGGATCATTTAAATTCCCAGTTCTCCTTTGGGCGCATGGCCAGATTTATAAATAGATAAAATTAGGCATCTGCCATAAAAAGTGATGTCTTTTTTGCATAACTTTACATTTAAAGTTTAGTTTGATATTTCACACATAGATCTTGCCTTCTCTAGCCAGGTGTCATGAACGGTAGCACGACTATCGCGCCTGACATATGCGCACAGACAAAAGTGTCGACGCATGCACGCACACACACACACACACACAAAAGCACGCCTGTCCAGGGTCGTGTAGCCTCGTTTTCATTTTTTTGGCCAGCCATTTATTTTTCTCGCGTAACTGTTTTTTGAATGTCGAAACTCGGCAAAATTGAGTTACAGTGCCTTGCAAAAGTATTCACCCCCCCCCCCCCGCTGACTTTTTACCTATTTTGTTACATTATAGTTTTAAGTTCAAGGTTTTGTTAATCAGAATGTTATGTGATGGATCAGAACACAATAGTCTAAGTTAGTGAAGTGAAATGAGAAAAATATATACATAAAACTATTTTTTAGAAATAGAAAACAGAAAATTGGCATGTGCGTATGTATTCACCCCCTTTGTTATGAAACCCATAAAAAGCTCTGGTGCAACCAATTACCTTCAGAAGTCACATAATTAGTGAAATTATGTCCACCTGTGTGCAATCTAAGTGTCACATGATCTGTCATTACATGTACAAACCTTTTTTGAAAGGCCCAAGAGGCTGCAACACCTAAGCAAGAGGCACCACTAACCAAACATTGCCATGAAGACCAAGGAACTCTCCAAACAAGTAAGGGACAATGTTGTTGAGAAGTACAAGTCAGGGTTAGGTTTAAATAGATATCCAAATATTTGATGATCCCCAGGAGCACCATCAAATCTATCCTAACCAAATGGAAAGAACATGGACCGGGCAAGGAGGGCATTAATCAGAGAGGCAGCACACAGACCTAAGGTAACCCTGGAGGAGCTGCAGAGTTCCACAGCAGAGACTGGAGTATCTGTACATAGGACGACAATAAGCCGTATGCTCCATAGAGATGGGCTTTATGGCAGAGTGGCCAAAAGAAAGCCATTACTTTCAGTAAAAATCAAAATGGCACATTTCGAGTTTGCGAAAAGGCATGTGGGAGACTCCCAAAATGTATGGAGGTGAATGTGCTCTGGTCTGAATTGAATTGAATTTTTCGTCCATCAATGATAACGCTATGTCTGGCGCAAACCCAACACATCACATTACCCAAAGAACACCATCCCCAAACATGGTGGTGGCAGCATCATGCTGTAGGGATGTTTTTCAGCAGCCGGGACTAGGAAACTGGTCAGAGTTGAGGGAAAGATGGATGGCACTAAATACAGGGATATTCTTGAGCAAAACATGTACCACTCTGTGCGTGATTTGAGGCTAGGACAGAGGTTCACCTTCCAGCAGGACAATGACCCCAAACACACTGCTAAAGCAACAATTAAGGGGGAAACATGTAAATGTGTTGGAATGGCCTAGTCAAAGCCCAGACCTCAATCCAATAGAAAATCTGTGGTCAGACTTAAAGATTGCCTTTTCACAAGCCCAAACCACCCAACTTGAAGGAGCTGGAGCAGTTTTGCAAGGAGGAACGGGCAAAAATCCCAGTGGTAAGATGTGGCAAGCTCATAGAGACTTATCCAAAGCGACTTGGTGCTGTGATTGCCGCAAAAGGTGGCTCTACAAAGTATTGACTTTAGGGGGTGAATAGTTCTGCATATTGACTTTTTCTGTTATTTTGTCGTTTGCTTCACAATAAAAAAAAAAACATCTTCAAAGTTGTGGGCATGTTCTGTAAATTTAATGATGCAAATCCTCAAACAATCCAGGTTAATTCCCAGTTGTGAGGCCACAGATGTGCTTCATGTTTTTTGATTTGTATTTTTCCTATCTCGTATTTTTTTTCTTCTAAGTCCCGCTTTTGTCAAGTGCTTGCAGCCTAAGGAGATCCCACAATTCCTAAGTTTTTGGAGGCTAAGTCCTGCGTGTTTCATTGCCTCCACTGCTGGCCTCGCTTTGCGAGGCTTGAGGGCAATGAGCGCCTTTGGCGCTCATCGCACAAATGCTGCGAGTTTCAGTTCCTTAATGGCTTGCTTCGCTACGCAAGGCTCGCAGGTGATGAGAGCCTTTGGTGTCTAAGTGCTGCGAGTTAATGGTTCGCCGCGCTATGCGAGGCGCATTGTCGCTCGTCGCCTTAGTCGTTCGCACCATGCAAAGTGTGACTACGTCTCGTACTTCGACAATTATGATATGTGATACACATACATACATACATATACACACATATTTGTGTTCACATTTGAACATCTAAAACAAGTTAAAAGAATGGTTTCCTGCTCAGAATTCCAATAAATACAGATTTTACACTGCATTCTGGGAACCTGAGCAGGGACATGCAAATGTGCCCACAATGCTTCGCTCTTGTAATCCATTACCATTATAAACATGGTTTCCTTTAAGCATTTGCATGCTGTATTACACAGCTTTGAGCAAAGCTCAGGAAGGATTACACACAAGCTGTTTCTGTCCTAGCTTGTGTAGTAGATTTTTTTAAGGAGATCATTTAACACAGTATTCGTTAATATACATATCCATACATATACATACACACATACAGCAGGGGGGGAAGTATTTGATCCCCTGCTGATTTTGAATGTTTGTCCACTGACAAAGAAATAATCAGTCTATAATTTTAATGGTAGGTGTATTTTAACAGTGAGAGACAGAAGAAAAAAAAAAAAAAAAAAAAGAAGAAAAAGACGCATGTCAAAAAAGTTATAAATTGATTTGCAGGTCAATGAGGGAAATAAGTATTTGACCCCTTTGTTTTAGTACTTGGTGCCAAAAGTCCTGTTGGAAATCACAGAGGTCAGACGTTTCTTGTAGTTGGCCACCAGGTTTGCACACATATCCGGAGCGATTTTGTTCCACTCCTCTTTGTAGATCCTATCCAAGTCATTAAGGTTTCAAAGCTGATGTTTGTCAACTCGAACCTTCAGCTCCCCCCACAGATTTTCTATGGGATTAAGGCCTGGAGATTGACTTGGCCACTCAGAGCCTCAATGTGCTTCTTCTTGAGCCACTCCTTTTTTGCCTTGGCTGTGTGTTTTGGGTCATTGTCATGCTGGAATACCCGTCCACGACCCATTTTCAATGCCCTGGCTGAGGGGAGGAGGTTCTCACCCAAGATTAGACGGTACATAACCCCGTCCATGGTCCCTTTCATGCGGTGAAGTTGTCCTGTCCCCTTAGCAGAAAAACACCCCCAAAGCATAATGTTTCCACCTCTATGTTTGACGATGCTGATGGTGTTCTTGGGGTTATAGGCAGCTTTCTCCTTTTTTAATCTCATCTGACCACAACGCTTTCACCCAGTTCTCCTCTGAATCATTCAGATGTTCATTGGCAAACTTCAGATGGGCCTGTACATGTGCTTTCTTGAGCAGGGGGACCTTGCGGGCACTGCAGGATTGCAGCCCTTCCCGGTGTAGTGTGTTACCAATTGTTTTCTTGGCGACTATGGTTCAAGCTGCCTTGAGATCATTAACAAGATCCTCCCGTGTAGTTCTGGGCTGATTCCTCACATTCTCATGATCACTGAAACTCCACAAGGTTAGATCTTGCATGGAGCATCAGATCCAGGGAGACTGGCAGTTATTTTGTGTTTCTTCCATTTGCGAATAATTGCAACAACTTTTGTCACCTTCTCACCAAGCTGTTTGGCAATGGTCTTGTAGCCCATTCTAGCCTTGTGTAGGTCTACAATCTTGTCCCTGATATCCTTGGACAGCTCTTTGGTTTTGGCTATGGTGGAAACTATGGTGGAAAGTTTGGAATCTGATTGATTGATTGAGTGCTTTTGTGGACGGGTGCCTTTTATACAGGTAACGAGCGGAGATTAGTAGCACTCCCTTTAAGAGAGTGCTCCTAATCTCAGCTCATTACCTGTATAAAAGACACCCAGGAGCGAGAAATCTTGCTGACTGATAGGGGATCAAAAACTTACTAAGGTTTTGTGCCAATGTTGATAGGTATTTGGAACTGTTCATAATTCCCTCTATCTTAACTAAGGCCCCAGTTCCAGCTTAAGAAAAACAGCCCCAAAGCATGATGCTGCCCCCACCATGCTTCACTGTGGGTATGGCGTTCTTTTGGTGATGTGCAGTCTTGTTTTTGCGCCAAACATATCTTTTGGAATTAACCTTGGTTTCATCAGACCATAACACCTTTTCCCACATGCTTTTGGGAGACTTCAGATGTGTTTTTGCAAAATGGAGCCTGGCTTGGATGTTTTTCTTTGTAAGAAAAGGCTTTCATCTTGCAACTCTACCCCATAGCCCAGACATATGAAGAATACGGGAGATTGTTGTCACATGTACCACACAGCCAGTACTTGTCAGATATTCCTGCAGCTCCTTTAATGTTGGTGTAGGCCTCTTGGTAGCCTCCCAGGCCAGTTCTCTTCTTGTCTTTTCATCAATTTTGGAGGGAGCTCCAGTTCTTGGTAATGTCACTGTTGTGCCATATTTTCTCCACTTGATGATGTCTTCACTGTGTTCCAGGGTATATCTAATGCCTTGGAAATTCTTTTGTACCCTTCTCCTGACTGATACCTTTTAACAATGAAATCACTTTAACAAAGAGGCACTTTAAATGATAGCAGGTGTATGCTGACTCCTATTTAACACGATTTGTAATGTGATATTTTAATTCTGAACATATATATAGCTGTCCATTTGCATGCACCGATTGTTTGTTTGAGATCTCCCCAGAGTGGCTTGATGATATTTAAGTCAGGAGACTCTAATGGCCACTTCAGAACCTTCACCTTTTTTTGCTGTAACCACTGGAGGGTCAACTTGGCCTTGTGCTTAGGGTCAGTGTCATGCTGGAAAGTCCAAGAGCATTCCAGGAGCAGCCTTTGTGCAGAAGAATGCAAATTGTCCGCCAGTATTTTCTGATAACATGCTGCATTCATCTTGTCATCAGTTTTCACAAGGATTCCCCGTACCTTTAGAGCTCACACCGCCTCAAAACATCAGTGAACCACCATCATGCTTCGCAGTGGGGATGGTATTCTTTTCACTATAGGCCTTGTTGACCCCTCTCCAAACATAGCGCTTATGATTGTGACCATAAAGCTCTATTTTGTTCTCGTCACTCCAAATTACAGTATGCCAGAAGCTGTGAGGTGTGTCAAGGTGTTGTTGGGCATATTGTAACCAGGCATTTTTGTGGCGTCTTTTTCCAGAGCAGCCTGCATTTCTTCTGAGGTTACCTGTGGGTTTTACTTTGTACTCTTAACATTTCTTCTGGCAGTTGTGGCTGAATTTTTTTTTGGTCTACCTGACCTTGGCTTGGTATCAAGAGATCCCAGAATTTTCCACTTCTTAATAAGTGATTAAACGGTACTGACTGGCATTTTCAAGGCTTTGGGTATCTATTTATATCCCTTTCCATCTTTATCAAGTTCCATTACCTTGTTACGCAGGTCTTTTTACAGTTCTTTTCTGCTCCCCATGGCTCAGTATCTAGCCTGCGCAGTGCATCCATGTGAGAGCTAACAAACTCATTGACTATTTATACACAGACACAAATTACAATTAAAAAAACACACATGTGGGAAATTAAGCTTTAATTGCCATTTTAACCTCTGTGTGTCACCTTGTGTGTCTGTAACCGGGCCAAACATTCAAGGTTATGTAAACTTTTGATCAGGGACATTTGGGTGATTGGGTGACTATGGATTCATACGATCACTATACTTCAATAAAATACATTTTTTTTGCATCAATCATATTTATATATGTGTGTGTGTGTGTCTTGTCTATTTTTCAGCACTAAGGAAAAAGAAACTGAAGATAAGCGCCAAGGATCTAAAGACACAATATAAAAACATAGAAAAAGATTTCAAAGGGATCTGAAAAATTAGATCAGGCTACTTGTCTTAAGAATATTGTATTTGGTATAGAACACTATTGCTTTTTATAATTTCTTATTTTTTATTTAATTGTATAAAAGTGTGTTCCAAAACTTTCCTGCTTTTTAATCCAGAAGCACAGCTAGATACATATATATATATATATATATATATATATATATATATATATATATATATATATATATATATATATATAAAATAATTAGTATAGCACAATTGATTTGTTAGATCAACAGCTGGTGGTGGAGCAACATGGTGGTAGGAGAAAAGAGATGCACATGCGCTTTTTTTTGTTAATACACAAGTGAGTTTGTTAACTTACAGTACAGCTCTTAAAATGCATTAATAAAAAAACTGCAGGAAGACAAAATATACAAAGAAGAACAACAACTTGTTCTGCATTATCTCTTATGCAATCTTGTGGTTCCTGGAAGCACATATATATTTTTTATACTTCAAATTTACAGTTTATATTTAACATTTATTTAGTTTTCTTGGGCCTTTAAACAATGAGGATTTCACACAAAAAAATGGGACATGTTTTGAATGTTTTTAAAAGCAGTCATTTGGAAACATGGCATCTACCACAGTTGCTGCATCATCACCCGAATTACTGTCATTTTCAGCCTGAGAGATTACTCCAAATAGGCCAACTGAGATATTGTGAGCACTTAACCAGCTTCAACTGCTGTGTTAAAATCAAAATAATGAACAGAAAGTGTCAATTATTTGTTCTTGGCTTCAAACCTGTTCTCATTGCCACAATTGTAATGTGGCTATCTTTGGCATTTGTGAGGCCAAAAACAACATAAATATTGAAATGGTATTCCAGAGTTACAGGTTTTGGAATTAATAGGTTTTAAACAGATTTGAAAAACGGATTCCTGCTGCCTCCCAATGAGTGTGTCTCCGCCATCTCCTGTGTTGCTCACAGTCTTGCCCCGCTGCAGTCTCTTCTCTCCCTCTTGCCACACCTCTCCTCCTGCACCGCAGCCCGGTCGCATTTCAGCTTTCCAGTTTGCTACCGCTTCTCCAGTCCCCTACTTGGCCTTGGCTCATTCTGTCCACCTTTGGGCCTTCCTTCAAAACTGTATCTCGCTCGTCCGTCATGTTTTCCTCTGGCTTGTGGTTTCCTCTTGTCCTTCCCATTGTGGCTTTGATTGTCCTTTTGCTTTGCATTCTGCATTCGCAGCTCGCCCTCTCCTCTTCTCTTCCTCGCACTCTGTCTGCCCAAGTTCCTCGTCCTTTCTCCCTCATATGGCATTGGCTTTCTTCATCTCCTCCTCTTCTGGGCGGCCACAGCTCTCTGGTCCGCTATTCCCTCAGCCCCCACCCCCCTTTGGGCATTGTATTTCCAGTCCCCTGGACCCCATGTGGGGGTGGAAGTGTGCTGGCTGCCCTGTCTCCCTGTCTCATAGCTGCTCTACTTATCCCTCTGCTATCCTGCTTCGTAGCATCTTGCCTCCTCCCAGCGCCACCTCTTTTCTCCTGCTCCCTGTAGCCTGTTGGTTTTGGACCCGTTTTTCTCATACACCGCTGCAATCTAGCAGGGTGCTCAGAGTACCCGTGTACTCATTTCAACAGTATTTTACATGTATTCTTTGATAATGCCCTCACTATGCTCAGCACTTTAAAATAATAATCCATGTATGACCCCTATTCTTATTAAGTCATATAATTCCCTCCATAGCATAGTTCTTGGATTAGTAGGACACTTGTTATCAGTGTCCTATTTTCGATTCTTCCCTAGGTCATAGTCGCTACTTCTCCTCACTCCTATCGATTCAAACCATTGCAAGACGCTCTCCGAAGTGACCCATATCCATCAACTCATAAACAGAACCAATGCAACATTCTATTAGAGAGACACCCCCCCATACAACTATCAAACCTCTCCCCTTCTCTAAACTTATTTTAGAGAAGTATAGAGAAGTTTATGTATCTTATAAACTTCTCTAAACTTGTATTTGCTCTGGCCAACCAGGCATTGTTGGCTGTTCTTAAGCTTCATCTTCTTCTGCAAGGCCCCCTCTATTGTGGGAAGTCCAATCGCCCAGATTAATCCAGGAGCTTACGGATGGCGGCATTCCCTACCCAGGCACAGCTCAGAAAGCTGAATTATATTGAATTCATCAAAGTAGTCACATTTAGCAACAATTACCAAATGACCAACTCACTCAGATCCAAAACCTTATCTCAGATGTAGCTGCCGCTATCAAAATCCTTGAGAAAAGAATTGCTAGGCTAGAGATCCTAATGTCGTCATGGAAAACAGACTGCCAATTAAGTGAGAAATCATTTTCACCTCCCGACATCATGCTGGCCCATTTTGTTCTCACTCACATCAGGAGGGACATAAATCGAGTGAAAGATGCAACTCTAATATCACTCCGAATACTGTCCTTCGATACTTCGAAAAACAAAACCCTGACACAAGGTGACGTCTCAGTCGTGGTTCAGTAAAATGGTCTGCACCTCAACAGGAAACAGTTATAACATTTGTCTTTGCCTAAACTACTAGGACTATCACGGCTCATTTACTACTAAGCTGGCAGTGCCTATGGCCCAGTGTAAATATGCAGAAGACTGATAGTCTCTCAACCATGAATTGTTCTGTCGACACTTTGCCGAGATTAAGGCTTCGGATTGCCAGCAATGCCTTTCCCCTCTCCACGCTACTGGTTTATGCAACTCTCCTTCCACACTACAGCCTGGGCCCACTCACATCCCTTGTCTCCTCAGTCTAAACTTGTCTCTTCCAGCAAGCCTTGGATCTGCAACAACTTTAATAAAAAAGTTTTGTTTTTCAGCATTTGCAGATTTCTTCACGTCTGCTCTATATACAGATAAGCCCATACCAAATCCGTTTGCCCCAAGGCAACACACCGAAATGGCCCGGAATGTCAATCCTGCACACCAGTCCTGCTACCTAGGCCATCCATCACCATCCCTCTGGGTTTGTATTATCTTATTTCACACTGGGGCCACTATATTGCCTCAAGTTTCCTTTGCTAGAGACAATTTACAATTTGCTGCGAAGGACCCTGAAGTCATTGATCAACTATTATCATCAAAACTTCAGAAACACTACTCCTTGAGCACATTCGATTCACCCCCCTTTCCCATCTTGAGTATAAAAGGGCTAGGTATAGCCACCAGAAAATATTTGCTTAAAAAGAGATTAACCATTATTTGTCTGCTCCATACAATACCACAACTCTCTGATCCATTCTGACAAGCTTTCTCTCCAGTACTGGAGTGGATAAAGCTATTATTCACATTACTCAGCTAGATCCTAGGTCATGATTGACAAAATCAGATATAGAATACACTTTTAAAATTGTTCCAATAAATCCAATGCTTTGGCACCTGCATCAGATCCGATTCAGAGATAAATTCTATTTTGCCAACAAGCTCACGTTCGGCTACAAAAGCAGCCCTAAAATTTGACATCTTCCCAGAGGAACTCTGTAGGATTCTCTTGAATGAAAAGCAATCTCCTACAGTCAACCACTATCTCAACAACTTCCTGTACATCCAGCAACCCAAGGAAATACAGAGAAGCCTTCACAAAGCACTGTGGCTATTCACCGAAAACAGACAAAACAGAAGGTCCCGATCATCGAGTTGAAATCCTGGGTATATTCCTTGATTCAGCGACTATGGAAGCTAGAATTCCAACGAACAATCTTGAAAGATTAAAAGAAAATATCCCTACATTCCATTTGACAACCACTTGTTCTGTCAAAGAACTACAATGATTGTTGCGTCATCTTAATTTTGCATAATTCATCCTACTGCAAGGCAGAGAATTAATCTCAAATCTCCTTTCCACTCTCAAACTACACCCCAGTATCCACGAACCCATCTGACTCTCCAAAGAAGCTCTGGCGGACTGTTGTCTATGGTGCTCTTTTTTTAAAATGGAAAGGACATTCCAATTTTCTAAACAAGACTATCATCTCATCAACTACCATCGCAATCCACTACTTCCTCAATCACTTTAAAGTTCTCTACTGCCACACACTCATCACTTCACTATGACCCAAGATGGATCCGTTAACGTTTTCAACCAGATCACTCATTCCTATCCTCGTGGCTTTGCTCACATGATTAGAATACTGGAAAGACCATTCCATTCGCGTCATCATGTCAGATGCCATTACCTACAAGGTCTTAAAGAAATCACCTAACCCATACTCTATGTCCCTCCTGAGAAAGCCTGCCTTCCTCTTACTAACCTACCAATTCCAGTTATGTCATTTTTTCCAATCTCCAAATATCGATATTCATTTATTCTCTCCACAGGACGATTCTTCCATTCTCCCGAGTTACGCAGTTCAAACACTGCCTGCCATCTCGACAGTACAGAATTAAACCTGCTTTGTTTATCAACCCACAATGCTCACTGGCCTCTCAGAAAACACAAGAAAATCTACTACAGAGTGTGGCACCTTTTCCAGAACTTATTACAATCTCCCCACACGATCCTCACCTTCACAGCCCACTGCAATTCCCACCTGGGTCTTTGCTATAAGTCTATCAAAGCTTAACTCTCAGGCATCCAATTTTTCTTTTCATTCAACATTGACCCTAACAGATCATTTTTTATCATCCCCTCCAGTAAAAACATACCAACGCAGCTTGTCCATCAGACAAAATGAACAATCAAAACAATGACGTCCAATAGATGGACCTATACCTTCAGAATCAGAGGCACATCATTAAATCTTTGTGCTTCAACTGAACTCCAAGAGGCATCCCAATACATGACTAATAAGTAAATAAATAAAATCCACAGAGAGAAGGCTCTGACTACAATTAAGGTTAGTGCTCCATTTGGGTTCCTGCATGCAGGAGAGTTATGTGTTCAAAGTGCTAAACAGGACAATATATTGTCAAACAGCACTGTGGCGAATTGGAGAGCTCTGAGCAAGGATTTAAAGGGATGGGTGCCTCAAAAACAGCGCTATAATGGGGTTTAGCATTAAGCAGGGAATTACAAGAAAAAGAGCGCTATAGAGAATCAGCACTCAAATCGGCAGTGTCAAGCGGAGTATACCTATGTACGTATGTATATATACGCACGCACATACATATATATATATATATATATATATATATATATATATATATATATATATATAAATATATATATATATATAAATATATATATATATATATATAAATATATATATAAATATATATATATATATATATATATATATATATATATAAATATATATATATATATAAATATATATATATATATATATAAATATATATATATAAATATATATATATATATAAATATATATATATAAATATATATATATATATAATATATATATATATATATATATAAATATATATATATAAATATATATATATATATAAATATATATATATAAATATATATATATATATATATATATATATATAAATATATATATATATATATATATATATATTCTATTGGTCCATCCCGTGTCACTGAATGACATCACTAACTAAATGGGAGGACTTGGATGAATCTCCTTTAGTGTTCTTAGGTAGCTAACCTCTAATTGTGTTGGATAGGGGATCTGTAACTTTGAAAAACAGTTAAGATATCTGTTTCAGGGATAGCTTTGTTTTTTATATATAGTAAAGGTTATCTGTAGGATGATACACTAATTTACACATTTAATAGGTTAGTTAATACTTGATATAATTTATGTGATTTAAATTTATATCCATCATACCGTTCTCTCAAATATTAATATATAATAGATGACCTATTATAGTATATACTTCTAAATTGCATATGTAGTTATTTCTTAAGGACTATCTAATATGTAAGGTTATTACCTATTGTTATCAGGGTAGTTTTAGACATAGATTTGGTACCAGTGTTTATTTATTCAATTTCTATGATCTAAATAAACTAAAAAAGAGAAAGCGTTTTAGATGAAGAATTATTTAAAAAGAAATACCTTCTTTAGTGTACATCCTCATTACCTCATACCTCTATGATAAAGCTGATAGAATTATTATGCTTGTATATTAGCTTCAAGTAGCTAGATAAATGGCAAGAAAGAGAATCCTTCATTTATGCCATTAGGTGCCTGGGCCCCCAAGTCATAAATCCATCTACTCTCAAGCCGAAGCAGTTGTATCTTTCGATCACCTCCTCTCAGCTTAAGTGGCACTTGATCAACTATATGGAACTTGAAGCCATCCAGGTTTCGTCCTTGACAGTGACGTATATGTCTCGACACTGGAGTGTCCATCTCTCGTGTAATGGAATATACATGTTCCAGTATCCGTCGACGTATCTGTCTCTCCGTTTTTCCAACGTATATCATACCACATTTGCATGTTAGCACATATATTACGTATGTTGAGAGACAATTGAAGAAACTATTTAATGGATACTTTTTTCCCGTCTTGGGATGTTCAAAGGCTTTGGCAGGTTGAATATATTTGCAGGCCTTACATCTACTACACTTGTAAAGGCCCTGTGTAGTTTTTCCACTTAGCCAACTGGTTTTGGATTTTTCTTTCACAAAAAGACTTCTTACCAGTGTATCCTTTATGTTTGGCCCTCTACGATACGTTACTGAGGCCCTTTCCGGTAGGCATTCTTTTAGTACACCATCATTTTTAAGAAGATACCAGTATTTATTGAGTATATCCAAAATCTTTTCACTCTGACATCCGTACGTCATGATGCATCTAACCTGGCCTTTACCATCTTTAGATTCCTCTTTTTTGTGATATAAGAGAGTATCTCTATCATCCATGAGTGCTCTGTGGTAAGCACGTTTCAAAATCCTGTTCGGATAGCCTCTATACTTGAATCTTTGTTTAAGATCTTTAGCCTGACTTTTAAAGTCATCAATATTGCTGCAATTTCGGCGTAAACGCAGATATTGTCCTACTGGAATTCCCATCTTCAATGGTTTGGGATGCTGGCTTTCCCAGTGTAGCAGCATATTAGTTGATGTCTCTTTTCTATATGTCCTTGTCCTAATTTCACCATTTTGTTCTTTCGTAATATTTAAATCTAAGAAATTAATGGTGCTTTCATGGATCTCAAAGGTCAGTTTAAGCCCATATTCATTTTGGTTTAGTGTATTCACAAAATCTTCAAATTCTTCCTTTTTTTCCGGTCCATACTATCAAGATGTCATCGATAAATCTGGACCAGAGGAGAATCTTATTAGTGAAGGTTTCGAATTTCTCAGAAAAAACTTCATCTCTTTCCCATTTTCCCAAAAAGAGATTGGCATAGTTAGGGGCACATGCTGTTCCCATGGCTGTGCCCCTAATCTGTCTATACCAACATCCATCAAATATGAAGGTATTTTTCGTGAGGATGAACTGTAGTAGCTCTAAAATAAACTCATTCCAATCCTGGTTTCGGTTACCTTGTGTTTCTAAAAAGAAACGTGCAGCATTTAGGCCCAAATCGTGTGGGATGTTGCTGTATAGTTGTTCCACATCAATGCTGGCTAGCATTGATGTGGATGGTACCCCAAGGTCATCCAGCTGTCTTAATAGATCAGTGGTATCCTTTATGAATGACGGTAATGTACACACCATTGGACGTAAGTGTTGATCCACTAAAGCACTAATTCTCTCAGTTAGATTTTGTGAACCAGAGACTATGGGTCTACCAGGTACCGGAAACTTTTTCTTGTGGATTTTTGGAAGAGCATAAAAAGTAGCTGAAACTGGTTCCTTTGGCAGGAGATATTCGTAATTAGATTGAAGTAGTAATCTGTTCTCAATTGCTTTAAGGAGAATGGCGTCCAGTTCTTCTCTGTATTTTATACCTGGATTGCTCGGGAGTTTTTCATACGTATCCATGTTCCTTATAATTCGTAGACACATGTCTTGGTAGTCTGTTTTGTCCATCAGAACAATGTTACCTCCCTTGTCCGCTGGCTTAATTTCTATATTAGCGGTTTTCAATTCTCTCAGTGCCCTCCTTTGTGCAAATGAGAAGTTGTCTGATCTTGATTTCTTGTTCTTTTCTCTTTCTTTATTAATGAGTTCGAGTTCATTGCTTACTAGATGGAGAAATAAATCCAGGTTGGGGTAATTTTTAAATTCTGGTGTGAATCTCGTTTTTTCCTTGCACTGTTCTTTAAGATATTTTTCAATCCCATTATTTTCTGAATGTTCTTCATTCATAAGTTCTAACAGGTTCTGTAGAGCATCTTTATCAGTAATAGTCAGCCCCAGATTCTCCATCCTTTTCTTATCTTTATCGTGGTAGAACTTATTGAGTGCTAGTTTCCGTACGAAAAGGTTCACATCTTTAATATTTGTAAAATTATTGACATAGCTAGTGGGAGTAAAGTTTAGGCCTTTGTTTAATACTTCCAAATGTGTTTCATTTAAGACAAACCTAGATAAATTGATGACTCTTTTTTCATCGTCTTTTATTGATTCTTTTACACTTGTCTTGTTCTTCCACTTTTTATCTTCTATAGTCATTTCTCTTGATTTATAAGGGGCTAGTTTAGTTAGTGGTTGTTTCTGCGGCCTTTTGGTCTCCCTGGGCCCCTGGGTGGTTTTGGGTCTGGCCCCTTGCCTAAAAAAACGTTCCATATTAGACTGTTGGTATCTTGTTTGAGACTTGGACTGGTCTATATGCGGTTTTTGTACTGTTCTTCTGAATCTTTTCTGGATTCCTTCATGCTGAGTGCCCTCTGCTTCTGAACATTCGGATGAACTAAGTTCCACATTATCTTGTGGTTTTATCCGACCCAGTATTTTAAATGCTGTTTTATTCTCAAAGTCCATTTTGTCTCTCTGGTGTTTTTTCTGTTTTCTAAACGATATATCTTTTTGGTATTTTTCTAGCTGGTCATTAATTTTCTCCAGGACCTCATCAAAATTCGGTTCTGTTTGCAGTTTTAATAATTCTTGTCTTGATTTCTCTGCTTGTTTGGTAAGGTCTTCTAGATTTTGTTTCTCCTTTTCTAAGATCAATGTTATCAAATCCAGAGAGCATTTTGTTGTTATCTCCAACCATTTTTCAATAAAGGCATTTTCCAAGAGGTGAGTCGCAGGTATCAGTTGTACTCTTAAACCTCTTGGTATTATTTTATTTTTTAGATAGTTCTCAAGACTCGTGATCTCCCATACCGTTCTAGTTTCTCGCTTTAAGATCCTTAGAGCTTCTTTACTCATACTCAATAGGTCTTCGCTCTGCTTATTCTCACTCAGATTTATATTGCCTTGAAGTAGTGCTTCGGCTTCTTTTTGGAGGTTGGACATATCCCAAGTATTCCATCTTGCTGAAGCCATTTTTGCACGATTTGAAATGGTACCTCTTAGTAGAAGGTGGATTTAGTCCTCTTATATTTGGGTGAAAAATCGTATGGACACCACTTTTATAAGTTGGTAGGAGGATAGATAAAGAGAGTTGATGAGATAGAATGATACAGATTCCCTAAAACTAGTATTGTGGATTAAACCACTATTTAAATAATAGATAGTAAGTCACTGGTGGTGGCTTATAATAGAGCTCTAGATAGTAGCTCATATAGTGCTTAACACTGGATTCATGAAAAAGTAAGTATTAACAATACAAGATTGTGGGCTACAAAAAATTAAACTAAGAACTTTAATGGAATCGATTAAAACTAAGAAAACGTCGTGTTTGTGTATAATGTATCCCTATGATACAGAATACCATCAAGAGGGGGGAAAAAAGGGGAGGATACCAAAAAATAATAAATAGTCTAGAAAAAAGGTCTAATATCTCTTAAACAAAAAGAAATACTACCAGTGATGGTGATAATGGCCAAATGTGGGCACCACTAGCACTACTTGAACCCTATATGAAGTAGACCCTACAAGGGTGAAACACGTGTGTGTGAAAAAAGTGTAAATTTACACTTTTTTCACACACACGTGTTTCACCCTTGTAGGGTCTACTTCATATAGGGTTCAAGTAGTGCTAGTGGTGCCCACATTTGGCCATTATCACCATCACTGGTAGTATTTCTTTTTGTTTAAGAGATATTAGACCTTTTTTCTAGACTATTTATTATTTTTTGGTATCCTCCCCTTTTTTCCCCCCTCTTGATGGTATTCTGTATCATAGGGATACATTATACACAAACACGACGTTTTCTTAGTTTTAATCGATTCCATTAAAGTTCTTAGTTTAATTTTTTGTAGCCCACAATCTTGTATTGTTAATACTTACTTTTTCATGAATCCAGTGTTAAGCACTATATGAGCTACTATCTAGAGCTCTATTATAAGCCACCACCAGTGACTTACTATCTATTATTTAAATAGTGGTTTAATCCACAATACTAGTTTTAGGGAATCTGTATCATTCTATCTCATCAACTCTCTTTATCTATCCTCCTACCAACTTATAAAAGTGGTGTCCATACGATTTTTCACCCAAATATAAGAGGACTAAATCCACCTTCTACTAAGAGGTACCATTTCAAATCGTGCAAAAATGGCTTCAGCAAGATGGAATACTTGGGATATGTCCAACCTCCAAAAAGAAGCCGAAGCACTACTTCAAGGCAATATAAATCTGAGTGAGAATAAGCAGAGCGAAGACCTATTGAGTATGAGTAAAGAAGCTCTAAGGATCTTAAAGCGAGAAACTAGAACGGTATGGGAGATCACGAGTCTTGAGAACTATCTAAAAAATAAAATAATACCAAGAGGTTTAAGAGTACAACTGATACCTGCGACTCACCTCTTGGAAAATGCCTTTATTGAAAAATGGTTGGAGATAACAACAAAATGCTCTCTGGATTTGATAACATTGATCTTAGAAAAGGAGAAACAAAATCTAGAAGACCTTACCAAACAAGCAGAGAAATCAAGACAAGAATTATTAAAACTGCAAACAGAACCGAATTTTGATGAGGTCCTGGAGAAAATTAATGACCAGCTAGAAAAATACCAAAAAGATATATCGTTTAGAAAACAGAAAAAACACCAGAGAGACAAAATGGACTTTGAGAATAAAACAGCATTTAAAATACTGGGTCGGATAAAACCACAAGATAATGTGGAACTTAGTTCATCCGAATGTTCAGAAGCAGAGGGCACTCAGCATGAAGGAATCCAGAAAAGATTCAGAAGAACAGTACAAAAACCGCATATAGACCAGTCCAAGTCTCAAACAAGATACCAACAGTCTAATATGGAACGTTTTTTAGGCAAGGGGCCAGACCCAAAACCACCCAGGGGCCCAGGGAGACCAAAAGGCCGCAGAAACAACCACTAACTAAACTAGCCCCTTATAAATCAAGAGAAATGACTATAGAAGATAAAAAGTGGAAGAACAAGACAAGTGTAAAAGAATCAATAAAAGACGATGAAAAAAGAGTCATCAATTTATCTAGGTTTGTCTTAAATGAAACACATTTGGAAGTATTAAACAAAGGCCTAAACTTTACTCCCACTAGCTATGTCAATAATTTTACAAATATTAAAGATGTGAACCTTTTCGTACGGAAACTAGCACTCAATAAGTTCTACCACGATAAAGATAAGAAAAGGATGGAGAATCTGGGGCTGACTATTACTGATAAAGATGCTCTACAGAACCTGTTAGAACTTATGAATGAAGAACATTCAGAAAATAATGGGATTGAAAAATATCTTAAAGAACAGTGCAAGGAAAAAACGAGATTCACACCAGAATTTAAAAATTACCCCAACCTGGATTTATTTCTCCATCTAGTAAGCAATGAACTCGAACTCATTAATAAAGAAAGAGAAAAGAACAAGAAATCAAGATCAGACAACTTCTCATTTGCACAAAGGAGGGCACTGAGAGAATTGAAAACCGCTAATATAGAAATTAAGCCAGCGGACAAGGGAGGTAACATTGTTCTGATGGACAAAACAGACTACCAAGACATGTGTCTACGAATTATAAGGAACATGGATACGTATGAAAAACTCCCGAGCAATCCAGGTATAAAATACAGAGAAGAACTGGACGCCATTCTCCTTAAAGCAATTGAGAACAGATTACTACTTCAATCTAATTACGAATATCTCCTGCCAAAGGAACCAGTTTCAGCTACTTTTTATGCTCTTCCAAAAATCCACAAGAAAAAGTTTCCGGTACCTGGTAGACCCATAGTCTCTGGTTCACAAAATCTAACTGAGAGAATTAGTGCTTTAGTGGATCAACACTTACGTCCAATGGTGTGTACATTACCGTCATTCATAAAGGATACCACTGATCTATTAAGACAGCTGGATGACCTTGGGGTACCATCCACATCAATGCTAGCCAGCATTGATGTGGAACAACTATACAGCAACATCCCACACGATTTGGGCCTAAATGCTGCACGTTTCTTTTTAGAAACACAAGGTAACCGAAACCAGGATTGGAATGAGTTTATTTTAGAGCTACTACAGTTCATCCTCACGAAAAATACCTTCATATTTGATGGATGTTGGTATAGACAGATTAGGGGCACAGCCATGGGAACAGCATGTGCCCCTAACTATGCCAATCTCTTTTTGGGAAAATGGGAAAGAGATGAAGTTTTTTCTGAGAAATTCGAAACCTTCACTAATAAGATTCTCCTCTGGTCCAGATTTATCGATGACATCTTGATAGTATGGACCGGAAAAAAGGAAGAATTTGAAGATTTTGTGAATACACTAAACCAAAATGAATATGGGCTTAAACTGACCTTTGAGATCCATGAAAGCACCATTAATTTCTTAGATTTAAATATTACGAAAGAACAAAATGGTGAAATTAGGACAAGGACATATAGAAAAGAGACATCAACTAATATGCTGCTACACTGGGAAAGCCAGCATCCCAAACCATTGAAGATGGGAATTCCAGTAGGACAATATCTGCGTTTACGCCGAAATTGCAGCAATATTGATGACTTTAAAAGTCAGGCTAAAGATCTTAAACAAAGATTCAAGTATAGAGGCTATCCGAACAGGATTTTGAAACGTGCTTACCACAGAGCACTCATGGATGATAGAGATACTCTCTTATATCACAAAAAAGAGGAATCTAAAGATGGTAAAGGCCAGGTTAGATGCATCATGACGTACGGATGTCAGAGTGAAAAGATTTTGGATATACTCAATAAATACTGGTATCTTCTTAAAAATGATGGTGTACTAAAAGAATGCCTACCGGAAAGGGCCTCAGTAACGTATCGTAGAGGGCCAAACATAAAGGATACACTGGTAAGAAGTCTTTTTGTGAAAGAAAAATCCAAAACCAGTTGGCTAAGTGGAAAAACTACACAGGGCCTTTACAAGTGTAGTAGATGTAAGGCCTGCAAATATATTCAACCTGCCAAAGCCTTTGAACATCCCAAGACGGGAAAAAAGTATCCATTAAATAGTTTCTTCAATTGTCTCTCAACATACGTAATATATGTGCTAACATGCAAATGTGGTATGATATACGTTGGAAAAACGGAGAGACAGATACGTCGACGGATACTGGAACATGTATATTCCATTACACGAGAGATGGACACTCCAGTGTCGAGACATATACGTCACTGTCAAGGACGAAACCTGGATGGCTTCAAGTTCCATATAGTTGATCAAGTGCCACTTAAGCTGAGAGGAGGTGATCGAAAGATACAACTGCTTCGGCTTGAGAGTAGATGGATTTATGACTTGGGGGCCCAGGCACCTAATGGCATAAATGAAGGATTCTCTTTCTTGCCATTTATCTAGCTACTTGAAGCTAATATACAAGCATAATAATTCTATCAGCTTTATCATAGAGGTATGAGGTAATGAGGATGTACACTAAAGAAGGTATTTCTTTTTAAATAATTCTTCATCTAAAACGCTTTCTCTTTTTTAGTTTATTTAGATCATAGAAATTGAATAAATAAACACTGGTACCAAATCTATGTCTAAAACTACCCTGATAACAATAGGTAATAACCTTACATATTAGATAGTCCTTAAGAAATAACTACATATGCAATTTAGAAGTATATACTATAATAGGTCATCTATTATATATTAATATTTGAGAGAACGGTATGATGGATATAAATTTAAATCACATAAATTATATCAAGTATTAACTAACCTATTAAATGTGTAAATTAGTGTATCATCCTACAGATAACCTTTACTATATATAAAAAACAAAGCTATCCCTGAAACAGATATCTTAACTGTTTTTCAAAGTTACAGATCCCCTATCCAACACAATTAGAGGTTAGCTACCTAAGAACACTAAAGGAGATTCATCCAAGTCCTCCCATTTAGTTAGTGATGTCATTCAGTGACACGGGATGGACCAATAGAAGGAAAGAGGGGGCGGAGCCTATATTCTGTTTAAAAGGCCCGCGAAAACCCAACTCCAAACCGCAGCAGACGGAGCATAAGCCTTGAGAAAGCCCTAACAGGGCGAAACTGAGCATCAGTCGGCGGCGATACAGTACACTGTGGCGGCTCTGCAGTATTGTGCCTAGGCTGAGTATTGAAGGA
>CM050170.1:114795181-114915181 GCA_027410445.1 Discoglossus pictus | reverse complement strand
AGGAAGTGAAAGATTTCAACTGAGATAATATGCAAGACAGCTTAATTAATGTGGTTGCAGTTGAAATCTTCCCTTCAGGATGAGAGAGGTGTGAAGGGGTACAGTAGTGGCCAAACATTAGGTAAACTATGTTTTTTTAATTATATGTTCTGGTTAAAGATTTGCTTTGATGCTGTTCTTTTGGGCTAAAAGAAATAGGTTTAACATAAAAAGTGCATACTCTGGCCCTTTATGTCAGTGACATATCTAGTTCATATAATATGTACTGAAATAAAAATGGCAACAGAATAATACATATACACAGTTACTCTCTCTTACTATCTACTGAATATATTCAAAAGTTTATTTGACTTAGATTTTTTTGGTCTCTCCCCATGTACAGTATTTACTCGAATCTAATCAATGGCGCACTAGATTTGATGGCAAAAATGAACGCACATGACATACTGCAACACCACCATCTCTCGCTTCCTGGCTCTCTAGAGTGGGTGATCGCCGGATGAAGAGGCACCCAGAGAGTCCCAGCACAGTGGCACACAGAGCCTGGCACCCAGAGAGCCCCAGCACAGTGGCACACAGAGCCTGGCACTCAGAGAGCCCCAGTACAGTGGCACACAGAGCCTGGCACCCAGAGAGCCCCAGCACAGTGGCATACAGAGCCTGGCACCCAGAGAGTCCCAGCACAGTGACACACAGAGCCTGGCACCCAGAGAGCCCCAGTACAGTGGCACACAGAGCCTGGCACCCAGAGAGCCCCAGCACAGTGGCACACAGAGCCTGGCACCCAGAGAGCCCCAGCACAGTGGCACACAGAGCCTGGCACCCAGAGAGCCCCAGCACAGTGGCACACAGAGCCTGCCACCAAAAGAGCCCCAGCACAGTGGCACACGGAGCCTGGCACCCAGAGAGCCCCAGCACAGTGGCACACAGAGCCTGGCACCCAGAAAGACCCAGTACAGTGGCACACAGAGCCTGGCACCCAGAGAGCCCATAGATTGGTAAAATAAATTCACTGTTTGGTATTTCCTGTACAAATGCGCATTACATTCGCCAGCAAAAAACATTTTTTGATTCACGGATTCCAAATTTGGGGTGCGCATGAGATTCGATGGCGCACTAGATTTGCGTAAATACAGTAATTTGGAACTTTGTCATGCTAATGGAAGCCATCAGTCACAGATTGCCAGGCTTTCCATTGAAGCTGATCTGACTTCACCATATACTTACCCAGCCTTCCAAACTGACAATTCCATCAAGCTATAGTTTTTGAAGGGTTTATTTGGAGTGGGGAGATTAAGATTTCAGCACAAAGCATTTCATGTGACAAAATGTGATGATATCAGGGAGAAATTACCTTAACTATTCCCTGTAATCTGCATTTTCTCAGACCCTGTAATCTACAAACAGTGCATGTAGACTTCCATGGAGTCAGTAGCAATAATAGCATAGAAACTGATAACAGCACAAAAGTGATGGGTGGATCATATAAATTGACAGGTACAAAATACTATATTCAATGTAAATGTACTGGAAGGAAATGCATTGTTAATGAAACTCAGCAAGCTATTACCTTACTAAATTATGTGTCTAAGATCTATAAAAAGCATTGCATTTAGGGATTGTGTATTACTTATCCCTTGTGACTATATAGTCGGCAACATGTAGATACACGCTACTTGCACAGGCTGCTAATTCAATTAATCCAACAGGGAATGCGGTGAGAATCAGAAAGGGCATCCGTGATTCTGTTTGGCTTGGATTCCTATTTGCAAAAGTAGAAAAAAATCTAATCTACCCTGGCTCCAAAGTGTCAGAAGCTGCTAATTGTCTACAAAACAAACGCCACAAGAGATGGACAGAATAAGATAGATCTTTATCTCAAGTGCCTGTCACAACAGACGTCCCTGCCCGGGAATACAGAAACGGATATGGCTTCAAGAACATAAATTTATAATCCACACCCTACAATATTGCAGAGCTTAGAACAACAGGGCAAATCTTCTGAATCTGGGAAAAAAAGAACAACTTTGCTGTGTCCCAGTCAGAGGACTAAATGTGCATCCAGCTCGTTATTTCTTCCTCGCTGATTCAATTACCTGATTCCAATCCCAGTCCTCTGGGTGATGTCTCTCCCATGGGCCTCCCCGCAGAGCTTTCTAACGCTCTGTATCTCTATCTGTATATATATGGAAACTCACAAAAAGCTTCACACATAAAATGTGGCTAAATGTGCATGTTTATCCATACCTTAAAGTGAATAAAAATGCAGTTAAAGCTTGTGATTTAAGTTTCTTGTTTTTGGAAGAAGTCTCCCCTTAGAATTAGCACAATGTAACCATTATTACCGAGTGGTAGAGGTTGTTCAAGGACTTGATGGCCCCAGGGACCGCCTTGAGAGCTCCAGGCCTCGTTGCCCCACTAGATTCAGCCTCCTTGTCAGGTGAATATCATATGCACATGAACACCACACACATACAGTGGATATAAAAAGTCTACACATCCCTGTTAAAATGTCAGGTCTCTGTGCTGTAAAAAAATGAGACAAAGATAAATCATTTCATAACTTTTTCCACCTTTAATGTGACCTATAAACTGTACAACTCAATTGAAAAACAAACTGAAATCTTTTAGGTGGAGGGAATAAAAATAAAAATAATGTGGTTGCACACCCTCTTATAACTGGGGATGTAGCTGTGTTCAGACATAAGCAATCACATTCCAAATCGTGTTAAATAGGAGTCAGCATACACCTGCCATCATTTAAAGTGAGTCTGATGAACCCCAAATAAAGCTCAGCTGCTCTAGTTGGTCTTTCCTGAAATGTTCTTAGTCGCATCCCACAGCAAAAGCCATGGTCCACAGAGAGCTTCCAAAGCATCAGGGATCTCATTGTTAAAAGGTATCAGTCAGGAGAAGGGTACAAAAGAATTTCCAAGGCATTAGATATACCATGGGACACAGTGAAGACAGTCATCATCAAGTGGAGAAAATATGACACAACAGCGACATTACCAAGAACTGGAGCTCCCTCCAAAATTGATAAAAAGACGAGAAGAAAACTGGTCTGGGAGGCTACCAAGAGGCCTACAACAACATTAAAGGAGCTGCAGGAATATCTGGCAAGTACTGGCTGTGTGGTACATGTGACAACAATCTCCTGTATTCTTCATATGTCTGGGCTATGGGGTAGAGTGGCAAGATGAAAGCCTTTTCTTACGAAGAAAAACATCCAAGCCAGGCTACATTTTGCAAAAACACATCTGAAGTCTCCCAAAAGCATGTGGGAAAGGGTGTTATGGTCTGATGAAACCAAGGTTGAACGTTTTGGCCATAATTCCAAAAGATACAACACTGCACATCACCAAAAGAACACCATACCCACAGTGAAGCATGGTGGTGGCAGCATCATGCTTTGGGGCTGTTTTTCTTCAGCCGGAACTGGGGCCTTAGTTAAGATAGAGGGAATTATGAACAGTTCCAAATACCAGTCAATATTGGCACAAAACCTTCAGGCTTCTGCTAGAAAGCTGAACATGAAGAGGAACTTCATCTTTCAGCATGACAACAACCCAAAGTTTACATCCAAATCAACAAAGGAATGGCTTCACCAGAAGATGATTACAGTTTTGGAATGGCCCAGCCAGAGCCCAGACCTGAATCCGATTGAAAATCTGTGGGGTGATCTGAAGAGGGCTGTGCACAGGAGATACCCTCGCAATCTGACAGATTTGGAGTGTTTCTGCAAAGAAGAGTGGGCAAATCTTGCCAAGTCAAAATGTGCCATGCTGATAGACTCATACCCAAAAAGACTGAGTGCTGTAATAAAATCAAAAGGTGCTTCAACAAAGTATTAGTTTAAGGGTGTGCGTACTTATGCAACCATATTATTTTACTTTTATATTTTTTGTACCCTCTAAATAAAAAGATTTCAGTTTGTTTTTCAATTGAGTTGTACAGTTTATAGGTCACATTAAAGGTGGAAAAAGTTCTGAAATTATTTATCTTTGTCTCATTTTTTTTACTGCACAGAAACCGGACATTTTAACAGGGGTGTGTAAACTTTATATCCACTGTAGATAACACACATCCCATGTAAATGATGGCAGCGTCAAATATGTGGCAAAACTCTCAGCTACAATGAGTATCAATTATATCATATATTTAAAATGAGTAAAAATCCAATAGAGAGTCCATGTATGGGTGTGTCCACTGCAGCATATGCAGATACAGAGGCTATAGGGCTGAATGTGATGCGAAGAATACTACCTTATCATTGAACAAGTCTTAGCAGCATGCAAAAAACTATTGCTGAGAGATGGTCCAGAGGAAGTAAACAGATAAGACAATAATAAGACAATAAAATAAAATTCCTTCCTGACCCCAGATACTGGCAATCATATTCCTTCCTGGATCAATACTCTCTCTGTAATTATCCAGGATAACCCTGAATGCCCTTATTATTTACAAATATATCATATCCCTTTTTAAAGTTATCTTTGGAGTGACAAGAGTCCCTTTAAATATTGTGTTGCTTGGTTTTCCTTGAGGAATGTTGTTATCCTTTTAAAGAGCTACCATGTTATTTATACAATACTGGACATTCACAGCTGAGAGAGAGGAGAGAGAGAGAGAGAGAGAGAGAGAGAGAGAGAGAGAGAGATAGACGAGAGAGAGATAGACGAGAGAGAGAGAGAGAGACGAGAGAGAGACGAGAGAGAGAGAGAGACGAGAGAGAGAGAGAGACGAGAGAAAGACGAGAGCGAGAAAGACGAGAGCGAGAGCGAGAGAGCGAGATAGACGAGAGAGAGAGAGATAGACGAGAGAGAGAAAGACGAGAGAGAGAGAAAGACAAGAGAGAGAAAGACAAGAGAGAGAGAGAGAGAAAGACGAGAGAGAGAAAGACGAGAGAGAGGACAGAGAAAGAAGAAAGAGAGAAAGCAGAGAGAGAGAGAAAGCAGAGAGAGAGAGAAAGCAGAGAGAGAGAGAGGAAAGAGAAAGCAGAGAGAGAGAGGGTGAAGGACGAGAGAGAGAAAGAAAGAAGAGAGCGGGTGAAAGAAGAGAGGGTGAAAGAAGAGAGAGAAGAAAGAAGGGAGGAGAGAGAAAAGGGAGGAGAGAGAGAGATAGAGAGAGAGAGAGAGAGAGAGAGAGAGAGAGAGAGAGAGAGAGAGAGCATAACAAAACGAGCTATTCAGTGTATTCTCCGTGTTTTAATTAAATTATTCCTGGGGTATATACCAATGTTTGTGTTAATTTAGTGTGCAGGAGCTGCTTGTCTGTGCATTAATTAGACTATTTAGCGGTTCTGATGTGCACTGTCAGACTGTTTGTTTATGTGGTGGAAAAATAATACTCTAAATTGATAAGAAAGAACTGTTTCCCGGTGCATGATCACCAATTTAGAAGTAGAAATGATAGAAACAAAGGGAATTTTTTTATGGTTTTACTTAAATAGCACAGCTTAAAAATGTATTATACACACACACTATGATCCAAAAAGGTTTACCTCCTGACTTGTAAGGATTTACTATTGTCAAAGCCCCAAATCAGGCTGATAGCCCAATGGTCATAACAAGGGGAACTATCATACATAATCTTTTTACATTTCTTGATTAATTGCTAATTTATAAAGTTTTTAAGACATTCAATATTACAGCAATCATATATAATAAAATATCTTTCATAGATCTAGGCTGCAATGTTTTGTTTGAAATAATCTACAGCTCATTAGCATTTAAAATAAAAATACTGTAGCACGTTAATGTTACAATCACAAGGTGTTTAAGGGTAATAAACCTCTTAAAATAATTCCCTTTTGTATACTGCATTGTCCTTGGTTGAGGGTCAATAGAATACCTCCTTCACAATTACAATAATGTCAGATTTTCATTAGATGAAAAATACAATCTCAAAGTTCCTTCAAAAATTGTTAAAAACATAAAAAGCAAAAAAAGTTGCTGGGAGAGATTACCCTGACAAGGGCAGTTTAAAATATAGCCTTACGGCTGTTTCGTCACTAATGCAGCTTTCGCAGAGGCAGAATGTCAACTGAACGTCATCTATTCCAGAAAGTAAATACCCTGACACTCACACGGACATAGAGCTCCCATAATAGCTCCTACATAGATGCATTACCTTATTTCCACCGATTGGAGAAAATGGCAGGCACACAATAGGTATTACACCTGATATATTAAGAACTATGAACTATTTTAAAGTTTCACAATTAGCGGCTATTAACTTTTAGAATTAATAGGTGTTATAACGGGAGAGTTACGGTAATTAGTCTTGGGGAGGACACTGCAATTTTACAATGATTGATCTGAAGAAATGAAAATAAAAGCATTCCATGTTTCACATTCCAATAATGTGAACTAAGAAGTGCTGTGTTAACATGAATTTTTATACATAAACACAACATATATCTGCAATGTTAAAATGATGAAATCAGAGGGAATGGAAAAAAAACCTTCCATGTTTGACATATTAAGAATGTGAACAAAGGTGTGCTGTATTAATAAGAATTTGTCTACATAAGTTATGTTAACGTGAATTTATTGTGATGCAACAAGCAAGAAATGATGGTATAGATGAAATCAAAATTTAAAAAATATTGAAAACTAATATATTTAGCAATTTGCGTAATCATTTTAAGTAAATCCTAAGCGTCTTGGAACTAGTACAGATTCTCACATCTGCGATTTTCCTTATTAAGATGAGTTACTAGTTGTTTCTTGCAGCATTGAAGGCTAATGATGGATCAGCGGGTCCTTTACAGGAGCTAGTCTTGCAGTAAGTATTGCTCTACTATGCAAGTCTAACCCTGTGATTGCTGCACTTAGGAGCGCCGCAGTGATCCCCTTTACATCCGTGCTATTTTAAGCATCCTACTTAGTGTCTCAAAGCTCAAGGTAATTCTACAATTCAAGAAACATGCGGTATACAAGTGTTTGGTGATACTAAGAGGAGGGAAGGATATGTGCTGATAGGAGGATGCTGCAAGTAAAGCAGTAAAGGACAACTGTGGTCAGATTTCTAGACTGTATTAATAACTAAGCCTGATAATGGGCAGAAGGAATTTAGAAAGAAAAAAATAAACATATAATTTTTATATTTTTTACTTTTATGTGGAATTATGTTTACTGCATGCTTTTATTTCTCTCTCTCAGCTAATTTCTAAAGGGGGTATGTCTACCAACTAATGAGATTTTTCATTTCCTCTAATGATGGCACTGGCATCAGAAAGGCATATAAAAAAGGTAAACAATTACAAGATTTTTTTTTTTTTAACATTCTAAAAACACAAACTATTTTAAGTATAGTTTTTTAAAAAGAGTAGACTTTAAAGGCACTGTCACCCAAAATCAAGTTGTTTTTTTTAACTTATTCTTAAAGAAAGTAATACACGGTCAAGTCAAATTATTATGACCACCAGCTCATATCCTGAGTAACCACTGTGTGCAGCATGGACAGAAGCTAGACAGCGTGGTAGTGAGTCAATTAGATGCTGGAAAGTTGGCAAGGGTATCTGGCGCCCTGCAGACTGCAGTGCATCCGACAGATGGGATTCAAGTCCAGGGAATTAGGGGGCCAGGGAAGTACTTGGAAGTCTTCAAAGTGCTCCTCCAAGCACTTCCGGACAATTGTAGGGAAGACCGTCAACATTTATTTGGGTGCTTGATCTGCAAGGATAGATAGATGTTCTCCGAGGTTTTGGGTATGACACGCCAACATCCGTCCAGTCGATGGAGCAGAAAACTTTACTCATCAGAGATGGCAACCCTTTGCCAATCAGAAGATGTCCAATTTTAGTACGGTCATGCAAATTGAAGTGGTTTCTGATGATGAACCCTCGTCAGCATGGGTGCCGTGACCAGAGTTGGCTGTACTGTCGTTTTAGACACATGTCCGGTAGCTCCCTGGTTCATTTGGATGGTGAGTTCCCCAATTGAAACGTGTCGGTTGGCCCTCACACAGATTCACAGCCGATGCTCATCTCTGAAATAAATGGCACGTGGTGCTCTGCAGTATCGACACCATTTATTTACAATGGTGCCATTTGTCCAGTCACGGTACACTTTAACCACAGCAGCACGCGAACAGCTCACAAACTGTGCCGTTTCAGAAATACTGCTACCCTTGCGCTGAAAGCCAATGATCATCTCAGGTTTTAGCCATGACAGCAACGGTTTATATGTTTGCAGAATGCCTACATGTTCCCTTATATACCCATCAAGCCAGCTCACGACACGTGCCGTATTTCATTGGCTACGCGCTGCTGACGTTGATAGTAGGAAATGTTCATAGAATGTAAATCAACCCTGTAGATTTTATTACCCAATTTATTCTAAAGAAATTTGTTTCTGAGAAATTCACTACTATTTGTGCCGGGTTTTTATTATTTTAGGAGTGGCTCTGAAATCTGAATGTGTTGCTTGATAAGCTAATTAGAATTACAGCCGGCTTGTTTGTCTCCTTGGGTCCCAAAAACATAAACCCCAGTGTTGTCTTTCAGTTAATTCCCCTCCTCCAAGTGCTCTGATCTGCAAATTAAAGGCATATTTCATTTTCATGGATTAGGATGCATCGGACAGAGGAGAATCCTTAATGTAAGAAAGCATTTGTTTGCATGAAAAAAGGCCCAAAATAAATATTATTACACTTACCCTAGAGTTAACAGATTACAGATTAGGTTTTCTGGCAGATGATTTTGAGAAGGAACACCCTTGAAAACCCAGGCTAAAACAGCATAAAATTCATTATTTGATTTGGCAAATTAAGTAGCCAAACATTGTTGTAATGTCTGGAGATCAGTCTCTGCAGTAAAGCATCATGGGATGTATAGTATTTTCTTCCCACCACAAGGAAGGAAGCAGCTTCAAGCAATGCTGCTCTGAATCTCTGTATTGCTGCTGGCTTGAAGGTTAGTATAGGGTTAAAAACCATACCTAAAGTCAGTGTTTCTATTGGAAGGTACCAGGTGCCTATATAGGCAATTCTAGGGGTGTGGAAATTCCTTTTTTATAATGAAATAGTTTTTTATGTGTATAGAATGAATCAATATAATGCATGTTTCTGATATAAGCAGTATGTGCATATACCTTTAACATACTACACATTAGCCCCCAATAAACTGTATATCTCAGGAACTATTTACAACAGAGAGAAGTTAGTACCATGTATAGCTAGTTTTAATGCTTTTTAAGATTTAACCAACTTTCTGTTGTGGATGACTGTGTCCCTTTAAATATACTACAGCGGTCTTTAAATAGATTGGAGGAGACACGTGACATGGCAATAACGTTAAAATATATTAAGGCATTTAATACAATTCAGGAACAAAAATATATTTCAGAAATAAAGTACCGTATCTTCAGCTATATGGGCCTTTAAAGAACCAGATATCGATAACATTGTTGAAATGGATTATAAAAAAATTATATGTCGCACAGAAAAACAGGTATCAGAGGGATGAAAGCAGAAAGTGGATGCAGATAAGTACCAGAATATGATTCATGCATATAACCATATAATATAATTTGTTAAGAGGCTAGAAGGTTAAAGGGAAGTTATAGTTATAGACCTTTGCTGGATTATGAATGCATCTTATAGAGGAGAATTAGTTGTGTATGCAAAAAAATGTTGCATGAAAAATCCCAATATAAACATTTAAACACTTACTTTGAAGTCAGCAAAATCTCTAGTAATTTCTGACAGTTGGAAACCAGGGTTAACACCCTCCAAAACAAGGCTAAATTAGCATCAAATTTAAAATGACTTGTTTTGGCCAATCTGTTTAGCTGAAACTTTTGAATTAACTCTGGGTTCCTGTTTGTGGTGCAAAGCAGGCTGGGATATGTAGTGTATCACTGATATGTGCTATGTATTGCTGGAGACAGGAAACTGCAATGAGATTGGCTGATCAAGCAACAGCAGGTAAATAGTTGGTTAATATTGCTCCCCTGATACTGATTGGGGGGGATCAGATGCCTTTGTAGACCCCGCCCCCCGGAGGTGTCGACATAATCATTAGAGGTATTTTTAGATATTAATAAAAATAAAATGTTTTATGAGATGTGTTGCATACAAATAGGCTGCTTTTGTCTATAGAATGCAGAAATGTATTAATCCATGAAACTTTCATATCCCTTTAAGGAGTAATGTGTGGTTTTATAAGTAGTATTGTGTTCCATGCAAATGGTACAAACAAATATAGTGCAGGAATTCAAGTATGTGTTGTGTATCATTAAAGATGTGTCCCCCTTTTTCAGATATTTAAAACAGCATGTTTTATCAATTACAATAGTGCATTTTCCATGGAATAGAACATAAGAAAAATAACACTGAAATAAGATAAAAAGCAATGTGTTTTCCTGAGTAGTCAACTGAAACTGTTTGGGAGAATGTGTGTGTCATGGCTGATTTCTGGTCCCAGGGTGGGACTCCCCTGAACCCCTTCATGGCCCAAAGCCAAATGGTCACAGCCCCTGAAGTCATGGACTCTGTTCTTGGGACCATAACACATATGGACATTCAATGTTATTTTAAAAGTGACTAATGTGAATACATTATTGCTCATTTAATTTGAGCATCTATTTCCTAACAATGTTGTTGTTCACTCCCCCAGATGGTAAAGGGTGGGGGAGTGAACTTTTAACTCCAATGGAACATCTGAAGTATGGTAAAACCAGACCTCGAATAGTTATTTGCCCCTCTGGAGTTGTAAAACAGAGAGGGTCTGAATACACTGAGAATAATATCAGATGGAGAGATCACAGAAGGAGTTGTAGGATGAACCAGAGGAAGTTTGGCTAAAGAAAGAGGGGAGGGGGCCATGTGGGGTTTTAGTGTTTTGTTTTTAAATGTGTGATGTGCTTCCTGAATGGTGTGCTATCCTACACACACAAAAAAATGGTTATTTCTTGGGACTGAGCTTGCAACCCTTGATATTCTGATTTTCCATGACTGATATTCCTGAAATGACACAGAGAAGCCTCACCACTCAGGGATTGTTCCTGTAAGCTAAACCAAGAGAGTTAGGGGGTGTCTATGCCCCCCTTATGTCTGGGTCGGGACTGTGTGATTACACAAGCTTGTGTCTATCAATTAGATTACCAAGGCCCCATGCACCATTGCGAGAAGTCATGACATAGGAGTGGCATTCTTTACTCATCCTATCTCACTTTAATGGATTTTGTATACAATGAAGACCACACGGCCCAGTCTTTATCTACAGTAAGTTTCATCAATGTAAAGAGAAAATAATGATAGTTAAAAATAGTTTAAGGCCAAGTAAATATAAAAATGTAGTTCCGTATTTAAAAACACTAAATGTTTAGGGGCTGAAGTACCAAAATGTGAGGAGAAGCACTGTATAATACAGGGTAGTGGATACAATGAATAGCCCCTCAGAAGAAGTGGTAGCTATAGAGTTCATGATTTCAAGAAAGTCTTGTATTTGCATTACGCAATCTAGACATTTAATTATCTAAACAATATATGTAGAGAAGAAGAGAATGGACAGACTAGTGGTTCCTACTTCCATGCTGAGAAAATCTGTATTAGAGTATATGGAGGTCGTAAGACTGTAAAGGGTAATTTCAACCTAAACTTTAGTTTCTTTTATATTACAGAGCACTCTTAAGGAAGATTTGGACTTGCCTAAATTGCCAGCTGCTCCTCCTTGTTGGTGGGTGATGGAAACCACCATTAGAAGTTCAATTTCGGTCTCTGACACTTAACATGTGGAGCTGAATGAGTCAAACAATCAATAATCAACTAATTTACAGATGAGTTCTAAATTCTGTCTGTTACATTCAGGTGCAATGTTCTTCAGGAAATCACATCACCAAACATGTAGATATCTTTTTGCAATGTTGGTCAAGTACTAGAACATTTAGACTTTCTATATGCTTACTTGGGCATATAAGAACAACATGTGTTTGTCAGGAGCTTCCTTGTTCAGCCGTCTCAAGGATGCATGCAAGGGACCTGGAAATAATAACCCTACCAAAATGAGTCTTCTTTGTCAATATCCCTCTCTTGTATATGATTATTATCATTAATCCATCCTACTATATCCTATATCCTCAGACTCATACATTTTTTCCAGAAATATAGTGCATCTTTAAAAGGCTTCCCTCTGTGGTTCATAAAACATATTCCTGACTCGCAGATAATCTAGATGGCTCTTGGTTTGATATCATTTTGTCCTGCTCATAAGTGTATTATGTTGCACTTTGCACACCATAATCTTAAGTATGAATGTAGTTTGTTATATTGTCACATGCTTGTGAAGTACTGTATACAGTATGTTAATAAATCATTTAGCTGGTATGCAAAACAGAAACATGTAGAGAAAACCCTTCTATTTAGATGGCTTTGCTTTGTTGTCATGGGAGACTCCATATTGGACTGCTAGTTTCCTTGTATCTTTTGGAGGAAGGTTATTTGTGAGGACTTGCTCTTCTATTGAGCAGCTGGACAGAGATCTTATAGGAATCTGCTTTTCCAGGTTCTAATCCTTCACTAAGGTTAATTATTAATGATATCATTAATTTAAGAACGTGGTAAGTAGCTGTGCTATTGCAGATAGACCAGAGCCCTGTCCATGGTCCTGGATGGTCCTAGTAAAAGAAACAGACATCACATATATAGTTGTGAGCGTACGGGTCGTTGCTCACGCTTGCGGGCTCGCGCAGCGAGCCGCGGCCCTCGCGTAGCGAGGTCACTGGGCAAGGGCCTCAGTTGCTGGCATGGAGCGCCGAAGGCGCTCCATGCCAGCAACTGAGGCCCCTCGCGAAGCGAGGGCCTCAGTTGCTGGCGAGGTCACTGGGCAAGGGCCTCAAACCCTCGCAAACTTCACGTCGCTACTCAAAAAACACGACACACAAATTACGACACTCGCTAAATTTTACGAGGAACGCAAACAACCTACGAAACACGTTACCACACATTACGACCTCGCAAACATCGGACGCAACACGCCGACATACAAACATTTAAAACACAATACATACACACAGCACATACATAAAAACCTTACCTACACCAAGAGGGAGCACCCAGGACCTCAAAAATGCAACTTAGACCTCGATTTTACTCGAAATAAAAGAGTTTTGAGACTAAAAAAAAATCTAAGCGACAGAAAAAATGGCCGCCGAACAAAACGAAAACGAGGCTACAGCACTCTAAACTCGCAAAACACCACAAGAAACTCGCAAAACACCACAAGAAACTCGCAAAACACCACAAGAAACTCGCAAAACGCCACAAACCACCTACGGATATTCATACCACACAGTGCACACATTCAGCATGCTTACACAGCAGCTCCACACCACTACTGCAGCAACATCAACACAGATTGCCAGCTCTTCATCACAATGCTTCAAAATAGGTACAGTATATTCATTTAGTAATGTATTACATATTTCATTATTATACACCAAACAGCATTAGCTACCTTACAATTTCATTGCCGTCATTTTTTGACGGGCAATTCGCTAGTCACACCATAATTCTCACCAAGGACTAATACAAATGATTGCCTGACAAAATGTTCAATTCCAGTACGGACAGCAGGTACATTTTAAGCCAAATAAAGATATTGGAGGTCAAACTCCTCTGTCTGCAGCAATCCATAGCAGGAATTGGAGGTCCCAAATATGGTAGAAATTAAATCTACAGGTAACAACAACAGGTAATTTTAATAAAATACATTTTCATACATGCTGCCTTTCTGATCCACCCACAAAACAAAGAGTCATAACCTTGTTAATGAATGGTATTGGCAATGATTTTTAATTACCCCTTGGTGCGCTGAATCTTTTGCCCAGTTTTGTTTGATAGCATCCAGAAGTCTTTTATTCTAGACTACTATGGGCATAAATGCTTGTCTACAAGTGGCAAGTAGTCACCGTTTAGAGGAAAAAATATCTCATATTAGATAGTCAGATTGTGGAATTCTCCACCAAAGAAGTCTGTGAAAGCAAATTCAATAGATAACTTTTAAAGGGAGATGGATATATGATTTATTAAAAGGGGCATGTGAGGTAATGTCATTTAACCAGAACATGTTTTTGGAATCATAAAGGAAAATATCTCTAAAAAGACCAATGGCAAGGTTTCAAATGGGTTTAATATTTAGCTTCCTCTGGATCAGTTGATATAAATTTAGATTTAAACATCTGAGTAGATCTAAACAGTTTAAACTTGTTCTACCTCAGATACAACCTTGGTTTCTATGTAAATATGTGAACTGAGAGTTTATGTGTATGGATATATATATAGTATACACATATGATAAGACTGAGTGCTTATATTAATTAACATGATCTATTCCAGAAATAGATGTCTCACTTTATTAGTGTGAAAGCTTACACCTTTGTGAATATATTTGGATCCCTCCTCTACATCCTATATACATCTACAAATGTATGGTGTAATCAATGGAAAATATTGCATTTTAAAGTTATATTTTATAAAATCAAATCCATTATTTTTTTTAAATGAAGATAACATTAATGTACAACTAATCTGCATATTGCAGATCAAAGGAGATCTAAAACAAGTTTGAACTTGATGGCCTAAAGTCTTTTTTCAACCTTAAATTCTAAGGGCCCTATGCTAATCCCTAAAAAAAGCACAGTAAATCCTATCTAGCTATGATAATCAACCATCCTTAAAACATTGCAAGAGAACTCTTTAGATTGTAAGTTTGAAAACTCACAATCTTGCACAGCGCATTGGGAAAGCACTATGAGCACCAGATTTTTAGCTCAAAGACAGGGCGCTCCATCTTTTGCAATGTGTTAACATTGGATTTGTCTTTGCATGGAACTTAACACATGTATAGCACTACGGAATATGTTGGCGCGTTACAAATAAACGATAACAACAAAAATAACTCCTACGGGTCACTGCTACCAGTGAACTTCACGACACAGATGAAAAATAATGTACAAAATAAATTAATTAACAACCTCACACACACAACTGAGGGGGACAGCCATGGAGCCTGTGAGTGAGGTTGCAAGCTAATTTGAGCCCTAATTGCCGTTTTTCGGAGTTAGAAAATCGACTAAGCGAGGGGAGAAAAAAAACGTACATTTTGTCAAACAGGATCAAAACCACTCTGAAGCCAGTAACACTTAGCCGTTCAAAGCCAGGCACACAGGACTTCACCATGAGTGCCGAAAGCAGTCAGTGCGTTGTTGCGGGTTACATAATGTCTGAAATGAGCACTCATTGAAGGGCTCGCGATGAGTGCGAGGCCTGTAAACTACACAGGTGAAGAGGGTCGCAATGAGCGCCGAAGGTGATCATTGCAAAGCACCAAAGTAGACGGGGGAGAGGCTCGCAAAGGGTGCTTTCAGAGCCACACAATGAGAGCCAAAAGGTGCTCAGAGGGGGCAGAGCCTTGCATTGTGTGGCAAAAAGCATAGCCAGCCTTAACATTTTTTATATATTTTTGACGGGCAAATCGCTAGTTTTATAATGATTGCTTACAATGCTTTCATATGAATTACTTACATAGCGGATACTATTCTTAGTTTGCTAACCGTATAAAAGGCCACTGGGATGTTTTAATAACCTGAGATAGATTTTTTTATTTGGACATTCAACTTTTTTGAGATCATAAAGCAGTCAGAGCAACTCTGACTGGGAGGCAGTCACAAACAAGCTTGTGTCCTTCTAAGGTAAACTAGTTTAGCACCGCAATCTACTATCTAGACATACTTGTGTATGACTTTTTTAATGCTGCCTCCCAGTCCATCAAGTTCAACAGCTTTAGATCTCTGATATGAAGAAACGTTGGCAATCGTCTCAAAGAAAAAAAAATTCCTTCCTGACCCCAGATACTGGCGATCAGATTCCTCCCTAGATCAATAATCCCTCTCTAATTATCGAGGATAATCCAGAATGCCTCTTTTTATTTAAAAATATATCCAATCCCTTTTTAAAGTTATCTATTGAATCCACTGTCACCAACTCCTTTGGTAGAGAATTACTCAGATTAACCACCCTTACTGGGAAGAACCATTGTCTTTCTTTAAAATGGAATCTCTTTACATCTAATCTCAAGGGATGTCCTCTTGTCAGTTGAGAATCTTTTGAGAAAAAGTTAATTTGACAAAGCTTTATACTGACCCTGGATATATTTATAAAGGGTAATCATATCCCCTCTAAGATGCCTTTTTTTCTAGAGAAAATAAGTGTAATTTGAATATTCACTTTTCATTACTTAGGCCCTCCATTAGCCTTATTAGTTTTGTTGTCCTCTTCTTTACTTTTTCCAGCTCTAAAATATATTTTTTTATGATAAAGTGCCCAAAATTGTACTCCATATTCCAAATGAGGGTCTACTAGGGATTTGTATAATGGCAGAATTATATTTATCTCCCTGGCTTTTATACCCTTCTTAATACATGCTAATATTTTATTTGCCTTTGCAGCTGCTGCTTGGCTTTGAGCACTGTTACCTAGGTGGTTGTCCACAAGCACTCCCAAATCCCTTTCAATATCTGATACCCCTAGATTTGCTCCATTAAGAATATAAATTGCATGGCTATTTTTCCTTGGTAAATGCATAACTTTATATTTATTCAAATTAAACCTCACCTGCCATTTAGTTGCCCATTTCTCTAATTTATGCAAATCCCATTCAATTACTCTGCTTATTTAATTCAACTACCTCTCTGGAAAATAAAGTATAGGTTAATGGTGCAATGTTTTATAGGTAAATATTTTGCAGTAAATAGGTCAATGGAGCCGTTAATGTAGCTATGCTTGGCAGATTTTCAAGGAAGAGATTAATGGGCAATTCTGCTCCACAGCTGAAGTTTAGCAGCTGACCTTTATAGCACTTATCTAGGTCATCTGAATATCATCTTCTTCCTAATTGTATTTTGATCTTCTAATAAGCACCTCTACTTTATCATCTTTTTCCTTCTCACACACCGGCTCTGGCTCTGCATCTTATTGCTCTTTAGTAACAGATGCAATGGATGCAAGTTTATTGAATATCTAGTTTAAATTCATTGACTCAGGAGGTTTACATAATACATACATAATACTCCGATACACCTGTACGCAGGTACAAAATGACTACCACCCCAGACCCCTCAGATTTACGTGTTTCATACTTAAAGGCATATCTGAGTTTCCTGGATTATGAATGCATCTGATAGAGGAGAATAAAAATAAAATAAACATGTAAAAACGTATCTAAAGTTAGCAAATTGTCTTGTAATTTCTAGTAAATACCCCTGCAAACCCACGCTAAATTAGTATAAAATACATAATTCATTTTGGCCAATCAGGAGAAAGCTAATGCTGAAACATTTATATCAAACCTTGGGGTTCCTGGCTGTGCTGCAAAGCGGTCTGGGATATGTAGTGTGGCACCATGTTAGAAGGTGCTATTTATTTTCATATAAGAGAGTCTCTGTGTAGCACATTCACACTTGATTACCACCCCTGCAGGTTGTCCATTCCCTGCATCAACGACTGCTGCTGGTGTGTTTTTTCTTCCTCTCTCTGTTTGGCAGAGCTGAGCAGCAGCTGAGCCTACTTGTGTCATTACCACCACTGCAGACTGTCCATACCCTGCATCAACTACTGCGTTTTCCCCCCTCTCTCTCAATCAAGCTGTCTGGTGACAGTTACAGGTCTCTCACACACACACACAAACATACACAGCAACTCTGTCTGTGCCAATCTCTTGTTGGGGGAAGGGCCCAGCAGTACTGCAAAGAAGAGTAAGCAGTTGGGCGGGTAACATCCCAGCAGTGACTTTGTGGCTGACATCAGTGCTTCCTTATTTGTACTTTAGGAGTTAGAAACATTAACTTTATGTTCTCTACAAACTGCTTGTAAGGAAGTTCCTTCGGAGTAATCTTATTTAGGGTGTATCAGAGCTTGGTACCACTGAAGTCAGAGAGGCCTAGAGTAGTGATTTTATAGTTACTTGTTATATGTTATTAGGTTGTGTTTTTTACCCATGTATATTACCTCATGATGTTAGATGCGGTTTCCTCTCTCCCTGCATCACAGTTTATATTCATAATGAAGGTTCTACTTCTTGTTAAGTCTGCTAGATGAATAGGCATATGGAACAAGATATCTAGAAGATACAGGTGTCAAAATCCTTCGTGAAGATAAGAGCTGTCCTAGATCTACATAACTACTGAAGTGCATGTTAAGATGTTATGATGCCTTGCAGAATAAATATGTGTAATGGTTGTATTAACAGTTTATACAAAATCCAGAAGACCCACAAACTATTACAGAATGTTATCCGTTCAAATTGAAATATATATCCATTGGACTGGTTATGGATTTCAACAGCAATAAAAGCAGTTCTTGATTTTTATTTTGTTGATCCTGTGTTCATATTTTTAAGTGCTGCATCTGACAAAAGGGGATTATAGAGACATCGGCTGCCTTGGTGAAGGGACAAAAAGAACCTGAAAGATCTGCTTGATAAGTTTGGCCATAAGTCTTATCAAGCCTGACAATTTGCCATTTCTCCAAACATATACAGTTTCCGTAGTACGGGGAGGAGGGGCATATAAAAGCCTAATACTGGTACCTGGGATGCAGGATAGATAGCCCTTGTCACAGCTCCATAACTCACTGGGAGACCGCTCCAGTCAGTTCTGTTTCTTTCTAGATATAAGCTTTTGTCTGACCATTTGGGTCTACTTTCCAGTTAGAGCTGCTCCCACCTTGTGATGACTTCATAAGGGGTGAAGGCTTGTAGCTCAACTAGAGGTTCAGAAGTACATAGTTACATATTAATTGAGGTTGAAAAGAGACTTTTACTCCATTGAGTTCAACCTTTTTTAGATCTCCTCTGATCTGCAATATGCGGATTAGTTGTTAATGGATCCAGAGGAAGCAAACAGAAAAAACCCCAGTGAAACTTTGCCAATTGTCTCATCGGATTACTCCCTGGATCAATACTCCCTCTGTAATTATCTACGATAGCCCTGAATGCCCTTTTTATTCAAAAATCTATCCAATCTCTTTTAAAGTTATCTATTGAATCCGCTGTCACCACCTCCTTTGGTAGAGAATTCCACAGATTAACCACGCTTACTGTGAAGAACCATTTTCTTTCTTTAAGGTGGAATATTTTTCTAACCGTTAAAAACCCCTTGGCATAAAAATGTCACTTGATAAAGCCTTGTATTGACCCTGGATATATTTATATAAAAAGGTAATAATTTCCTCTCTTAGCCACTTTTTTTCTAGAGTAATCAAGTGTAATTTTGTTAGTCTTTCTTCATATCTTAGCCCCTCCATTCCCCTTATTAGTTTTGTTGCCCTTCTCTGTACTTTTTCCAGCTCTAAAATGTCCTTTTTATAAAGTGGTGCCCAAAATTGTCCTCCATATTCCAATTGAGGGTGTACTAGGGATTTGTATAGTGGCAGAATTATATTTGCTTCCCTTGCTAAGAGATTGTCTAGAGGAAGCAAACAGAAAAAAAACCCAAGTGAAACTTTGCCAATTGTCTCAAAAAGGGGGGAAAAATCCTTCCTGACCCCAGATACTGGCGATCAGATTCCTCCCTAGATCAATACTCCCTCTCTAGTTATCCAGGATTATTTGCGAAGCCAAGGCGCTCCTTGCCAGCAACTGCGGACCTCGCAACATTTACGTAGTTACGAAAGAAAAATACAAGACACGTTACGACCTCGCAAAAATCGTTCGAAACCCGCACACATCAAAACATGAAAAACACAATAAATACACACAACAAATACATAAAAAGCTTCTCTACAGGAAGAGAGGGCACCCAGGACCTCGAAAACTGAAGTTACACCTAAATTTAACTTAAAATAAAAGAGTTTAGACACTCAAAAATCCTCTAAACGAGGAAAAAATGTCAGTTGAAAAAACGAAAACAAGGCTACAGCAGTCCACCAAACACCTACGTATTTCCCGAAAAAGAGGTACGAGATTCGAAAACAAGGAGGCACCCCGCGCGACCCCAAAAACATTACAAACACAATAAATACACATAACAAACACATAAAAAGCTTACCCACAGCAAGGTGGTGCACCCAGGACCTCTGCAAGTGAAGTTACACCTCGATTAAAGTACACATTTCGGAGTTTAGACACCCGAAAATCACCTAAGCGAGAGAAAAAATGGCTGCCGAACAAAACAAAAACAAGGCTAAAGGACCCTAAACATGCAAAACACCACCAAACAGCTACGGATATTCCGAAAAAGTCGGACGACATCCGAAACGAAGGGCGCTAAAGCAGCCACAGCCGCATACCACACATTAGCCGCCATTTTAGAACAATAACTTATACAATGCAGAAGTACACAGCTACGCTAACGGATTTGCCTCGCGCACGCACACTATTACACTACACACATTCATAACGCTTACACAGCAGCTCCACCCCACTAATGCTGCAGCAACATGAAAACAGATTGCCAGCTCTTCAACACAATGATTCCTGCATATATTACTTGAAAATAGGTAAAGTATATTACTTTATTAATGTATTATTTATTTGATTACCATACACCAAACAGCATTAGCTCACTTACAATTTTATTCCCTAATTTTTTGACGGGCAATTCGCTAGTATTAAATATTAGAAGGTAAGTTTGATATTGAATTTTGCTTCCCTGAATCACTGAATATGAATCTTATTAATGACCAATTCTTAATTAAAACATCAAGCTCCTGTTCCTAAGGTGTTATTGTGGTGCTTTAACATAGTCAACAATTATATTGGGTTTCATGAGAGCAATGTAAAGAGGTGCTATGCTTTTTATTTAGCTTGAAGCCAAACATATTCCGTTTGTTTGGTTCCATTCTCTGCCACATAATACATCCATTCTCACACACAGCGGGCTCTCCACAGGTACCAACTAGTTCCATAATAGTTTAATACTATTTTCTGTTTTACTGTTATGATCTCAAAGAGAAGGCACTTCACTAGTCCAAAAATGTGCTTAATCAGAAAATAAAATTGTTACCACACAAGCTTAAATATCCTGTGACTGAAAAACATTCAGGCATAATTAGGTAAAAATATTGCAAAGGCTACAGATAAATGTAATATATTCTAAAGCTGATAAAGAATCTTATGTCTATTATACCATTGCTCTTTAGTTCAGTTGAGATCAGGGGAGTTTTGGAAGGAATTGTTCATACCCTTTGGGACGTAGAGAAGGAGGGACTGGATTGGGAGAAGGCTAGGAGTGGTAGTTCGGGGGGGGGGGGGGGGGGGTAGAGGGAAGGTGGGATGAGCCCATAGACCTAAGCACACATAGTTGAGGGACAGGGGGAGGGGCCTGATATCAGAGGGGGTAGTGGGGGAGGAACAGGCCTCAGGGTCAGAGCAGGGAGATACGGATCCCAGTCCGCAATTGGGAGGACTAGAGGCTGGAGCCAAACACAAGGCCCCGAACTACAGGCCAGAGGAGATGGTGGAACTTCTCAATGCCATCCGTGCCTGCGCCCACAATATCACAGGCAGTAGGGAAGTTAAGGCCAGCCCCAGGGGGCAGACCTGGAAGGAGGTAGCAGGCGCAGTGATGAGGTGGGTAATTGCCATGCCATTTCAATTTCAGTTGCAAACTTCTCTGCATTCAAGGCCTTCTTCTCCAACCCACTGTTAGCAGCAACAAAATGGCAGCTTCCACTTCAGGGGATCCTTTTAACTTTATAAAAATGTTTTATCTTTGATTATGTGTCCTTGTAAACTAGAAAATGTGAGTCAGATCATAAACCTGGGACCCACGTTTCGACATCCATTACAGAAGTTCATAATGGGAAAAATGTTTTAGAAAGTAAATAACGTTAAATAAAGCGTTCAAATGTTTATGTTTTATATACAATTACTTGCTATGCATTAGTCCTAATGACAGCACTTGTAGTTGTAGCTGCCATAATCCCTCTATGTGTTCAAAGATTCCTCCCAACTGAGGAAGCAGATCAGAGGAATCTTAAATGCATGTAAAATAAACATATTAGAGGCGGTATCAGAGCCACTTAACATGAGAATTATTTTAGGACTATGGGCCCTGCCCTCATAGCCATGGATTGAGGTGCCAGAAACCCTCCCACAGACTGCAGTTTGGCCTTCATATGAACTATGAATGAAATGAAAACATGGTCTGTTTTGAGCCTCATTTTCATGTCACAACCCAGAATCCTTAGCTACAGTTGAAATGTTGCTTACTTAGAAATTCTTTGGGAAAAATTGGTCTCTTGGCATTGAAGACACATGTAAGGGTACTCAGGATGATCTTTTCATTCCTTCCTAGATTTATAGTGGAGAGCTTTCCACCCACCATAACATATTACTTGATTGGTTCAAATACCTATTTCAGAAAGAAAATACACAATGTGCTTATAACATGAACCCTGTGGTTAATCTTTTAGGTGGCACAGATCAATCCAGCTTGTCCACGCATGGCCACTTTACAGTGACTAAGACACCTTAGACTCTTTTTTTCCCTTCCCTTCCCTTTTGTTATTTACTGTTCTACCTCCCCCTGGAGTGATTTATATATCACCTCTCCATAATGTGCAGTTCTAAAAGAGATGCTTTTACCCACTGCACCATATCTCCACGTAATAAGCATGTAGTATATAAAGCTAAACCATAACCAGTGTAACAGTACCAGCCTGAGACTTATTAATTATGCAGTTTCTTGTCAGAGATTTTCAGGGGCTATCTACCAGTATCTATCTATCTATCTATCTATCTATCTATCTATATCATTTCATAACATTTAAATACGTTTTCCACATGCTTTTCTTTTCCACCCTTTCTCTGATGGCAAAGGGCACATATGCCCACCTCAACATCCCTGCATCTCTCGCTCTCACAAAAGTGCAACTTTTTTTTAATGACAATAAATCGAAAAGTATACTGAAAATCATCTTCACTAGCAAACAGATGAGTATTGCAGTTAAAAAGAAACGAGCAGCTGAGAGTATTACAGAATACAATTTTATTAATAATACTCTTTGTTAGACGTTTTCAAAGCACAAAATCAACAATCTTTTAGAGAGTTGCGGACATGTGAAAACGGCACCGGCTGCGCGGACATACTAAGAAGAAGGCAAAGCATCGTATCAACTGCCTTCAATTATTAGAATAAAAAAATCACAATTTTCTGTGGATTAATGCTTTTAATGCTTCTATTCAATAAAAAGTGAGACTATCATTTTTGGCCAGGATATATATATATATATATATATATATATATATATATTATTGTTTCTAGATTACATATTCTAATATACACAGCATAGTCAGCAGCTTACAGGGATGTTAAAGCACTAGTAATAATTCACAACTTGAAATCACTAATAGGGCCTTAATTATCCTACATATACATTTGAAGGGCCATGTCTTACTTTGCCATTACTTTCACACGTTATACTCCAGCAAAAACATAGAAGATTTTGGTTAAGAAATGAATTCCTTTGATGTACTGGAAGACCCAAGATCGCTCTGTAAAAACCAGGCCTGTACAATATTATGCATGAATGCAGCTTTAAGGAAATAAATAAATAAATAAATAAGACTGGCACCACAATTGAGGTATGGATTCAAATCTAAGAAGTGCTATATATTTGCCTTTTCATTGGCAGTCAGATTTATTATAGTTTGACGTCTATATAATACAACATAATAATATAAATAATATAAAGGGCCACTTCATTGCGGAGGATGATGGCAGACAGCTCCGTTCATACCAAAGGTCTTCACAGACCACTTAACGATTTTTATGAATATTGATATATTGCACTATATTATGTGAAAATACCCACAGATCTGATATGTAGGCATTTATGTTCTAGTTATTTATGGATTTTATTTTTATACATTTGTTTTCAGAATTGTGTAAGCCTCTCTGTTTTATGGACCACCATTAGTTTGGGACCTACTGATATAGATTATTAACCACCACAAAAAGGAGGGGAAATAAACTAAAAAAAATAGTTGTTTCCGGCTACTAAACATAAAGGTTTGCTAAAAATTAAGGGCAGTTTACTGTATTATAAAAAGAAGAGCAGTATCTATGTGTTCAGAGTCAAACAAATCAACATATATAACATGAGACTTAAGCAGCAAAGAAATGTAATAGTAAGTTAATATAATGTAAACTAGCGACTTGCCCGTCAAAAATGACGGGGCAATAACATTTGAAGCCATAGGAATGCTGTTTGACACACAATGTAAACCTTTGTGTACTCTGAGGACCTTCGGCGCTCTTTGCGAGCCTTCTCTTGTCTACTTTTGGTCCTCTCATACATCTTCGTCACTCATTATAAAGAGAGATATATATTTATCTATATTTAGTCAACTAATAATGAATTAGTTAGTTCTTGAATAAATGAATATACTTTACCTATTTGTAATTAATATATCCAGCAATCAATAGCCCTAAGAGCTAACAATCTGTTTATATGTTCCCTCAGCATACAATGTACAGTTTGAGTGTTGGTGCCCTGATGATAAAGTGAAATGAATGTCCCAACTGTGCATTAGAAATAGGCTGCGTGCGCGAGGGAAAGCCGTTGGTTTAGTTGTGTAAAGCGCCATTGTAGATTTGTAATGTTATTAATGTGTTACGCGGCTCGCAAGCATTTTCTGTAATTTGTAATAGTGTAGTTTTTTCGTACCTGTGTCAAAATGCTACGCGTTTGGCAGTGTTTTGCGCGGCCCGGGGTTGTGTAGCCTTGTTTTCATTTTTTTGGGGGGCGCCCATTTTTTTCTCTCGCTTAGTCGATTTTCTAGTGGTGAAGGTTGCGAAATCGGCTTAAATTTGCGTTCCACCTCACTTCCTGGCTGTTCCCCCGTGCTGTGGGTGATGTTTTTGTTGTATTTATTTTCTTTTCTTTGTGTTTTTTGGATATTCGTGGTTCAAGTTTGTCAAGTGCTTGGAGGCTAAGGCGATCCCGTGTTTACTAAGTGTTTGGTGGGTAGGCAAGCAGGCAATGAGCGCCTTCACCTTCACCACAACAATCATTTATAATATGGTGGTCAAAAGAGCGATAGAAGCCTTCACTGTACAGTAAATAAAAAGTAAGTCTGTGTTCACATTTGAAGTTAAAAAACCTGATTCCAGCTCAGAGTTACGAGAAATTACAGCATATATATACATATATATATATATAAATAAAACAAGCGCAGGTTCCCAGAATGCAGTGTAATAACTTAATTTTCAAATGAACACAAATGTACTATTTATTTACTAAATATACATATATATATATATATATATATATATATATATATATATATATATATATATATTTGTGAATAATCAATACAAATAAGTACAGGAGGTCCCCAACTTACAGACTTGACTTACAGATAAGTCATACTTAAGATCAGGATCCCAAGGCTTTCTGTATATGTGCAGTAGGTAGAAAATCAGAACATATTTATGTATATGTTATTGCTAAGAGAAAGGACCCAAAGCTCACTGTTCATATTGCACAAACCAAAGCAGCAAAATTCATTAAGTGATAAATGTAGTAAATAGAGATAAAGATACTTTAGATAGGCAAACAATACAAAATATAAAAAAAAGACATTTATCAGGTAAACTCACCCAAAAGGTAAAAATATGTTTGTGTTCCCTGTTGTGTTATTGTTACAGACAGGACAATTATTATTATTCAGGAAGAAATTTAAAATAAAGTCAGAACAGAAAGACATTAACAACAATTCTGGGGGGGGGGGGGAAAGAAAGATAAATGAGAGAGAGAGAGAGAGCGCGAGTGAGAAAGAAACGAGAGAGAGAGAGAGAGAGAAAGAGAGAGAGAGAAAGAGCGCAAGTGAGAAAGAAACGAGAGAGAGAGAGAGAGAGACAAGAGAGAGAAAAAAAGATAGAAACAGAAAGGGAGGGGAGAATGGGGAGAGAAAGTGAGGGGGGGCAGAGAAAGAGAAATGTGAGAGAGAGCGCGAGTGAGAAAGAAACGAGAGAGAGAGAGAAAGAGCGCGAGTGAGAAAGAAACGAGAGAGAGAGAGAAAGAAAGAGAGCGAGAGAGAGAGAGAGAGAGAGAAAGAGCGCAAGTGAGAAAGAAACGAGAGAGAGAGAGAGAGAGAGAGAGAGAGAAAGAAAGAAACGAGAGAGAGAGAGAGAGACAAGAGAGAGAAAAAAAGATAGAAACAGAAAGGGAGGGGAGAATGGGGAGAATGGGGAGAGAAAGTGAGGGGGGGCAGAGAAAGAGAAATGTGAGAGAGAGCGCGAGTGAGAAAGAAACGAGAGAGAGAGAGAAAGAGCGCGAGTGAGAAAGAAAGAGAGAGAGAGAGAGAGAGAGAAAGAGAAAGAAAGAAACTAGAGAGACAAGAGAGAGAAAAGAGAGAAGCAGAAAGGGAGGGGAGAAAGGGGGAGAGAAAGGGAGGGGGGCAGAGAAAGAGAAATGAGAGAGAGAGCGCGAGTGAGAAAGAAACGAGAGAGAGAGAGAGAGAGAGAGAGAGAGAAAGGAGCGCGAGTGAGAAAGAAACAAGAGAGAGAGAAACGAGAGAAAGATAGAGAGAGAGAGAGAGAGAAACGAGAGAAAGATAGAGATAGAGAGAGAGAGAGAGAGAGAGAGAGAGAGAGAGAGAGAGAGAGAGAGAGAGAGAGAGAGAGAGAAAGAAAGAAACTAGAGAGACAAGAGAGAGAAAAGAGAGAAGCAGAAAGGGAGGGGAGAAAGGGGGAGAGAAAGGGAGGGGGAGGCAGAGAGAGAGAAAAAAAGAAAGAAAGAGAGAGGGAGGCAGGCAGGCAGGCAGGAAGACAGAGAGGGAGGGAGGCAGAGAGGGAGGAAGAAAAAGGGTGGTAAGGGGGGAGAGAGGATGATGGAGAGAACAGGAGAGAGAAGGGGAAGGAGAGCGAGAAAGGGCGCACAGAGAGAGAGAGAGGGCGCACAGAGAGAGAGAGAGAGGGCGCACAGAGAGAGAGACAGGGCGCACAGAGAGAGAGAGAGGGCGCACAGAGAGAGAGAGAGAGGGCGCACAGAGAGAGAGACAGGGCGCACAGAGAGAGAGATAGAGGGCGCACAGAGAGAGATAGAGGGCGCACAGAGAGAGAGGGAGGGCGCACAGAGAGAGATAGAGGGCGCACAGAGAGAGATAGAGGGCGCACAGAGAGAGAGGGCGCACAGAGAGAGAGGGCGCACAGAGAGAGAGGGCGCACAGAGAGAGAGAGAGAGGGCGCACAGAGAGATAGAGGGCGCACAGAGAGAGAGAGAGGGCGCACAGAGAGAGAGAGAGAGGGCACACAGAGAGAGAGAGAGGGCGCACAGAGAGAGAGAGAGGGCGCACAGAGAGAGAGAGAGAGGGCGAGAAAGAGAGGGCGCACAGAGAGAGAGAGAGGGCGCACAGAGAGAGAGAGGGCGCACAGAGAGAGAGAGGGCGCAGAGAGAGAGAGAGGGCGCAGAGAGAGAGAGGGCGCAGAGAAAGAGAGAGGGCGCACAGAGAGAGAGAGGGCGCACAGAGAGAGAGAGGGCGCACAGAGAGAGAGAGAGAGGGCGCACGGAGAGAGAGAGAGAGGGCGCACAGAGAGAGAGAGGGCACACAGAGAGAGAGAGAGATAGAGGGCACACAGAGAGAGATAGAGGGCACACAGAGAGAGATGGAGGGCACACAGAGAGAGATGGAGGGCACACAGAGAGAGATGGAGGGCACACAGAGAGAGATAGAGGGCGCACAGAGAGATAGAGGGCGCACAGAGAGATAGAGGGCGCACAGAGAGATAGAGGGCGCACAGAGAGATAGAGGGCGCACAGAGAGATAGAGGGCGCACAGAGAGATAGAGGGCGCACAGAGAGATAGAGGGCGCACAGAGAGATAGAGGGCGCACAGAGAGATAGAGGGCGCACAGAGAGATAGAGGGCGCACAGAGAGAGAGAGGGCGCACAGAGAGAGAGAGAGGGCGCACAGAGAGAGAGAGAGGGCGCACAGAGAGAGAGAGAGGGCGCACAGAGAGAGAGAGAGGGCGCACAGAGAGAGAGAGAGGGCGCACAGAGAGAGAGACAGAGGGAGGGCGCACGGAGAGAGAGAGGGAGGGCGCACGGAGAGAGAGAGGGAGGGCGCACGGAGAGAGAGAGGGAGGGCGCACGGAGAGAGAGAGGGAGGGCGCACGGAGAGAGAGAGGGAGGGCGCACAGAGAGAGAAAGGGAGGGCGCACAGAGAGAGAAAGGGAGGGCGCACAGAGAGAGAAAGGGAGGGCGCACAGAGAGAGAAAGGGAGGGCGCACAGAGAGAGAAAGGGAGGGCGCACAGAGAGAGAAAGGGAGGGCGCACAGAGAGAGAAAGGGAGGGCGCACAGAGAGAGAGGGAGGGCGCACAGAGAGAGAGGGAGGGCGCACAGAGAGAGAGGGAGGGCGCACAGAGAGAGAGGGAGGGCGCACAGAGAGAGAGGGAGGGCGCACAGAGAGAGAGGGAGGGCGCACAGAGAGAGAGGGAGGGCGCACAGAGAGAGAGGGAGGGCGCACAGAGAGAGAGGGAGGGCGCACAGAGAGAGAGGGAGGGCGCACAGAGAGAGAGGGAGGGCGCACAGAGAGAGAGGGAGGGCGCACAGAGAGAGAGGGAGGGCGCACAGAGAGAGAGGGAGGGCGCACAGAGAGAGGGCGCACAGAGAGAGAGAGGGCGCACAGAGAGAGAGAGGGCGCACAGAGAGAGAGAGGGCGCACAGAGAGAAAGAGGGCGCACAGAGAGAAAGAGGGCGCACAGAGAGAAAGAGGGCGCACAGAGAGAAAGAGGGCGCACAGAGAGAGAGAGAGAGGGCGCAGAGAGAGAGGGCGCAGAGAGAGAGAGAGGGCGCAGAGAGAGAGAGAGAGAGGGCGCAGAGAGAGAGAGGGCGCAGAGAGAGAGAGAGGGCGCAGAGAGAGAGAGGGTGCACAGAGAGAGAGGACGCACAGAGAGAGAGGACGCACAGAGAGAGAGGACGCACAGAGAGAGAGGACGCACAGAGAGAGAGGACGCACAGAGAGAGAGGACGCACAGAGAGAGAGGACGCACAGAGAGAGAGGACGCACAGAGAGAGAGGACGCACAGAGAGAGAGGGGGCGCACAGAGAGAGAGAGGGCACACAGAGAGAGAGAGGGGGCACACAGAGAGAAAATGCAGAGAGAGAGAGACAGAGGGCACAGAGACAGCACAGACAATTGAACATAAAATATGTATATGTAGTATATTTAATAACCTATTAGCAATAAAATCAATATTTGAATCAAAATGCTAATGTACAGTGGATATAAAAAGTCTACACACCCCTGTTAAAATGTCAGGTTTCTGTGCTGTAAAAAAATGAGACAAAGATAAATCATTTCAGAACTTTTTCCACCTTTAATGTGACCTATAAACTGTACAACTCAATTGAAAAACAAACTGAAATCTTTTAGGTGGAGGGAAGAAAAAATATAAAAATAAAATAATATGGTTGCATAAGTATGCACACACTTAAACTAATACTTTGTTGAAGCCCTCTTTTGATTTTATTACACTCAGTCTTTTTGGAAATGAGTCTATCAGCATGGCACATTTTGACTTGGCAAGATTTGCCCACTCTTCTTTGCACAAACACTCCAAATCTGTCAGATTGCGAGGGCATCTCCTGTGCACAGCCCTCTTCAGATCACCCTACAAATTTTCAATCAGATTTAGGTCTGGGCTCTGGCTGGGTCATTCCAAAACTTTAATCTTCTTCTGGTGAAGTCATTCCTTTGTTGATTTGGATGTATGCTTTGGGTCGTTGTCATGCTGAAAGATGAAGTTCCTCTTCATGTTCAGCTTTCTAGCAGAAGCCTGAAGGTTTTGTGCCAATATTGACTGGTATTTGGAACTGTTCATAATTCCCTCTATCTTAACTAAGGCCCCAGTTCCAGATGAAGAAAAACAGCCCCAAAGCTTGATGCTGCCACCACCATGCTTCACTGTGGGTATGGTGTTCTTTTGGTGATTGTTTTTGCGCCAAACATATCTTTTGGAATTATGGCCAAAAAGTACAACCTTGGTTTCATCAGACCATAACACCTTTTCCCACATGCTTTTGGTAGTCTTCAGATGTGTTTTTGCAAAATGTAGCCTGGCTTGGATGTTTTTCTTCGTAAGAAAAGGCTTTCGTCTTGCCACTCTACCCCATAGCCCAGACTTATAAAGAATACAGGAGATTGTTGTCACATGTACCAAACAGCCAGTACTTGCCAGATATTCCTGCAGCTCCTTTAATGTTGCTGTAGGCTTCTTGGTAGCCTCCCAGACCAATTTTCTTCTTGTCTTTTCATCAATTTTGGAGGGAGCTCCAGTTCTTGGTAATGTCACTGTTGTGCCATATTTTCTCCACTTGATGATGACTGTCTTCACTGTGTTCCATGGTATATCTAATGTCTTGGAAATTCTTTTGTACCCTTCTCCTGACTGATACCTTTTAACAATGAGATCCCACTGATGCTTTGGAAGCTCTCTGGCTTTTGCTGTGGGATGCGACTAAGAAAATTTCAGGAAAGACCAACTAGAGGAGCTGAACTTTATTTGGGGTTAGTCAGAGGCACTTTAAATGATGGCAGGTGTAAGCTGACTCCAAATTTAACACGATTTGGAATGTGATTGCTTAATTCTGAACACAGCTACATCCCCAGTTATAAGAGGGTGTGCAGACTTATGCAATCCCATTATTTTTTTTTTCTTCCTCCCACCTAAAAGATTTCAGTTTGTTTTTCAATTGAGTTGTAAAGTTTATAGGTCACATTAAAGGTGGAAAAAGTTCTGAAATGATTTATCTTTGTCTCATTTTTTTACAGCACAGAAACCTGACATTTTAACAGGGGTGTGTAGACTTTTTATATCCACTGTATCTTTTAAAAAGAATAAAAAAGAGCTTATTTCCTAACACCCAATCCAATAATGAAAATACCAACATAAGGAAATAAAATGTAACCTTTAGTTATTAATAATTAAAAAAATAGTTCAAGCGCACTATAACCAACATAAAAACAAAATAATTATAAAAGGAGTGCCTCAACGACCTCCTAACGTTTGTGAAAAAAGTACTTTAAAAGGAACCAAGGCTAACTATGCACATCAAAAGGGCTCTTCCTAACTGGAAGGCTGCCCTGATGGCATAACCCAGTTTCTGGATGGTCCATAATAGTCTTCCTAAATAGTAAATAAATGCAACTTGTATATGAAGACCCTATAAGCCAAACAAAAATGTATAAAGCCCCTGGTATAGGAGAGGAATCCGGCACTTCCTTTGTCAAGAGACTAAAATCCCTAATGTCTGTTTTGTAAGACTTGTGGATGCCAACCAGTAAAACTTGCCAATATCAACAGATTCATAAAATCAATATGTTTCTCGTTCTCATAATGGACACCCACATATGGAAAACACGTAAATAAACAGCAATGTAAGTAAAGACCTGATGGGTCGGAGCAGACTAACAATGAAAATTAAAATAAATATAAAAAAATGCAAAAGTTGGATATACCACCCCAAGAAAACATGTATTACACTGCAGAATTTTAAATTATTGATGTAATAATATAAGAGGTAAGTATTGACAAAAATCGAATCAATACAAAAAATGTCCGGGATATAAAACACAATATTATAGAATAAGGATAACATACAAATAAACATACTCTAGACGTTAGATGGTGATCTAGATGAAACATGGAAATACCCTTCTGCTATGAATCTAAATTTTAGTAAACCTGAAACTGTAGTCAGTGACAGTTTAGAAATTAAAAACGCAGATCAAACAGGTCCTAGATAGGCTGATATTGCAAATAGATTTTATGCCAATGTAAAGTTACAATGCAAATGAACACATCACATGCAGAGAAAGTGCACAACAACCTGTTTAAGCGATTATCAAACATTTATTCCGGAAATAAATTAAATAAATACATTTGAAACAGAATATTTCATATGCTCTAATAACTCCCATATGTTTTAACGCTTTGAATACATCATCGAAGTCAAGGGTTTTTAAAAAGCAAAAGTAAATAATGACAGTAGCCTAAAAATGTTGGTATGGCAGACATTAATATGTCTATAGGACTGCAAATACTGGAACACACGGCATCACCTTTCCTTCTACAGTGATTGTAAGAATGGATTTTATTACCATAAGGAAACATTAGTCACAATCAACATGACATCTTTACATTATTTTTGGATAAATATATATTGTCTAGTTGTGTACAGCTGCTGCAGCTCTATATACTAAACTATGATTACAGTTTACTTGTAAATTGCCCATCATAATGGAGGGTAGCATATGTTAAGATCAATTGTCTGTGCGGTCTCTCTTGGTTCTGTCTCTCTCTCTACCCTCTGTGTGCTCTCTGCCTGTCTACCTCCCCCTCCTCCTCTCTCTTTCTCCCCTCCCTCTCTCCTTCCCCCTCGCACCCTTCTCTCCCCTCTTTCTCTCTCCCCTCCCTCCCTTCTATCTCCCTTCCCTCTCCCCTTATATAATCTCTCTCTCCCCCTCTTTCCTCTGTCTCCCTCCCCTGTCCCCCTCTCTCTAACCCTCTCCTTCTCTCTTGCCCTTATCCCTCCCCCCCTTCTCTCTCCCCTCCGCCACTCCTTCTCTCTCCCCTCCCCCTCTCCTTCTCTCTCCCCTCCCCCTCTCCTCTCTCCCCTCCTCCTCTCCGCTCTCCCCTCCCCTTCTCTCTCCCCTCCCCCTCTCCTTCTCTCTCCCTTCCCCCTCTCCTTCTCTCTCCCCTCCCCTTATTTCTGTTGCTTTTCTCTCTCCCCCTCTTTCCTCTTCCACTGTCCCTCTCCCCTCTCTCTATCCTCCACATCCATTCAATTCCCTCTCTCATTCTCCCCCACCTCCTCTCTCTCATTCTCCCCCACCTCCTCTCTCTCTCATTCTCCCCCACATTCTCCCCCACCTCCTCTCTCTCATTCTCCCCCACATTCTCCCACACATTCGCTCTCTCATTCTCCCCCACATTCTCCCACACATTCGCTCTCTCATTCTCCCCCACATTCTCCCACACATTCGCTCTCTCATTCTCCCCCACCTTCGCTCTCTCCCTCTCCCCCACCTTTGCTCTCTCCCTCTCCCCCACCTTCGATCTCTCCCTCTCCCCCACCTTCGATCTCTCCCTCTCCCCCACCTTCGATCTCTCCCTCTCCCCCACCTTCGATCTCTCCCTCTCCCCCACCTTCGATCTCTCCCTCTCCCCCACCTTCGCTCTCTACCTCTCCCCCACCTTTGCTCTCTACCTCTCCCCCACCTTTGCTCTCTCCCTCTCCCCCACCTTTGCTCTCTCCCTCTCCCCCACCTTTGCTCTCTCCCTCTCCCCCACCTTTGCTCTCTCCCTCTCCCCCACCTTTGCTCTCTCCCTCTCCCCCACCTTTGCTCTCTCCCTCTCCCCCACCTTTGCTCTCTCCCTCTCCCCCACCTTTGCTCTCTCCCTCTCCCCCACCTTCGCTCTATCCCTCTCCCCCACCTTCGCTCTATCCCTCTCCCCCACCTTCGCTCTATCCCTCTCCCCCACCTTCGCTCTCTCCCTCTCCCCCACCTTCGCTCTCTCCCTCTCCCCCACCTTCGCTCTCTCCCTCTCCCCCACCTTCGCTCTCTCCCCCACCTTCGCTCTCTTCCTCCCCTCCTTCCTCTCTCTCCTCTCCCCTTATTTCTCTCTTACTTCCCCCTTCTACTCTCCATACCCCTTCACTATATCCTCCACATCCATTCAATTCCCTCTTCTCCCTCAATCCCCCTCCTTCACTCTCTCTCTCCCGCTTCTCCTCGCTCTCCCACTCCTTCTATCTCTCCCCCTCTCTCTCTCTCTCCCTCTCCTCACCTCCTCCTTCTCTCTCTCTTTCTTTCTTCTACCCCTATTTCTCGCTCTCTTTCTCCCCTCCTCTCCCTCCCTATCTGCCTCCTCTCTCTCTCTCCCCTCCTTCCTCGCTCTACCTCCATCTCTTTCCAGTGGTGCATGTGCAAATCGGGAGCAACTGAGCAAGAGCGACCGAGTCACAACTGTAAACTATTATAGTTGTTATTAGAGCTGCAATCCCATTCAGTATCGCCTATTTTTTGCATGGGTAACACTATCACCAATTGTTCTGGAAAAAGGTCACTTCTGACAAATATGGAAGTCACTTCTTGGCTTTTCTCACAAAGGTTAGTGATCAGTCTCTCAATCACTACACATGTATATAAGATCAATTCTAATTAAAGACAATTGTAGTGAAGTATGTCAAATATAGTATTTTAAATAACTACAATTGAAAACAGACTTTCTTTTTTTAAATGAAAAAAAAAACAGCTTCTAATTTAGTACCTTTCATGTGCCTTTATGCTGCAGTGGCATATAGAATTCTTCTTAACATACAGACCACATAACAAAAAATTGATCACAGTGGTCCCTTAAATATATGATTATCTAAAAATAATTAGAATAGCTTAGAAAACTGGTATTAATGCATATCTTGAAAACACTTTTTTTTTAATACATTTTTACTGACTGAATCTTCCACAAAATATAGTTCATAGAGGCTGAAAGATCATATTTGTGGACTACAACCACCATAAATTTAGAAGCCATGTAAAAAAATATATACTGAAGAAAACAGTACTAATAGATACAAATTAATTAAAGGCATATGTAAGTTTTCCGGATTGTGAATGCATCGGTTAGAGGAGAATCAGTGGTGTATGCAAACATTGTTTGCATTAAAAAACAACAAAATAAAGATTTACAAACTCACCTTGATGTTTGCTAAATATTTTCAGAACACAAGCTGAGGCTTTTGTTAGTTGACACCCCTGAAAATCCCTGCTAAGATTAGCATAAAATTCATAATTTGTTTTGGCCAATCCGTAGAATGCAGAGGTTAGCTTATACATTTGTATCATACTGCTTCCTGTGTTGCAAAGTAGCCTAGGATATGTAGTCTCTATCTCTCTCTAGCCTTGTGCTCTGATTCATTTGCAAGCTCAGACCCCACCCAACCTTGTGATTCCATCCTGCAGCAGTACTTCCTCTGAAAGGTCAAATTCTGTACCTGGCTGCTTCCCTGTGTGTACTTTGGTATGTAAGCTCCATGTGGGCATGCAAAGCTGGATTTTACTCTCCTGCATATAACTTTGCAAGTTCACTGAATTTTTCTATATAACACATACTTTTCTGATAACTGCCTGTTTCTTACCAAACATTTGAAACCCAGGAAACTTATATATGCTTTTAACACTAACTTTAGAAGCTTCCTGAAAACATACATACAACGTAGAGCTCATGGTGTTGGTGGATGTAATGCATTGTACCTCTGCACATTAAACTGGCACCAGGTTATATATTTCTAAACATTTAAGATTTTTGAATGAACGGATACAGCCGTTCTTATAAACAGGAATTTAGTGACCTTCGTATTACACCAGATTATTCTTACACAGCAGTACCCTAATTAATATCACCAATATCATCAACCTGTTTGTTAGCCGTGAAAGATCATTAGTAGGAGATGGAAAACTAGCCTTTGTGTGATAAAAGATTTTGGCAGAATATCTGCATTCCAGTTATGCAAGTATTTAAGACCAATTTTATAACTTGAATTAAAGGACCACTGTAGAATTGCAGCTATTGTCTGACATTGTACCTTATTCAAGTATGACTAATTTCAAACAGGGAAGTGATAATCTCTATACCACTTGTATATCCTATATGTTCATAGTTATCTCTTTTCAACACATAAACAATCCAGATTATGTAGCAAAATGAAGTGCTGAAAAATCTCTCTTTCTGTTGAGGTTTCAGAGAAGGCAGCATCCTGGGGCCTATGTACATCTGCTCTTGGGTCATGATTTTTCACGGTCACTTTTAAATAGAGCATGAATTAGCACGTTTTCTCGGCTTAGGTTCCCTATCATCCTTGCCTTTAGAACACAAACATGGAGAACATATAGTTTCCGAAAGCCTTCTGAGACCAAGGCGGAAAACACTGTTGGATAAGCTGTAGATGACACAGTTACAGAAGCTATTGCTAATGGCAAGCCAAGTGGTAAGGAATGATAGGGCAGGGTTTTCCAGCGCCCGCCAGCTTTCTAACAAAAAGTAAATAATGTATGGGAGCCATAGCATGTAGAAAACACTGGTTATCCGAAACAAAACCATGGCATATCGCTTATCTGGGCTATGGCCTGGCCCAGTTTCACCTGTTGAATCGGCTTCATGACTGGGGAATCGAGCCCGACGATCACTGATTTCTTTGGTATGCTGCCGGCAGATGCGGAAGATGTGAAAGTATGTAAAACAAATGACGAGAGCTGCTGGAGCATAAAGCAGGCACACAATGAAGCCAGTAAAGTAGGCACTGGTAAGCCAGGCAACAGCACACCACTCAAATATATCACCATGGTACCCAGGTTTACCCCAACCAAAAAAAGATGGAAGGAAGATCACACATGAATAAATCCATATGAGGATAATGCAGAGGCGTAATCGACATGGTGTTACTAGTTGGTTGTAGGAAAGTGGTTTAGTGATTGCCAAGTATCGATCCACACTGATAAAGGCTAAACAAGCCATGGAGACACTCTTTAATACAGAAATAATGTAGCCAAAAATCTTACATGTTAAGGATTCATGAACACCTGTGGAGTAGTGGAGAAGAGATAAGGTGGGTACTAGACAGCTAACACCCACCAACAAGTCTGCATATGCCATGGTCTGAATGAAGTAACTAGTAGTGTAATGGTGGAGTAAAGGGGCGCAATGAAATACAAAGATGACAGTCAAGTTACCAGTAATTATCAGGAAGGTTAGCAGCACAATAATTGTGGTTTCCAATATGCATATGTCCAGCGAACTGTAGTGTCCAAATCCCAATGGGCAAAAGTTATGTTCAGATGTATTAAATAAAAACCCACTTGCATTCAGTGTCCTCCAGTCAATTGATACAGATTGGTTCATGGTTCGATGTGATGATCAGTCAATAAGGAAAAACACTGCCGTAAAGAACAGACTAGAAGGGCCCTTTTTAAAATTGGGTGGGTGAATCTCCAACTCCGATCCTCACAACTTTTGCCCCAGTCTTCCATCTGTGAGACTGGTTGTCTTTGACTTATGTTTGTTCAAAAACAAGTACATATTCCAAAGGGTCATTCACATTTTCATCTCAAGGAAAGGAGGAAAATGAAAAAAAACGACACAGCATGCTGGAGAATCTTGGATGAACAGAACAATAAAAAAAGGCCGCTGGTTGTCTCTTTCTTGCTCTCTGTTGCCATTCTTGGCAAGTACAAAAGCATGCCTGCTAAAGAGGACAGATTCTGTATCCTGCACCATGGATGAACCAACTAAATATAAAAGAAAAACAGAGAAATGGAGAGATAGAGAAAACCCTGATGAGAACAGTTTCTGTAGATAGTGCTCATATTATGCTTGTGAAGGGGGGAGTGGGGTGGCTGCTTTATTCCCTTGAGATGGGTTATCTTTAGACTACACAATTTAAATAAGAGGGAGGGGAAGTTAAGAGGCATCTTAAAATATCTCAGCATCTCAGTCCAGTGTAACCATAATGAACTGTTAAATAGTCCCTGATTTCAGGCTCAATTTTCCCATGTCTTTGAAAATGTGAGTGAACCGAACATTGAACTGTATAATCTTATTTTATTTTGGTATCTTGTTTAAATTGACCTACATCAACTTTATATATTTATTTCACATTATTAAATCATTAGCTTGAATGCAATGGCAAGTCATTTCAAAACAAAGAATGTATGTCATCTGTGTGCTCTAAGAAAGAGAACTAAATGCAAGACAGATTACAAGAAATTACAGTGTTTCTTAACAAGGAAATCGAAAATAAACTATTTTTTTCTATCCTATGTATTTGGTAAAATACAGCTTCACTCTCGCTTTGATTTTAACCTCACAAATGCATAAAGCATAATCCATAGTAATTATTTAAAAATAGGAAACTTTAAATATATTTATGGGAAGCCCCTTATAATTTACAGTATTCAAATAACTAGTCTACTTTAATGAAATATTTTACTATCATGCCAACGGGTTTGTAAAATGACTCCTTACCGCTTAAAAAAGAAAATGGCTAGCTCTTCCCTAATCAATTTATTTACATTGTCAAAGTCATGCAATGAAATCTTTTTTAGAAAAGCCCATACATTCCAACAAGATAGCTCAGAAACATACACTTAGAAATCAATAAGACCTGTCGAAGAGAAAAATATGCTTATGCCCCCCAAAAAAGAAAATCCAAGGTCATTTGGATTCCTCTGAGAATTGACGTTAGCCCCTTGCTGTTCCTGCAAACTGTCTGTCTGGGGTGTGTTACGGAGGAGGTGGCAATACTTGAGATATCTTCTAAAGGAATGTTTGCCACAGCAGAATAAGAAGCGAGCATCAGCAGTTTCCTCTATCTCATCATTTTCCTAAGTTTGTTTCCTTGGAGTAAAGATGTGCTGCTTTCTTATTATCCAGAAGCCCTGCTAGCTTGTCTCTTCCCACCCTCATCACTACGGTGCTTTACCCTCTGCTCCAACGTCCCTCCTTCCCGGCTTTTATTACAGTTATTAAAGACGATGCTTCTCACCTAGGCTGCCTGCTACCGGCTGAGCTGAGGTCCTGTTATTGAGATGCCGTTTCTCGCATTCTCGCTCTCTCGTTCTCACTCTTGGTATTATCACTGCCTGCACCTGAGCTCTCTACTCCTCCCCCACTTTCCCTTCATCTCCTCTATTCCTCCCATTTTCTGTGCTCCCCTCTCCTGCATCGGTTGATGCCGGAGAGCCCTACGTAAGAAAGGTGACCGTCTTTCTGTCCCAATGACCACTGTTGGCTGGAACTGTCACTAGGTTACAGTTGCCAGGACACACATATAGATGCACACAGAGCCATCATACATTACACGAGCCGTCGGCAGTAACGATTGGTTTTTTCGAAACACAATTTAAACCTTTCTTTCTGAAACCAATTTATTTAATATATTTCCACAAGACCTGAAAAGGCACATTTTAGAATTGGAGGTCACCACAGTAGCTGCCAGAGGGTTCAAAGGCTCAGTGTCTCACCCAATAACAAAGCCATAGCCGTTAGATAATGGGCACAGATCACAAGTTCACTACTAACCACAGGAGCCAGTTAGCTGTTATATGATCCCTGTTGTCACAGAAGAATGGATTAATTATTAATTAAAATAAAATAGCAAGAAGTAGGTAACAATGTAGTATCTAAAAAAGAAATATGATATATTGGCTGTAAATGAGAGAGTGGTGATGTGCACCATCCAGGCATTGAATAGAGTGCACTGTACCAGGAATGAATAGAGTGCACAGTACCAGCAATGAATAGAGTGCACAGTACCAGCAATGAATAGAGTGCACAGTACCAGCAATGAATAGAGTGCACAGTACCAGCAATGAATAGAGTGCACCATCCAGGCAATGAATAAAGTGCGCCATACGAACACTGAATAGAGTGTATGAGCAATGAATAGAGTGCACCGTACGAGCAATGAATAGAGTGCACCGTACGAGCAATGACTAGAGTGCACCGTACGAACACTGAATAGAGTGTATGAGCAATGAATAGAGTGCACCATACGAGCAATGAATAGAGTGCACCATCCAGGCAATGAATAAAGTGCGCCGTACGAGCACTGAATATAGTGTATGAGCAATGAATAGAGTGCACCGTACGAGCAATGAATAGAGTGCACCGTACGAGCAATGAAGAGTGCACAAGCAATGATTAGAGTGCACCATATGAGCAATGAATAGTGTATGAGCAATGAATAGAGTGCACCGTATGAGCAATGAATAGTGCACAAGCAATGATTAGAGTGCACCATATGAGCAATGAATAGAGTGCACCGTACGAGCAATGAAGAGTGCGGCGTAAGAGCACTGAATAGAGTGCAATGTACCAGCAATGAATAGAGTTCACCATCGAGGCAATGAATAAAGTGCGCTGTACGAGCACTGAATAGAGTGCGCCGTACGAGCACTGAATAGAATGCGCTGTAGGGGCAACGAATATAGTGCACAAGCAATGATTAGAGTGCACCATACGAGCAATAAATAGAGTGTATGAGCAATGAATAGAGTGCACCGTACGAGCAATAAAGAGTGCACCGTAGGAGCAATAAAGAGTGCACAAGCAATGATTAGAGTGCACCATATGAGCAATGAATAGAGTGAATGAGCAATGAATAGAGTGCACCGTACAAGCAATGAAGAGTGCACTGTACCAGCAATGAAGAGAGTGTATGAGCAATGAATAGAGTGCACCGTACGAGCAATGAATAGAGTACAGGAGCAATGAATAGAGTGCAAGAGCAATGAATAGAGTGCACCGTAAAAGCAATGAATAGAGTACATTGTCCAAGCAAAGAATAGAGTGCAAAATCCAGGCAATGAATAGAGTGCACTGTAAGAGCAATGAATAGAATGCACTGTACGAGCACTGAATAGAGTGCACCGTATGAACAATGAATAGAGCGCACCGTACAAGCAATGAATAGAGTGCACCTTACGATCAATGAATAGAGTGTATGAGCACTGAAAAGTGTGCACCATACAAGCAATGAATAGAGTGTATGAGCAATGAATAGAGTGCACAGTAGGAGCAATAAATAGAGTGCGTCGTCCGAGAAAAGAATAAAGTGCAAAATCCAGGCAATGAATACAGTGCACTGTAGGAGCAATGAATAGAGTGCACAATAAAGGACATGTCTTGTGATCCCATTTCAATGTCTAAAAATAAGTTAAAAGCACATATTTCCTGTTCAGAATTCCCCAAAATACAATTATTGCACTGCACTATGGGAAAATGGGCATGCAAATGAGCCCACAATGTGTTTGCTGCATTACTCAGCTTTAACCATAGCACAGTATGAATTATGCACAAGTTAGGAAACCTACCCACAGACAGCTGGGGCTGGTTCATAGCTTGTGCATTACATTTTGTGGACTCATTTGCATGTCTCTTCCTAGTTTCCTAGAGTGCAGACCAATAATTGTATTTCTGGTAATTCTGGAGTAGGAAATACATTTTTTTTAACTTCTTTTTAGACATTCAAATCCGTACACAAATGTACTAATATACAGTATATATATATATATATATATATATATATATATATATATATATATATCAGCATATTTGGGTGTTTGTGGGGGTGTGAAAGTGTGGGCGTGTGTGGGGAAATAGCGCACACAGATGTATATACATATGGGGGGTGTGGGAGATTGGGTGTGTGGGGAGGGGTGGGGTAGGTATGTGTAGGGTGTGTGTGTTCTACATTGGTGGTCTGTGTTGAAATCTCGACCATTATTCAGTAATTATCCTTAAGTCTACGCAAGAATATCTTATTTCCATTATGAATTAACCACTTCTGCTGATAGATAATTCCATGTACCAACATAACTATATATACTATTTGATTCACACTGATAAATTCAGCCCATTTCTGAATCTACTGGTAAACTCATCAGATTTTATATCTCTTTTGAAATTAAACCATTTAACAAAAGGTACGCTTTTGTCGATATACTATAAAAAATGTGCCATTGGTTAAAATCTATTCATGGTATACTTGGCAATCCCAGCACAATAGGAGAAAAAGAGAAAGCTGCAATACTGTGTATAACAAAGGAGGCAGGTGGGGGGCGAGGCCACTAATACAGATGAAAGGCAGCACATACCGTCCTCTAGCGATAGTAACGGCCTCTCATGTCTAAACTGCTCATTAGCAATAAGAAATGGTGTGCTTAACACACATGATTAATGCAATAAATAATTATAAAAATGGTAGTTAATGAGTCTGAAAAGAACATTTCCGGACAAGTTAGTTTCTTATAAATATTTAATTGAGTTTATTTTTTTTATCCTCCTCAAATGTTATATTGAGCAACAAGAAGAGTAAATGAAACCTTCCTTTAATTCCTGTTTTTTTTATCATAATCATTATATTTAATCATTTAGAATAATATCTTGCCGATATAGAAAGCAACAAAAGAGCATTTCAATATCTTTATATTTCTAGGACCTACATTGTTTGTGCTTTTGTATATAACCCACACTAACCTCCCTAGTAACTTGTGTCATATGTTATTTTCAATTGTCTGTGCTGAGTCTCTCTCTGTGCTCCCTCACCCTCTCTCTGTGTGTCCTCCTTGCGTGTGTGCAATGGCGCCATCTCCCCCCTTCCTCTCTGCCTGGCTCCATCCCGCCCTCAGTCCCCCTCCCCTTTCTCTCTTCCTCCCTTTTTCTCTCCCCTTGCCTCCCTTCTTTTCTTTCTCCCTCCTTTTCTCTCTCCCCTCTCTCTACATCTACCCCCTCTCTCCCTCTCCCCACCCACCGCAAGCACACAAATTATACAATTGCACCGGGCATGCACATTTCCGCAATTCTCTGCAGTGCTTGTCAATCAAATTGTAAGTAACACTTGAGTAGATCGCATCTCACAGGCGTTACATCTGATAACTATAATAGGTGATGTGTTAGGCAAGGGAACTCTTAAGCACAGAGTGAAGACTTCGGAGGTAGGCAACCTCTGATAACTCACTATGGACTGCTAAAACAACTTCTCAATATACGACAATCCTGAAAACCTGCATTATTTTTTTGCTGCTTGCCAAAATAATAATAGTAGGGTCCAGACATTTCACCTGTTCTGCAGAATAATCCATTTGAAGTTTAATAGATGGGTGAAAGGTAGTGAAAGAATTGTGGAAGTCTCTGAGGTTTTTTTCCCCTTCTGTCCATATGAAGAACAGCTCATCTATGTAAATGGTAGCATCTGCAAGGATTGTAGACATATGTATGGACAGGAATCTCTGTTCCAAGTCGGCCAAAATTAGCATATTGTGGTGCCATTTTGGTACCATTCCAGTACCCATTATTTGTAGGTAAACATGTTGGTTGAAGGTGAAATAATTGTGGTACAGGATATATGCTAGTAGTTTGGCGATGGTATCAGGGTTATATTTCTAGTCCTGAGTGTGTGTTGAGAGAAACTTCATGCATGCCTCAGTGCCATCTTTGTGTGGGATGTTGCTGTAAAGAGATTAGACATCTATGGTTACAAGTAGTGTGTTAGCTGGCAAATCCTCAATCTGACAGAGTTTGTTAAGAAAGTAAGTGGTGTCTTGTATGTAGCTGTTAGTGTTTGTAACTAATGACTGAGGGATATTCTCAATACGGCCAGATAACTGTTCAGTTAGTGTGCCCATACCTGTAATAATTGGTCTCCCTGGGTCACCTGGTATGTGGATCTTTGGCAGCATTTAGAAAGTCCCAGTTGTAGAATGGGCTGGTATGAGCTGCAACAATTCATCCTGCACATTCTTGGAACATGTTTGGATGAGTTTACTGAGCTGGATGGTGTATCCCTCTGTAAGGTCCTTGTTCAATTTCGTGTAGTAAGTGCTGTCTGTCAGTTGTCTGTTTCCTTTTTGTATGTAGTCCTGAGTGTGCCTAATGACAACTGCGCCACCTTTGTCTGTTGGTTTGTTGGTGATGTTAGGGTTTGACTTTAAGATTTTGATGGCAGCTCTTTCTAATGGAGAAGCCTCTTTTCTGTTGGGGTTTTACCAAAGATGTAGATCTTAGGTGACAGCTTTCTATGTAACTGTCTAGTTTAGGGTTGAGTTCAGGTGGTGGGGTGAGCTGTGCGTTCTTTTTCTTGCCACTGTAATCCAATGATGGTGTGGTATCCTCTTTGTTGTGAAAGTATTCTGTGAGCCTCAGCATCAAGCTTTGTACTTGATAAAGAGAGGTTGCCCTCGAAAGTTCATCATTATTACTATTAATATGTTTGTCCAATAAAAAAGGTATAACTATATATTGCAACACTCTGATTATTCATATATATATATATATATATATATATATATATATATATATATATATATATATATATATATATATATATATATATATATATACACACACACACACTTTCGGAGATACAGAGATAGATAGAAACATGCCATCATTACAACGTTCTTAAGAAAGCTTCAACTGAATCTGCTTCTGCATTAACTATCACTTATCTCTCTTATCTCTTCCCATGGCTTTAAAACTGCTTGAGTAGCTTGTCTACAATCGCCTTACACAATGTATTTTCTACAGTGCCATTCTTGACACCTTCAAACCTGGTTTATGGCCCCAACACAGAGACAGCTCTCACAAATGTCACTAATGATTTGCTCACTGAAAAGTCAAGGGGTAATTTCTCTATTTTAATTTCCCTGCCTTTGACATGGTTGACCACCCTCTTCTAATCCAATGTCTCTACTCCTTTGGTATCTGACACTGCTCTCCTTCTCTAGCACCACTTATTTGCCTCATCCTGTTGGTGTACACTAGGTTCAGTCCTAGGTCCCCTCCTCTTCTACATCTATACATCCGCATTTGGTACCCTAATAAAATCTGGATTTCAGTATCATCTCTATGTTGACAACACTTAAATATACCTATGAGCAACATCTATCCCCCTCTTCTCTAGCATGATTTTCCAACCGATTCTCAAGCATACCATCTTGGATGGCCACCCACCAACTCAAACTCAACATGTTATGACTGAACTCCTCAAATATCTCTCACTGTTGACAATGCCATCATCACACACCTCCCAAGCTCTTTGTCTTTGGGTTGTCCTGCATCCTGCCCTCACTTTCATTCCTCCACTAGACTCATCTACTAAACTCTACGCTCAGTGACTGCAGCTCCTCTCACTCTTTGCAGCTCCTGTCAGTCTCTCCACTGGCTTTCCATAGCCTCTAGAATAAAATGTTAAATCATGACCCTAACTTACAAAGCCCTCAACAACAGTGCTCTACCTTATATCTCTGCTCTCCCTCTTCATTCTGCTAATGACCTTCTTCCTTCTTTCCTCTCACTCCTGCTTTCAGCAAGTTTCTTGTGCTGCACCTATTCGTTGGAACTCCTTGCCTTGCTCCACTAGACTATCTTCCTAACTCAAAACCTTCAAAACATATATTTTTAAAGAAGCTTATCAACTTCAGTCTTGTGTGCTGTGAGATCTGATCTAGAACATATCACAAGGAATCAGCTATAGATGGCCTGCCACAAGTTATGAAGGGGCAGAGCTAAGCTTAAAATATAACTACTAACATTTCAAAGTTGACATAATAAAACAAATATACATGTGCATGCACTTTCTATTTACAAAGTTAAAAAAAACTTTTAGTCTATTAAGTTCAAAGTTTTTATATCTCCTCTGATCTGCAATATGCACTTTAGTTGTTAATTGATTCAGAGGAAGCAAAGGGTCTCAAAAGGGGAAACATAAAATTCCTTCCTGACCCCAGATACTGGCGATTGGATTCCTCCCTGGATAAATACTCCCTCTCTAATTATCCAGGATAACCCTGAATGCCCTTTTTATTTGAAAATATATCCAACCCATTTTTAAAGCGATCTATCGAATCCGCTGTCACCACCTACTTTGGTAGAGAAATACGTAGGTTAATCAACCTTACTATGAAGGGTGGAATCTTTATACTTATAACCTCAAAGGCTGTCCTCTAGTCCGCTAAAAAACCTCTTGCCACAAAAAGTTCACTTGATAAAGCCTTATATTGACCCTGGATATATATATATATATATATATATATATATATATATATATATATAAAATCATATCCCCTCTTAGACGTCTTTTTTTCTCATGAAACCAAGTGTAGTTGGTTTGGTCTTTCTTCATAACTCAGCCCCTTCTCTGTACTTTTTCCAGCTCTAAAATGTCCTTTTTATCAAGTGGTGCCCAAAATGGTCCTCCGTCTTCCAAATGAGGGTATACTAGGGATTTGTATAGTGGTAAAATTATATCTACTTCCCTTGCTTCTATGCCCTTCTTAATACAAGATAATATTTTACTTGCCTTTGCAGCTGCTGCTTGGTATTGAGCACTGTTACCTAGGTGGTGTCCACAAGTACTCCCAAATCCCTATCAATGTCTGATACCCCCAGATTTGCTCCATTCAAAATATAAATTGCATAGTACAAAGGTCCATTAATTAGGATTAGCAGTGAGGTAATAAAGAAGTAGACAATGAACAGTTGAAATAAATATAAATTGTCACAGAGATGTTTACTAGTCGTATTATTCTAATATATACCTACTGGGCATGCTCTTCTTGATCACCCCCACTCGTACTCTTTATTAACTGCCTTAGATAAAGCTGTTAACTCAGAGGGTGCATATTTTAGTTAATTTAATGTCTTTTCTCACTCTTAAAATTTGGCTTAGGTCTAGGTGGGAGAAAGAATGGGTGAATTAAATGGGCCTTTTTGCTTCTTATTTGTTGGTGTTTTTGAAGTGTATGTGTCACAATGTGTCTCCCACCAACAAAGAAAGCCTTCTGGGACAGAACTGATAAGACACTAAGCCTCCCATCCCGTAGAGTCCTGCGATATGATAACAATAGAGAGAGATAAAAAGAACGTTCCGGTGACATATTGAATGAAAATGCTGCTGATTTTAGACGGTGGCTCTTTACATTATTTTTAGCTCATCAGTTGCCATAACAATAAAGAAATATCAAAGTTGTTATGGCAACTGAAATTTTGATAGCAGTCAAATAAGGACTGAAGAAATCTTCAGCTTGGAATGTAACGTTTGTGATTCACGGAGGGGCTGAGCCCACCTTTTATGGGAAGCCGACAGGAAATATATGTATTTGTGAGATGTGATGGATATCTGTGCATTGCAGATAGGCGGACCCACCACCCCCTGAAAAAAGTGCAGAGGACGTGGGAGATTAGTAGGTGCTTTTCAGTGACTTATTTCTTAAGAAAATTATAAATTGAAACATTATAAAATAATTAAAAATGATAATAGTCACATACTAACATATAGGAAGGGGTTCCCTGGTGGTCCAATGGCCGGCGACTTGGGTTTGATTCCAGTCAGGGAACCAGGAGGTCACACCACCTTGAAGCCAAGCAGGGTTGGACCTAATCAGTACTTGGATGGGAGACCACCTAGGAATACCAGGAGCTGTATGCTGTGGTCCACTGGAGAAGGAACTGGCCACACAGGCCAGTATCTCTGCCATGAATACCAAGTGGATCAGCATGACCATGGACATAAAGATGTCCTGGTGTGTTACAGTCCATTAAGTCATATAGGAAGAGACATTCCCTTCAGATCCCTTACACATTGTGACTATGTTAAGTGGAAAGAGCAATGACACGTGTTCGTTTCTATACATATGCAAACTGTGTGATAAAGAGAGTGCTTTTGCATTTTTAATGCTATTTTAAACGCACAATCAAAACGTACTATATCGGGGCATAATTCTAAGTACACTGATGACGAGAAAAGGCTGCTTAAATCAGAAACAGTCATTTTGATTGAAGTGGGAAAACTGCAAATTATACTGTAAGAAATCTACTACAATTACCTTTAGCTGAGTTTGTAAAACAACGTTTGTAGACCTATAATCCCTCGGGTAACTTGTCTGAAATAGGGTAAAGGCGAAACCTCACAGATCTGCTCTTCATGAAAAAATACCAGATGTGGACACTGTTTTTTTTGCTGTCCATTATTATTGGGTGTAACTGCTTAGAGTGACCCTGATGAGGTTACCATCTTGTCTAGCATCTGCCAAGTTCTCTCAAGTAGTATACACATTGTTGTTCAGTCCTTTAGTTGTGTCCGACTCTCTGTGAGCATATGGATGCCAGGTACATCTGTCTGTGTCTCTGGTTGTGCTTATCCATATGGTTTTCTTGGCAAAGATACTAGAGTGGGTTGCCAGTGGACCGCAATTTGTCTGAACTCTCTGCTATGACCTGCCCATCTTCAGTGATCCTACATAGTATAGCTCACTGAAGTACACAAGCCCCTTCACCACAAGGCAGTGATCCAGAAGGGTAGTATACACATTAGTCCTTAAAAGGACCACCATCCCTTAATCCTTAGACTTAGACTTAATCCAAAGATGCAAATCAAATGTTTTTTTTTTTAGTTCAAGAAAAACAACACTTGTTTGTGAAGTTCGTAACTAGCAACATTAGCCTCAAATCTTGGTCATGTGTGTGGGGTTTTACCTACAACAGGAGGGAGGGGTGGGTGAGGAAGGAGAGAGATGGTAAAATTGTTTGAAAGGTTGATCTGACTGACATTGGCACCATCCTTCTCAACTCTACAGACCCAGAAGCCATCAGCTTACGTCAAAGGATGCAAGTACAGCTCTCCGGAAAAAAACAGTTCTCTAATTATTAAGTGATGTTTTTCAAAAAATGACATGCGGTAAATATCGAACTTCAGTGATCCTTGAATAACAAAATTGATCTGTTCAACAGCATAAATAAAGCAATATTTAATGAAATAACACTTTATTAGTCTCAGCTGAAAAAAAAAAAAAAACATTATATCAAATACTTCACTTTAAGCAATAGACAAGGAGCTACTACAAGATGGAAAAAAGTAAAAATTAATCAGGGTATGGGTCTTCAGGAAACCCAACGATCTTCCCTGTCTGTCTCTCATATGATTATTAATGGGCAGATCCAATTATAATGAGAGAAATAGAGGGGAAGACCTTTGCAGGGATTGCTTGGAAGGTTTGAACGAGTGAAAACACAGTTTTTAAGCACTTAAATAAATTAAATGGAAGAAATTCCTGCAGTACATCTCCTAGATATCTTAAGGTCACTCCCAAATCGAGTAGCTTTTTTCTTAACTCATGAATCATTGATGAGATATTCTGCATTGTTTGTGCAACCTTATGCAAATGTGCAGTCCATGAATAAGAATTTGCAGCATTCATGTGCTAATTAGTGACACGCTGTTCTTGTAAACACTTAAACAAGAACATGGATATTATGATGTTAGACCCCTTGCCGCATTCACTACACTAGCATTACCATGAGATTGCAAGCCCCGTAGCATGGTATTGCAGCACACACAACACTGAATATCTCAGGTCGTAGACACTGTTGAGAAAAAAGGCTAATATAGCCAGTTTTTAATATCTTTACGAAGAAACAAAACTGTCCCATTCATTCTGGTTTTGCACATCTTCCCGCTTTACACATAAAATACATGGTGTTATAAACCAAATGTTCAATTTATTTATACAATGTGAGGAATCTTGGAGCTAGCTTTCAAGTCATCACAATACCAATCTTTATCACTCTTAATTGGACTGACAACTGTAAAGAGTTAGACAAGCATCAAGTGGAATGATGAAGGCGATATAATTGTTGTGATGAACATGACAGAATGGACGTACACCTAACTTATCTAATAGCTTCCATTCATTTCACACTCTATTTGTTCTCTTTCAATCCATACATATCTACAATAGGGGAAATATTTAAAAAAGCAGATAATAGTACAACTGAGTACACAATTAGCCTGTGAATTAGGAAAAGAGATGTGCGTGGTATTGTCATACTCTTGTGGATGGTAGAACGACTTCTGAGAGCACAAAAACAGGGCGCGCGACAATATCATGCCCGTCAATTCTCTGACAGATAATGTGCTCCTCCATGACGGCACCCCAATCTTCTAGATGTAGTGTCCTATATGTTCCCATCAGAGAGACTGGCATTGCACATTATAATAAATACTTGACATACAGAAGATGCTGTGTGTGACTAGCCAGTGTAATGGGGCCAATGTCATGGAGGAGCTCATTATCGGTCAGAGAATTGTCTGGCTCGATATTGGTGGTGTTGGTGCTGGTGTGCGCATTTCTCGGCACGCACATGACGTGCACTCAGAGGTTGGCGTGCCCTTGTGGATCTATGCATGTAATGATTCCTGTCTTCCCAATGTTTTTTTATCTATCAGTGGAGGGAAGGATGGCAGAGAGGGAAAGGTGAGGAGGACTTGTTAGATAATTGAATGGACACCAGACCCATTTTCTCTGCTCACTTGCGCCTATACATGCAAGCCAGGCTATTCAGTAATGTAGATACACAATCTCACCTAAGAATCATGGATACCTCTTGCTTTATGACTTTTCTTGCCTGCCTAATTATGCTCTTGGTCAAATAATGTTTTCAAATATTATTTTTTTAATTGTTCAATAGCCCTATAAAGGTATATCTAAGTCTCCCTGTGTGTAACAGTCTCTGATCTAAGAAGAATGTGTCAGATTAGACACACACATTACATGGAGTCATTCAAAACACATAAAGATTTACTTTATTTAAAAATAAAACTGGTTTTCCACACCCCCAGAGATGATTGGTACCTACCAATAGAAACATGGCACACCCTTTACTAACCTTGAAGCCAGCAGCAGCACAATGCACAGATCTACACAGCATTGCCTGACTCCTCCTTATTTCCTTGGGGAATACAGGACTACACATCCCATGATTATTTGGTGTTCATTTTAGCTTGGATATGCAGGGGTGTTAACACTGAAAAGCAACTGCTTGCAGACTCAAGAGATTTATCAAACATCAGGGTGAGTTTGTTAATGTTTGTATACACTGCTGATTCTCCTCTATCAGATCCTTTCATAATCCAGAAAACTTACATATGCCTTTGATATCAATTGTTATAGAAAATAAAAATGCTGTGATGGAAATTATGTTCCAGTACTAAAATTGCAACGGTTAGTCACTATACTGTACACAGTGTTAAATGAAGCATAAATTGCATAGCTGTCCTTGTTTCTTCCCTTGAACTGTAAACATTAACGGTTCCCATTTATGCCACTTTGAATATATATATATATATATATATATATATATATATATATATATATATATTATTTTTTTTAAATAATCAAAGGTATCTGCAACATAACACAGACATGTTTTGATTGTTATCTCCACAGAACACAAAGGCAAAAAAAAATAAAAAAATATTCATGTCAAAATCACTTCTTCAAGAGATTTAGATTTGTTTTGACACTTTCAGATTCCTAAATAGCAGATACAGAACTCTATTCCATGCCTCCCATAAAGAAAAAAAAAACTTTCCTTATGGACCACCATGGAGGGTTAGGGTCTGGGGGCGGACTAGTGTGGTGGTTGGAAGGGTGCCATAGGGGTTCTTGAAGACCCCCATATTCATAGTTTAGTATACCATGGAGGATTGTAGGGACACCCATGGTATAGGGGTTAATGTTAGTGTTAGGGACCATCATGAATCATGTATAGCATAGCAAAGCAGTCCACTGGATAGGTTTGCTTGAGAGGAAGAGCTTCGCCCTAAAATGCTAGTCACATAGATCACTCTGAACACAGGAGAAAGAAGGACTCATGAACGAAAATGGCTCTGGTGCTCGACAACATACTGAGCAGGCCAAAGAACAAAACTCATTAACCAGGAAACACTCTGAGTAGGAAAGGATCCTCCCAAGTTCTATGATTAGGACTCAATAGAGAAATATATCAGGATCTTGGTGATATCCCATCTGTATTAACCTTTTGAACATGCACTCTGCTTTGAAAGCGGTAACATGTGCTTGACTACTGATCCACCTCAAGTTCTAAAATACTAGTCTTAAAATTGCTTAGTGCTCTCATTAAGTACCACAAGCCCAATATCATTGTTTCAGGCATACACATTACAAAAGAAGACCTAGAAGCATTTGTAGACCCAGTATCTCAGTGTTCACCATGTTAACTTTGAACATATAAGGCTTGATCTATATAGTCAGACCATACTCGACATGTTTACATAAAATTAGGTTTAAGCCATAGAACCATGCATCAAAAAGTAATGGTTAACAGCCTACTACATACACGTTATGATAAACTCACAGAATATTATGCAATATAAAGGTGCAGATATTTTGTACAGTGAAAAACACTGCAAAAAAATAATTTGTTCTAATGAAGCAATAATAAGCCTTTAAAAAAAAAATCGTTTTTGACTTTTGTCTGCATACAAATTGATCATTGGCTTTCATGATTACACATTATAATGAGATCTTTCAACTGCAAGACATCCAAGGGATACCGACAACAGATGCTGAACAGGTTATGCACATATAATTCTAGAAAATCATTACAAATCAAGCATTAAGTGTAGTATTATGGCATAAAAAATACTCAAATTATCAAACATAATCAGCTAGATACAGACAATCCACAAGCTCTTGAAGACAAAAGTAAGAATTCTTACTTTTACGATGAGTGTCTTGTATCTGTCCAGCATTTCCTGGTTTTCATGACAGCCTGCAAGTAACTGCCACACCTCTGCCCTCAATGCCTCCGGAACCCCTCGTCTCACCAGTGAAGATAGCCCTTTGGGCCTCACACTAAGATTGCTGTGCCTTCATGGAGGAAGAAGCATAAGAAAAGGAATAATGGAAGTCAATACATTTTAACTTTAAATATGAAATATCTTTCAGATTTCAGAATGAAAAAAAACAAAAAAACATTAAACAGACTTTAACTGTTTAAAAGAAAATAACTATATAAAAATCGTAACCCTAAAGGGTTATTGTAAATGGAACATACTCAGATTGGACTAATGCGGTAAGTGGGGTTCCTCAGGGTTCAGTATTCTGACCTCTCCGTTTTAACATATTAAAAGGGATTTTTTTCCCCCCATTTTAAGACAATTGGCAATGTTTCACTTGGGTTTTTTTCTGGTTTGCCTTCCTCTGGATCAATTAACAATTAATCTGCACATTGCAGATCAAAGTAGATCTAAAATGGTTGAACTTGATGGACTAAAAGTCTTTTTTCAACCTCAATTACTAGATGTACATGTAGCTATTCACAAATTAAATCTTCAGTACAATATACCCCGGATATACTACAGAACCACTTATAAGGGCCAGATCCTGGATCTGTCTATGGGGACACAGCAATGTAAGAATTGGAGAGGTCTCATTTCACTAGTGGGAGGCTTCTAATGATAATCTAAATAGAGGTCAGTGGCAGTTAATTATTATTTCTCTTTATTTATAGAGCACCAGCATTTTATGTAGCACTATTTACAAAGTAGAATAGAGTACAGTGGGTACAATTAGCCAATTACAATGAAATAAGCAATTTATACATAAAGTAGAAATGCAAGTACAGGTACAGTGAAACAAATGGTTTTGCAGACAGTTTTGAGCAAAAGAGAGGGATCTACTAAGAAGAGCTTACAATCTAAAAGGTAAGGTTGGTGTATGATACGGGATGGTGATAGATGCAAGATGGCACTGAGTAAGACTGGTGCAGATTGTGTGTGAGCATAATTATGCTGTAGAGTTTGTGCATATTAAGGCTGAAGGTTAAGAGAAAATGGATGAATTTACTTCAGCAGAAACAGATGTAAAGGGACACTAAAATACAGGACTATGAAAAGTTCATGTATAAATATAGAGTGGTTAACAAAGCATAAGTCTACTACTGAATCGATGTTATGTGCCTGAATAATTATCCTCTGAGCATCTCATGGCAAGGACTCCAATTACCAGTGAGAATTCATCACATACGGCTGTGGTGGACCTACCAACACCTTTGTCTCCTATTAGAATTACTGGTCTCACCCATATGAGCACAACAAACTGTCCTACCCCATTAATTCAAAACTTTGACTATTCGCCTGACTTAAGTACAGGAGAGAAATTCCACTTTGATGAACCTCATAAACAGAGAGGTGGGCTAGTGCCACAGATTGTCAGGCAAGTTCTCTTCAGAGAGAACGTTAAAAGTTTAAAGTTCACGCATATTGTATCCAAGCATAATAATTGCGCATTGTCTTCCGTTACATGATTGTTTCCTCTAAAGGAGGTATATAATCCCAAGATGGTCTTTCATTTAAGAAAGCACATATAAAGATTAGAAAAGTCTACATTAAACGAGGAATCTGTATATTAGTGTTATTTTATTCCTTCTCTGCTCCTGCCTGTTCCTTTCTCAGGACAATGTTGCTTTGTAAACTAATGAGCACCTCATTAGTTGTGCTAAGATACCTGGCAGTTGTAGCCGTCACATTTCCATTGTGCATCGGCTATTCTCTGGGTTTTCCCTCCCTCCTCAGACCTACTGAGACCAAACTGGTAGATTCCACACTTTATTACCTTCTAAAACAGAGCTGCATATTTTCTTTATGTCCAAGGTCTTGCTTATCTACTTGGTATTCATAAGAAGAGATACTGGAGTGGGTTACAAGTTCCTTCTCCAGAAGGCCAAATCATACAGCTCCTGGTATTCCTAGGTGGTGTCCCATCCAAGTACTAACCAGGCCCAACCCTGCACGGCTTCAGGGTGGTGTGGCCTCTTGGCTCCATGACCAGGTTGCAGCGGTGAAAGCACCAAATCTCTATGTTTAACATAGGTACATAGATCTTTAATTAAACCCCACAGCTATTCAATTTATTTATATAGCAGTGAAACTCCAAAACATATTTTAATAGTTTTATAAATCATACTGACATTTAATTTTTTAACTTACAGCTGAGAAAAAAATAAAATATTTCCTTAGAAAGAAGGTATTTAATAACCCGGCTACTTCATCTGAGGATTTATTTATCTGAGTGGGGTCAACATGAAAAAATTGTTTCAGAACATAATAATGTAAAATATAAAATTATCAATTTTGCAATGTGTATGTTAGGCTTCTACCATACAATTTATATAATATGCATGTTACAATCAAATGTATGAGAATGTGTGTGATAAATACATGTTGTCCTCGGTGAGAAATAAACACAAGTGCCAGGGGGCAGTGTAGTCTAAGCTGTCAGCCAATTATCAGTGTACTCGAAGCTGCCAGCCAGAGGGCAGTGTACTCGAAGCTGCCAGTCAGGAGGCAGTGTAGCCAAAGCTGCCAGCCAAGGGACAGTGTAGTCTAAGCTGCCAGATAAGGGACAGTGTAGTCTAAGCTGGAAGCCAAGGGACAGTGTAGCCTAAGCCACCAGCCAAGGAACAGTTTAGTCTAAGCTGGCAGCCAAGGGACAGTGTAGTCGAAGCTGGAAGCCAAGGGACAGTGTAGCCTAAGCCACCAGCCAAGGAACAGTTTAGTCTAAGCTGGCAGCCAAGGGACAGTGTAGTCGAAGCTGGAAGCCAAGGGACAGTGTAGCCTAAGCCACCAGCCAAGGAACAGTTTAGTCTAAGCTGGCAGCCATGGGACAGTGTAGTCGAAGCTGGAAGCCAAGGGACAGTGTAGCCTAAGCCGCCAGCCAAGGAACAGTTTAGTCTAAGCTGGCAGCCAAAGGACAGTGAAGTCGAAGCTGGCAGCCAAAGGACAGTGAAGTCGAAGCTGGCAGCCATGGGAAAGTGTAGTCTAAGCTGCCAGCCATCTACACACACATACACACTTTATAGCCACCATCCACTGAAGCACTAGAGCTGTAGTATGCCTATTTAGATAGGACCTACCCCTCAGTGGTTCCACTCCATCTCCCATACTTCATTTAGGGTGTGGAGAAAACCAGAGCACCCAAGTTTCTTTTATATTAAAGGGCAGTCACATAGAAGACCTGAGTTTGGTACTTTCACCGCTGTGACCTTGCTTCGATTCCAGTCAGGGAAGCAAGAGGTCACACCATCCTGAAACCGAGCAGGGTTGAAGATATGATGAAGAAATGTCTGATCTTGGATGAGAGACCACCTAGGAATACCAGGAGCGGGATGCTGTGGCCTACTGGAGAAGGAACTGGCAACCCCCTCCAGTATCTCTTTGTTGAATACCAAATGGATCATCATGGTGTGTTGTGGTCCCTAAGGTAACGGAAAGTCGGACACGACAGAAAGACGCAAACGCTTACACAATCTTTTTTTTTTCCTTAACAATTCTTAAGAGGGTCATTTATTAGACCAGTGGTTTTCAACCTTTTTACATCTGTGGACTGATGAAAATAGGAGAAATATTTTGCTGACCACTAAGGCAGAAATAGAAACCATTATTCATACATTATGTTCTGTATTAGTTTTTAAACCTAAAATTATAATAACAACAACAACGAGACAAAATACAACCAAACTAACTTGTGCTTAATGCAAAAAACCATTACCGTGCTTTATAAAACTAAAGTGTAAAAACATTTTCTAAATTGAATTACTAACCCTACACTTGTGAAATGTGAAGAAAAGTGACCGTGCTGAAAAGTAACCCTCGGTTCCTGGTAGAAGACGCACTCATTACCAAACTCCGGCGTGTGACGTCATGACGTAGCATCGCCAACTAGTGACTGCCAGTTTAATGTGCACACTTCGCTAAAAGCTTCAACGGAGGCCTGGATACCATGTGTTAAGCGGCAATAACGTTTTTTGCAGACCGGTAGGAAATTTCTGCGGAAACTAATTATGTAAAAGTTATGAAACCTGCTTTATTTGTCCTTTACTCCTGCATGTTTGATGAGAGCACAAGCTGCCATTTTAAGTTTAATTTTGTTGGGGACACTTTGAATGCAGAGCTGATTGGTTCAAAAGTTCAAATATAAGTTCAAGAGCCAACCAAACTATGTTTCTCAAGAGCTTACATAACCTAACATGAAGAGATTTGCAATTTAAAAGATTTAAACCTTTAACATTATATATATATATATATATATATATATATATATATACTTACGGCATTAAAATTGTAAGGCAGGTAATGCGGTTTGCCACAGAGAGTAAGTGTTTTGGTCGTCTGAGATCCTTGTGCGCTCATTGCAAGGCTGGCGCTGAACGCCTTTGGCGCTCATCACATGGCTCGCAATGAGTGCCTTCGGCGCTCATTGCGAGCCTCTGGGTCTGTGTATTTGTTGTTATCATAGGTGCTTTTGCGCTTATTGTCATCTTATTTTGTTGCTTATTGCAAGGCTCTCCCCTGGTGTAGTATGTGTCCTATGAGCACCGTTAGCGCTCCTTGTGGGTGGCGCGGTGACGGTGTTTGTGGTTGTTTGCGATAGTGTGGTGTTATTTTTTTTTATGCTAAGTAATTAGTTAATGATATCATAAATTAATATACTTTACCTGTTTGTAATTAGCAAGCAAGGAATGTGCTGAAGAGCTAACAATCTGTTTTGATGTTCCTGCAGCATATAATATAGATTTGCAGTGTTGTGGAGCTGAGGTGTAAGTGTCAGCAATGTGTGCAGTGTGTAGTGTAAATAGGCTGCGTGCGCGAGGGGAAGCCGTTTGTGCAACTGGGTACTTTCCGCATTCTGTAAGTTAGTGTTGTAAAACAGTGGCGAATGTGTATGTGTTAGGCGGGCTTGTATGATCTAGCGTCCTTGCTAATGGTGTATGTTGTAGGTCTTACAGGTTTTTGTAAAAGCCATATTTGCTTTGCGGTATTTTGAGGCTTTAGGGGTTGCGTAGCCTCGTTATCGTTTTATTCGTTGGCCATTTATTCTCTCGCTTATGGGATTTTCGAGTGTGTAAACTTTGACTGAAATCAAGGTTTAAGCTGTGTTGCATAGGTCCTGGGTGTCCCCCTTGCTGTGGGTAAGGTTTTTATTTTATTTTTGTGTGTATTTTTGTGTTTTTTAATGTTTGCCGCTGTGCGCAGGTTGTCCGCTGTGTGCGGGTCGTATCTTTTTTTTTGTGTGTAAGTCCGCAATTTTTTATTTTCTAAGTCCCGCAGCTTGTATTTTGTTGTGTAAGTCCGTAGTTAGTCATTGCGTGTTTATTGTTTTTTTTAAAACTCCCGCTTGAGTGGTCGTTTGTAACCGCTTGTGATGCGCCGTAGAGCCTCCACCTCCACAAATGCGGCCCCTCGCTTTACGAGGGTCCGCATTTGCGTTTTGCAATGAGCCGCCAACGTGGAAGCCTCTACCTCAGCAAATGCGGCCCTTTGCTTTGTGAGGGTCCGCATTTGCGGTCCGAAAGTCATAGGGGGTCGTAGAGATGAGAGATTATGGTGCTCATCTACGCTAGGGCAAGAAACGCCTTCGCCGCTGCTTCCCAGCAACTGCGGCGGGCTCGCTATGCGAGCACGCAAGCGTTAGCAACAACCCGCTTTGCTGAGAACTATATATGTGATGTATATATATATACACATACATACACACACATATATATATATATATAGTAAATAAATAAATAAATAAATAGTACATTTGTGTTCACATTTGAATGTCTAAAAACAAGTTAAAGAACCTGTTTCCAGTTCAGAATTCTGAATATGGTAGAAAAATCATAAGATTTGTGTTTATTATACTTACTCATATTTCCAGGCCTGAAATATATATATTAGACGAACTTTGTATTATTTTATTATTATGGATTTATAGGAAATTATGTTGAACCCATCATTTTTTATTATACTGTTTCTTATTTGTATTAATATTATTGTTCGATCCAATCAGAATTGTTCTTCCTAATATCAATATACTAAAAATAGAATGTGGCAATAAGGGACATCACCCTAATGAAACTCCCATAGCTCAAGAGAACATGGCTCATTTTGCACAGTAATGATGTCATTAGCACATTTCCCAGTTTATGGAGACCACTGCACCATTGGATGGGGTTTTGGTTGGCTTTCCTCTGGATCAAATGACATAATATAAAGAACTCAGGAAGCCTAAAAAGGGTGAACTTTGTAAAATTACTATTACTGTGTAATTAGCATTACTGTGGATCATTGTCCAGTCTCCAGTGAGTGTGTCTTGCTCTTCTGTTTTGGAGTGTGCTCATCACTTATAAATCCCATTGGCAAAAGCCCTTACACTCGTCAACAACCATGGCACACTACACAAACACGCTACATCCTGAGGTGCTCCCTATGGAGAAAATCTTGCACTACTGCCAACTTCCTCCATTACCAGTTTATTTTGCGCACCTACTTCTCTGGCCTCAATCTTGCCAAACAGTGCTAGATTACATCTTTAATATCAAACCCCAAATGTTTGTTCGCTACATTCAACACTCTCCTCTGCCCATCCTAACCTTCAGCCCCTTCCAGTCTCAGTCTTTAAAAGTGAAATTGAAAACATCTGAATTGAACGGTTCTCTCAGCATGGCCCTCCTCTCAACAAACCGACAACACCCAGCCCTTACACATTCCAAACCTTGAATTCTAAATGAATTCTAAACCTTGTAACAAACGTGCCTGTAAATGATGTCAACACATTTGTAATGATGATACAGCCACACATAAACAAAACCTATAACATCAAATGATCATATTCATGTACATCATCAAATGTGGTTTATAGGATACAATGTACTTTATGTGACACAGACTGTTACATTGGAGAAATCGGCCAACAAATGCATTTAAGGATGAATTTAAAAAGACATTCAATAAGAAAACATAATGAAGACAGTTATTGTAGCCCAGTAGGACACAATTTTAGCCAGAATGATCAATTCATCCAAAACTTAAAAGTCTAAATACTCAGAGGAAAATTTATAAGCATCCAAGAGAGAAAATCATTTGAAATAAAAATGATCACATTCTGCAACTCTAAAAACACAGGACTTAATATAGACTTGGGCTTTCTAAAACATTATCAGAATTTCATGTGATTTCTTTTTTCTTCTTATACTATAACAGAATTAGCACTCTTAGTGAGGTGTTTGTCCAACAGGAAAGATATCACTGTGGACTACAGTGCTCTGCTTTTTCATGTATATATTGATGTATATGTGTATATAATATGTGTATATATGTTTCCTTTGCTATGTTGTGTTTATTACCCATATATGTATTAACCTGATAATGTCAGATGCCGTTTCCACTCTATCTGCATCTGCTGTTATTATTCAAACTGAGGGTTCCATCTCATGTTAGTATTGCTTGAGACTTGATAAAGGGAGGTTAAGCCTCTTGAAAGCTCGTCATTATAAATAAGACGTTTGTCCAATACAAATGGTATCAAATTATATTGCAATACTCATTATTAATATATATATATATATATATATATATATATATATATATATATATATATATATATATTAGATTAATAATTACTAAATTACTGGACATTCACGGCTGCTTCACTCTTCAATTATATATATACGGGATTAAAATTGTAAGACTAGCAATGCTGTTTGCCACACAATTTGAGGCTTTTGATCCACTGAGCACCATTGTCGCTCATTGCGAGCCTCTCCCCCTGTGTACTTCAAGTTTCCTGTTTTGCCCTGATCACCTTCGGCACTTATCGCAAGCCCCACGATGAACACCTTTGGCGCTCATCACGGGGCTCGCAATGAGCGCCTCTCCCACTCGCGGTGCTTATTGTGAGCCTCGCGATGAGCGCCTTTGGAGCTCATTGCGAGCTTTTCCTCTTGCCTGCTCTCATTGCAAGCCTCTCCCGCTCACCTGTGCTCATTGCAAGCCTCTCCCGCTCACAGTGCTCTTCCCAACCCCCCGATGAGCACCTTTGGGACTTATTGCGAGCCTTTCCTCTCGCCTACTGTACGGGCCACTCATTGCAGGGTTTGTTAACCTGCAAGTTTAGTGCTTGGGAATGCCATGCATCTCTTTCCAGCATCTCCCCCCTGTCCCTTCCCTGTGTCTTTCTCCTCTGTGTGTGTGCTGAATGTTTGCGTGGCACGCGTTGACTGCCGTTGGTTTTATTTTCTAAGTCCCGCGTGCCTGGCGTTGTTCGTGTGTTACGGTCTTAAAAGTTGTGTATTTTGTAAGTTTTGCGAGCCTGGCCAAACCTCGTTTTCATGCGGTATCTGAAATATTGTGTTTTTCATCCTTGTTTTTTTCTCTCGCTTAGGCAATTTTGGAGTGACGAACCTCACTCCCAGGCTTTCTGTGTCTCCCTCTGTGCTGTTTGTGAGTGTGTTATAATTTTTTGTAGACGATTTCTTATTTTTGGTGGGATTTTAGAGTTATGCGCTTGAACAGCGTGGTGCCATTGGCTCCAATGAGCGCCTTCGGCACTAATTACAGCCTAAATACTGCGCCGCTGCTTTGCCTCGCTTTGCGGGGCTCGCATGTGTGACGGCGCCGCTGGCTGCAATGATCGCTCATTGCAGCCTAAGGGCTGTGCAGCTGCTTCGCCTCGCTTTGTGAGGCTTACATGTGTGATGGCGCCGCTGGTTGCAATGAGCGCCTTTGGCGCTCATTGTAGCTTTACAGCTGCGTGGCTGCTTCGCCTCACTTTGCGAGGCTCGCATGAGTGTCCGCGCCGCTGGCTCGCCGTTGCATCCTTGCTTTGCGAGGGACGCAACTGCGTTACCAACATCGCAAATGTCACCAATATCGCAAGATCCAATACTATAGATGTGATGAAATAAGGGAGAAATCTGTTTATATTCTTCAGAAAAAAAACGCCAGTTAGCAGGTTAAAGGCCACAGGGGTGGAGCATTTGCGGAGAAGGGCCAGTGCTCTAGCTATTTGCTTCAGAGAAAGAACAGATATAGAGCTATATCTGCAAAAAACTTGGGAGTTGAAGAAAAACAGTATTGCGCTACAAAAGCACAGTAGAAGTAAGTACTATCAAATAGCATATACATCTGCATCAGACGGCAATCCTTTTTTCCCTTCACAACTAACATATCACTATTTATTTCTTGTCACTATTATTTGTTATCCACGTTGATTTTATCAATAGGTTAATAGTGTGTGCCATTCTTTTGAGTACTTGTGGCTGTATATGCCGTTCTTAAAGGTAACAGATGGGCCATCATTGATCTAGATATTAGATTTATACATGTTGCTACTTCCATAGTCACAGTGAACATGGTTTAACCCTGGCCATGCCATGCCATCAGTCACATATGTAAGTTCCCAAGTGATTTGATTAAGCCAAAATAAATGCATGAGATGTATGACATGCCCACCTAAGTACCGTCCCTATAGAATTGTACCCACTCATGATGCAGTCTCTCATGTTTTCATTACTGTAGCACACTGGGGTAACTCTGCCCTTTTGCCGACTCTGAAATGGAAAGCCTCAACATCTTGGGAGAAACAGCAAAATGAGGGGTATGTTTCAAAGGACTTGAAGACCTTTTCTCAATGAGGTGCTACTGATCATTCTGGGCAAAGTGAGCTGGGGTTCCACATCTGGCTTATACTCTATCCTTTTGGACGACCCCTAGGGATTTGCAGATATCATGGATAACACTGTTCTTTCAAATTTTAAATTCAATTTAGCAGATTTGCTTGTTATATGTGCTTCCATCTTAGGCTGCAGTGCATAAAATAATGAAGACTATTTTGGATCCAGAAGAGCTCTGTATGTAAGAATGGAAGAAAATATACAACAGAAAGACTTAACTGGCCACAAAAAAAAACATTTATAAGCTATAATTTATGCCAAAAGGTGTCCTATAAGCTGTCAAGTTACGGAATCTTCAGAATGTGCAATAATCACGGTTTTTACTATTTTACCCTCATACCTGTAAATATTACTAAACAAAATTTGCATAAATATATCTTATTTTTACTAGGCAAAAGTTGCATCAGCTTTTTTTTTATTTAGAGCAGTGGTCCCTATTGACTACTAGTGGGCAATTCAAGTTTTCATGGTGGGCGGTGGGGTAATCACTAGGTGGTGTGACTGACGCGAGACATCACACGCTGGAGACCTGCGGCACCACGCTTGGCTGGTTGGAGAGCTGTTGAGAGAGCCTAGGGACAGCAGTCAGGACCGGATCCCTATCTAGTAAGTACAGGGCGATACATAGCTAGGTTCATATGATTAAGTTACTGCGGCACTGGTGGGCGGTAAGGAAAATTTACCATCAAAAGTGGGCGGTAGGTATTAAAAGGTTAATGATTCCTGATTTAGAGAAATCACGGAAATCTGTGCAAATAACTGTATGCTTACAATATGGTCTTTTGACGAGCTTTACTTGATAATGGGCAAAACGTTTTAGAAAGTTAAAACAATAATATAAAATGTATTTTATTGTGTCATGTATAAAATTATGTTGCAGAGGGATCTGTGTTTTTTCTAATGATCCCATTAACCTTGAAAGCATATTCATTTTAGGCTGCCATGGCAATCTTTACCAGTGCTTTTAGTCAGACTTTTGAAATGTCAGTAGTTTCGAAAATACTATCCCTATTAAGAGAGCAGCTAAACAAACCACTCCATTACTGCAAACCTTGTCCACAGTAAATAATAATAATTGCACAAAACAGTTAATAAATTAAAGGATGTAAATATTGCATTCATTTATTAATTAATTTCTAAAGATATTTTGGCCATTAACAAAGTGTACTACTTCAGAAACGTATTCTTCTTCAACTTTTACAGTACAAAGTAAAATAATACTACAATGTATAGTATGCACAAATCAACCAAATGTATGTGTTAGTTTAAGTACAGTTGTATTATATGTGACCCATTTAGATATTTTTGAATATGAAAGTACAAAATAGAAGATCTTACCACTTAACGAGGCATTGACCCCAGGATCCCAAAATGTTCTCAGGACAGTCTTTGGACACATCCCCAGTGCCACTCCAGAGTTCACTGTCACTTTCTGAATGATTTAAGAGAGAATATATGTTAACCAACCTGTATTTTAAAACGTATTTTTAAGACAAGCACATAGTGGAGCACTAACTGCAATTTATGATTAAAATGTGCTAACGCCTACTTCAAGGGTTATTACTGTACTGATATCTTGTGTGCACACCTATCAATAGACATATAAAAATACATAACATTTCATATTGAATTTGTAATGTTCTTCACAGATAGAAATGTCCATGTTTGAGCAAAATTCTAATTTCACAGTAACGTTCCATCATTCTCCAGTCAATTTTTATAAAGCTCACCAAGATCCAAATCTTTTTATGAAATCAACGTCTGGAATCTATATATTGTTATTGATACAGAACTGCTTGGAAAACATCCAGTATCACATAGGAAGGAAGTTTATGTACCAAATGAATATAGGACAAAAACAACATTTATATAAGCATTTGAAATATATGATAAAATGTAATAATGAAGAAAAAGGCCCAGGTCTACCAATTGATCACCCCTGCTCCACAGTGCATTTGTACTCTATAATCAGATAAAAAAAATATTGCAATGTATTTTAATAAAAAAATCTGGTTTCTTAGTTTAATGTTCTTGATTAAACTTAATTGATTGCAAGTCTTTAGTTCTTCTCCACAGAGTATAACATTTGTGTCAACGTTCATACCGGGTATCAGAATGCCATAACATTTATGTGGGGTGAATTTACAAATTAACCTGACTAATCAAAGATGACCTTTACCATATAATAACAGAACTTTGAAAATAGCTTAAAGACGAGGACAATCACAACAATGTTGGGAATAGATCAAATTAACTTGTTGACCATCTAAGGATCTAATGACACAGATTGAGGTTAACTGGCTAGGGAGTAGTAACAGCAAGAAACAGAAGCCAAATAATATATCGGTTTTATAAGATTTTAAACAGACAATTCCTTTTTTTTTTTTTTTTTTACGTTCAATATTATTGAGAATATCACAGGAGACGTAAAAAATGGTATAGATATGACATAGTAAAGCAACTTGCAAGTAGGGTACAGTGCAGAATGTAATAATTATACAATAGCGCACAAACCGCATATACGGATATACGTTTTGTGTAATCCTTCTCACATTTAAAGATTACATCAAGAATAAGCATGGGGCTGGAGGCCCAATGGCCCTCAAGATGTTGACGGGGTCCTGGGGTATTAGGGGATATACAGAAGGGTCATTAACCATCTGTATTGCTCCATGGACTGGCACAGTTATCCCTGTACCATTTTGGAGCTGGGTTCAAGTTGAGGAGATGCTTTTTGGGGGTTCACATGGGGAGTTCTGCCGGAGATGAAGAAGACGGGAGAGCATTACGCTGGCAGTTGGTCGGCTTCTGTGAGAAGATCCATGGCCTGTTGCTGGAAGAGCAGTGGAGGAGTGAAGAGATTGCTGGACTGGCGGGTGGTCAACTGGAAAAGCGGCGGGTGCTGTGCAGAGGCTGCTGGAGGAGAACAAGAAAATAGCCTCCACTTTAGCCTGCTCTCGTGACAGGGAGAATGCTGCCGCTGAGACTAAAAGGTAGGAGTGCAGGGGAGAGCAGTTATTCTGGGAGAAGAAGACCAGGCAAGAGAGATGAGGAACTACTACTCGCATCACCAGCAACATCAACAGAAGAGGTGAGGCCTACAAAAAAGGGGATTCTACAGGAATATCATGAAAATATATGCAATTTACCAAAAGCAGTACTTGATCTATCAATGTACATTAAAGATTTCTGTGCCAATCTTTTACTGGAATTAAGAGAAGATTATAGCGTAGACTGGATTCATAGAGCTATAAGAGCCTCTTACAAACAAGAGACAATGAGATGTGATCGCTAGATTCCACTACTGTTCAAATAATACTTACTTATGAAGATACCACTATACTTGGGGATTTCCTTGTAGATTGAATATATCAAAAGAAGGGAGATACCACGCAAATACACACTCCATACACTGAAGGAGGAGCAGCTTTGCTTCATTTATGGAACTTACAAGTTCCAGACAATCTGGGACAAGAACAAACGGTTTTGCCATAACTCAGACAAAAATATTGGTGGAGACCAAGTAAAACATGAGACATTAGGCCAAACTGAACAAATTAAATTCTATGAATTGAATAAGGCAAACTGTGCAGAGAACTTCATGGACTGTTATTAGTCATGAAAGATTTAAAGAGAGTGTGCAAAAAAAAAATGTAAATATGGACAAGAATGACCTCACCTTGTGCTTTTAAAGGACCTGAATATCTGCTTTGTCTTTTGCTACTGAAAGACTTGATGGTGTAGAAAAGTTCTTGTATCTTTTTTCAAAATCTATTGAGGACAGTAGATCAAGGGGGTGAAGGGAGGAGAGGTTAATATACTTGTCCGTCTCATACATACATTTATTTAAAAAATTGCTTAGTCACCGTTATGTCCATGTTTTATTATTGTTCTTGCCCCAAGGGGTTTAACTCTTTGCTTGAAAGGTGTCCAATATTGGGATACATAAAACGAAAAAGGACAGGGTTTGCTCTACTCCAGATCATCATATTTAGCCATTCCGCTATCCCCAGTCCCAACGATAACTAAAGCTTTAAAAAATGTACTTAAAAATCACACCTTGATTGATTTGTGGAGGGCAATACACCCACATGAGACAGATTATACCTACTATTCCTCCAGCCTTAATTCTTACTCACAAATAGATTACATATTACTCCAACAAAATATAATTTAAAATCTGATTCTGTTTGTGAAACATTGAGTGACATATTTCCTAAGGGTCATACTCCGAATTGTTCATTGAATTCAGCTTTACTAAATGACAAACCTATAATGGATAAACTCCAAAAGGCATTGGATGGCTATTTTCAATTGAATAGAGGAAGGGGAGTAAACCAAATGGGAGGTTGGACAGTGCATCAAGTAATCATTAGAGGAGTATGCATTCAACTAGGTTGAATGCATACTCCTCTAATGATTACTTGATGCACTGTCCAACCTCCCATTTTGTTTACTCCCCCTCCTCTATTCAATTGAAAATAGCCTTCTGCAGTCAAAAAAATTGGAAATTAATCAAATTACTTATGTAACCTTGCAATCCTTTTTGATTTAGCTTATTAGCTCAATGAAAAGATTGCAAGGTTACATAAGTAATTTGTTATTTCTAGATCTATGACAAAATTCTTGCCCATAAACAAACTCAATGCAATACTACAATAATGCAAGGTACTTTTGCTAATAAACCTGACTCTGTGGGCCCAAAAAATAAGAGCGGTCGCTTATTTCCAAGATGAAAAATAAGGAAGGTTTTATATTCATCAACCAGCACAAATTACTGATACCTTTGCAAAAGTTTTAGGCTGAATAATATACAGCAAAACCTAACTCTTGCTCTTCTTGACAGTACTAACAAATATCCAAATGTTTTGCCAAATTACATTTTCCACACATAGGTGAGGAAACTATGATTGCCCTTAACAACCAAATCCCAGCTGATGAAATTAAGGAAGCAATTAAATCAACAAAATCACATAAAGCTCCTTGGCCAGATGGGTTTACAAATTCCTATTATAAATAATGTTTACATTTCCTTTTGCATCAACTTACAGTGTTATTTAATGACTAGAATATTGCCCGTCAAAAAATGACGGCAATGAAATTGTAAGTGAGCTAATGCTGTTTGGTGTATGGTAATCAAATAAATAATATATTAATAAATTAATATACTTTACCTATTTGAAAGTAATATATGCAGGAAGCGTTGTGTTGAAGAGCTGACAATCTGTTTTGATGTTGCCTCAGCATATAATGTGTGTTTTCAGTGTTGTGGAGCTGCTGTGTAAGTGTAAATAGTGTGCGTGCGCAACTAAAATCCGTTAGGGTAGCTGTGTACTTCCACATTGTGTAAGTTAGTGTTGTAAAATGGCGCCTAATGTGTGTAGTACGCGGCTGTGGGTGATTTTGCGTCCTTGGACCTCGTACGCTTTTTGGAAAAATCTGTATGTGGTTCGTGGTGTTTTGTGTGTTTAGAGTCCTGTAGCCTTGTTTTAGTTTTTTTCAGCGGCCATTTTTTTTATCGCTTAGGGGATTTTCGGGTGTCTAAACTCTTTAATTTCGACTTAAATTGAGGTGTAACTTCACTTTTAGAGGTGCTGGGTGCTCCCCCTTGCTGTGGGTAAGCTTTTTATGTGTTTGTTGTGTGTATTTTTTGTGGTTTTAGTGTTTTCATGTGAGCAGGTTTTGGGCACTAATGTCGTTAATATTTTTTTTCTCGAAGTGCCGCGGCATGTATTTGCGGATGCTAAGTCCGTAAATTTTGCGGTCGCGGTTGGAGCCTCCACCTCCGCAAATGCGGGCCTAAAGTCCTCCGTTGATGGCAAGGAGCGCCTTCGGTGCTCCTTGCTAGCAACTGCATCCCACGATTCGGGAGGGCCGCAGCGTTATGCATATATGAGATATTATGTCACGGGTGCTAATTTAACCAAAATTATTAGAAGCTAAAATTATTGTCATACCTAAAGAAAGAAAAGGTCTTGCTCAATGTCAAAGTTACAGGCCAATCTAGTTGATTAATAAGCACCTTAAAATGTATTTCTTCTGAAATTGATTCACCCTGATCAAATGGGTTTTGTCTCTGGTAGAGAGGCACCAGACAATACCAGAATAACTTTTAATCTTAAGGATGTAGCATTTAAGGACAAAAACCCTCTAATGCTTTTGTCTTTGGATGCTGAAAAAGGACTGATAACGTAGAGTGAGTATATATGTGTCAAACTTTACGCAATTTTGGCTTTTGTAATAACTTCTTAAAAAGTATTCTGGGTTTATATTCTGCTCCAAGTGTTTATATAACTTACAAGGGATTTTGTTCACCGTCATTTAACCTTACAATAGAAAATAGTAAGAGTAATTTTCGCACTATGAATTGAGCAATTTGTTAAGGCCGTAAGAAATTGCCCAAATAAAACAGGAGTAACATTAGCTGATAAAGAATATAAATTAGGCTTCTTTGTTAACAATTATAAAACCAATACAACAAGTGTTGTGGAACAGTTTAAGATATGAAAATATAGAAAATGTTCCCCAAAGTGTTTCATAATCTTTAGCAACCTGGAAACAAAATTAAGAAAAAACAAAACAAAACATAAAACATTATAAAATATTTAATGTCTGAGGGCTTGTGCTCACTTCTTTGTGGATGTCCCATGGGGAGACATTCTCACGAAAACCATTCCCAGTCATATGTAGAGAACATTTTCAGATACCAAGAGAGGAATGGTTTTATTTACCCATAATAAATGGATATATGGTCCACATTGTAAAAAAACAACAACAAAAAGGCTACCAAAACACAATTCGAGAACTGCTGTATATATAATTCTAATGGTGAGAAAAACATTTCCATTCTTTATGGCTATTTAACCAAAAGACAGTAATCAAGTTGCCATACAAGGACACATGGGAAGAGGAAATTCGTGTTACTCTTGATGATAAACAATGGGGAAAAGTTATTAGAAATGCAGAAACGTCCCCCCTCAATATAACTCTTCTAGAAAATGCCAAGGTGCTCCTTGCCAGCAACTGCGGACCTCGCAAAAAAATACGAGACACGTTACGACCAATTACGACCTCGCAAAAACCGGCCGCAACCCGCGCACATGAAAAAATGAAAAACACAATAAATACACACAAACACATACCGTATTTATCGGCATATAACACGCACCGGTGTATAACACGCACCTCATTTTAAGAAGGGAATTTCAGGGGAAAAAAAAAATTCAAATAAAGAACTTTGAATCAAAATCCTCAACCTCAACCTCCCTCCTCAACCTCAACCCCCTCCTCAACCTCTCTCCTCATCCTCCCTCCTCAACTCCCTCCTCAAACCCCCCATCCTCATACTCCTTTCTCAACCCCCCTCCTCATCCTCAACCCCCCTCCTCATCCTCCCTCCTCAACCTCAACCCCCTCCTCAGCCTCTCTCCTCATCCTCCCTCCTCAACTCCCTCCTCAAACCCCCCATCCTCATACTCCTTCCTCAACCCCCCTCCTCATCCTCCCTCCTCAACCTCCCTCCTCAACCTCCCTCCTCAACCCCCCTATCCTCAAACCCCCTACCCTCAAACCCCTCCTCAACCTTCTCATCAACCCCCCCATCCTCATCCTCCCTCCTCAACCCCCCTATCCTGCACCCACTCCTCAACCTCAACCCCCCTATCCTCAACCCCCCTCCTCAACCTCCCTCCTCATTCTAAACCCCCCTCCTCATTCTAAACCCCCCCTCCTCATTCTAAACCCCCCCTCCTCATTCTAAACCCCCCCTCCTCATTCTAAACCCCCCTCCTCATTCTAAACCCCCCTCCTCATTCTAAACCCCCCCTCCTCATTCTAAACCACCCCTCCTCATTCTAAACCCCCCCATCTCATTCTAAACCCCCCCCCCTCAACCTAAACCCCCCTTAATACCTCCCCCTCAATTACCTGCTTCTGCTCTGGCCTCCGCTCCGCTCCTTGACCCGGTGACGTCACATGCACGGAGCAGAAGCAGGTAAGTTAGGGGGAGGTATTTAGGGGGGTTTAGGTTGAGGAGGGGAGTTTAGGTTGAGGAGGAGGGGGTTTAGGTTGAGGAGGGGGGGTTAGAATGCGGAGGGGGTTTAGAGTGAGGAGGGAGGTTGAGGATGAGGAGGGGGGAGGGAATATCGGCGTATAACACGCACCTATCATTTGCCCCCTATTTTCAGGGACAAAAAGTGCGCATTATACGCCAATAAATACGGTACATAAAAAGCTTACCTACAGCAAGAGGGGGCATCCAAAACCTCAAAAACTGAAGTTACACCTCAATTTAACTCAAAATAAAGTTTAGACACTGTTTAGACACTGAAGAATTCTCTAAGCGAGAGAAAAAATGGCCGCCGGAAAAAATGAAAACGAGGCTACAGCAGTCTAAAGCTGCAAAACACCACCAAACATCTACGGAATTGCAGAAAAACACATACAAGATTCGAAAACAAGGACGCAACCCGCGTGATTACAAACACATTACAAACACAATAAATACACACAACAAACATATAAAAAGCTTACCCACAGCAAGGTGGTGCACCCAGGACCTCTGCAAGTAAAGTTACACCTCGATTTAAGTACAAATTTAGGAGTTTAAAACACCTGAAAATCACCTAAGCGAGCCGCCGAACAAAATGAAAACGAGACTACAGGACTCTAAACACGCAAAACACCACAAAACGGCTACGGATATTCCGCCACTGCCGCTTACCACACATTAACCGCCATTTTAGAACAATAATTTATACAATGCGGAAGTACACAGCTACGCTAACGGATTTGCCTCGCGCACGCACACTATTACACTGCACACATTCATCACACTTACACAGCAGCTCCACAGCACTAATGCTGCAGGAACATCAAAACAGATTGCCAGCTCTTTAACACAATGCTTCCTGCATATATTACTTGAAAATAGGTATATTACTTTATTAATGTATTATTTATTTTATTATTATACACCAAACAGCATTAGCTCACTTACAATTTCATTGCTGTCATTTTTTGACAGGCAATTCGCTAGTGACAAATGTTTTAGGGGCTGTTGTGAAGTTGGTATTGTAAAACATGCATTGTGGGAATGACCTACAATATCACAATGGTGGGAGGAAGTGTACATAATAATAGTCTGGGGACTTCAATACATAAACCCCCCCAGAAAAGGGAAGGTTAGGGCTTCCAATACTGGCAATACCCTGTTTAGCACTGTAGATAAGTTCCAGCAATAGGAGTGTTAAGTGAATCAGAACTAAACGGGATCATTTTAACAAAGGGAAGATAGGAATATGAAAATCTCATGAATAAAAAAAAAAAGATACAAAACCAATAGAATTTTAAAACTTTTCAACTTTATATGAACTTTGGCCAAACTGCAAACAGAACTACAGTAGATGTGGAAGCTTCATGCTCATTCTCCAAACTTTTTTTTTTTGCTGACAAACTGGTCCAAGGACAGTTGTCTCTACTTTCTGCGCTCATCCAGCAGTTTTTGGTAGCAAGAGACTGCCCCAATAATGCTGCGTCATACATTTTTGCTCCTCCCACCGTTTGGATCATTTGCCACTAAATCATGGATTAGGTGATGTTTTTTTTAGATTTCAGTTGAAAGTTTTTTAGATTTCTCCGTATCAGAGTCTCTGGTGTACTGGACTTCCTCGACTCCTTGTTCCGCTGGTTGTTGGAAGTCCTCGTTGGTCAGGCTCTCACCCGAAGCCTGTACCAAGCACTCACCACTTCTCCTGTGATCTTTACGTGGTAGAGGTTGTTCCTCTTTTTAAAGCAGTCAAACCAACTGCTACTGTCCGAGAAGCTTTCCATCACATCTGGTGTTTGACTCTGGATATGGTTGCATATGCTTCTAGCCGCCTTCATTTTGATGGCCTGGCTGACAGGCATGTTACGTTCAAGTTCATCGTCAATCCAGATGGACAACCGCTTCTCTATCTCATTCAGGGCATAGCATCTGGAGCGGATAATCTTCTTCGCTGAAGATGCAGTGCTGGTTGTTGCTGAAGATTTGATCTGGTCTGTTATTCATTAAGGTGCGGATTGTGAAGGTTAGCAACTTCAAATCCGCTCCAAAGTCCACTTGGCACTCACCTTTCTCCAAGCAATCCAGCAACTGCATCTGAACATCCAGAGGAATGCTCTGGTGCTTCAACTTGCCTTACTCTTCCTTGTGCTCTCTCATGTTCTGTAAAACAGTACAAAAAACATAAAAATGAATGTAGATTTTATGAGACAATTAACAACCACATTAGAAGAAACAAAGGACCAATGAGAACATTATGTACCTTCTCTCTGAATGTTGGAGGTGGTAATTTTGGGGTCTCTTCTGTCTCTCTCTCTGTCCAGGATGTCACTTTGCTCTCATTCTGTCTCTCCGTTTCTTCTCTGCTGCTTTTCTTAATGCAGTGACACTGTTATAGGGAAGCAGCGTGTTCAGCAGGGATCAGCGGGCAAAAAACACTGCTTTAGAGGAGTTTATTGCAATGCGCGGAATTACAGAGGAAACAGAGCTTTATCCATTGAATGCAAAAAGGGATAGCATTAAGCGGGATATACCTGTATTACATATAGAGACTTACAGCTTCTAGTAAATCTAATATTTTTTCCTATGAAAAGTGTTTACGCCAAAAATTGGAAGTCACCAGGAAATTCAATATATACACACAATTTGTATGATGTCAGAAATAGACACGTATTACAGGAAGTGGGCATCATGATCGGACATAAGGACCTTAAAAACGAGTAGGGATGGACGGCCTAACTACAGGTTGGTGATAATGAGCTGCGGGGAACTTGTGGACATATCAACACTGTTCAAGGACGCCGGAGACGCCGGAAGTGATGTGATACGCACGCCAGCGTGAGACTGCCGTGTCAGTTTGCAGGGGGAACGGACGCCAGAGAGACATGTCTCTCCCCTGCACGGAGATACTACCCGAAATTGATTAATGCCTGCAAACCAGATACAGCCTGACATAGGCTGGTGAGGGAGCAAACAGCCACTTGGGTAAGAACCCTGGGATACCCCCTTCCAGGACAGACCCCCTAGAAGGAAGAAAAATAAAAAAAATAAAAATATAAATAAACACTGGCGCAGTATAACAGTGCGGAGGGAAAACCCCGCGAAAATAGACTACAGCTGCTGGAGTATAATCCCTGTGACAACACTGGTGAAAATTTATATGCACAGCCCTACATAGTAGGGCCCTGGAAAGATACATTGATCAGGAAGAGTCAGCATAGCTGGCATATAATTAATTATTATCGTCACTCACCCTCTACCTCGCACTTTGAGAGCTCCGTTTGGAGCGTGGACAGTAAGTGTGGTGAGCTGGAGTAAAGGAAAACGCCCGTGAGGGCCCGTGCTGGGTCTGTCCTGACTGGGAGGAAGGGTAAGTGGCTTGGCCGTAGCTGATATGGCCCTTTTTTTCTCTATCTGAAGGTATATGGACAATGTAACTGTGATGAAAAAGAAATAAAGTAGAGCAATGCGGGAAATAACACATTAAATATCGCCTGCATAAAGATTAAGTAAAAGGGTGGTTCAAGAGCCCTTACCAAAGACGGTTATTAAATAAAATTATAAGTTGAAGACTTAGAAGATTTAGTATATAGTAACTTTGAAACAACTATCTGGGAGGTCTGATAAATATTCTCCTAAAAGGAACAATTAAAACTATTAAATAATACTGAAGTATTATATCCTCTGAAAATAAGACTCTTCTCCCCTGTAAAAGATACTTCCCCTACCGATAAATCAGTAAAAAGGAAAATAACTACTTACCTAAGGGAAAGAAGGAGAGAGGAAAGAGAAGAAAGCAGTGGAGTAAGGAGTGAAGAGGAAAAAGGAGGAAAGGGGGGAAGAAAGAGAGGAAAAAGAAGGAGCAAAGGGGAAAGTGAGGGGAAAAAGGAAGGATAAGAGGAAAGAAAGTAAGAAAAGGGCCCTCAAAGAAAGCAATAAATAATAACAAGAAGACTAAAAAATAAAATCTAATAATGTCAAACAAAAAAAGTAACACAGTCAACAAAACAAGACTAAAAGAGAAAATAAAAGACACAACAAAACAAGCAAACTTCTTTTCCCCTAGAAATAAAGGAAATACTTCAGACTCCTCTCATGCGGATACTAGTTTAGATCTTATAGAAAATCAGTATCCTGAAAAATCGCCCCAGGGTAATCTGGAAGTTGACTCCACTCATGAAGAAGAAATTCTTACATGTTCTAAATTAAAGTCCATTTTAAAAGAATTCCAAGTTAACCTGACTAGAGACCTCTCAAAACAAATGTCTGAAATCACTGAATCTATCAATAATATATCTTTAAGAATCGAAGCCAATGAAAATGTATGTGATAAAATTATAATGGACAATAAGGCTATCCTCAATTGTTTAACCGACTTAGAAAACAAAAATGAGGAACTCTGTATAAAAATTAATAACTTGGAGAATAAATCAAGAAAGAATAATCTACGTTTAAGAGGGATATCGGAAACATTACAAGGAGAAGCTCTGGAAACATACGTTAAAGGGTTATTCAACCACCTGGCACCGGAGTTAAAGAAAGACCAATGGATAATGGATGAACTGTATAGACTTCCTTTGGCTAAAACAATGGATAAATCCATCCCTAGAGACATTATATCAAAATTACATTTTTTCTCTTCAAAAGAAAGGGTCTTAAAAAATGCCTTTTTAAAGAAACAACTAGACCATCCATATGATAATATAAAAATATTTCAAGATCTATCGGCATATACACTGGGGAAAAGAAGGGAATTCACACAAATTACCAGAACACTCAGGCTAAAAGAAATTAGATATAAATGGGCGCAGCCAACAGGCTTATTAATTTATAAAGATTTAAAATGGGTTAAAATAAATTCAGTCCAAGAGGCTATAGAAACACTAAAGGAATGGGATATACATATAGAGAACAATATAGAGGGTGTTAAAAATTTGGAATTGAGAGCAAGAAACTTGGATTGGAAAAAAAAATGATGATATATAATCTCTGGCAACCGTAGACTCGGGATATGGGTACTTGATAAGTTTGGGGGTAAGAAGTATAAAGTAAGAGATAGGGAATAAGAATAGGACTCATTACTTGTAGTAAGGTAAGGGGGATAGATAAATACTTGCTAACATAAAGTCTTTTAAATAAATGGGTTATCGCTAGATGATTAAAATGATCTTGGAAGGATCTTAAATTTAAACGGATGGGAGATTAAGACAAAATTAGTAACACTAGTATATAGCGTATAGGAATAAATATTTGAAATTAGTAATTAGGTGAAGGATGATAGGTAGATACTATTAAACACAAAGATTATCACAAAATGATTATAGTCAGAGGGTTACAACACAATAGAAATATATATATATATATATTTTTTTTTTTCTTAGTTTGTCACATAAAACTCAAATTATTAGTTAGAAAAGATAAATAAGTACATTTTTCTGTACCTTTAAGAAAGTAAAATCACTGGTAGTAGTGTGTAGTTATCAAATTAAGACGAGATATATTCACTAGGATAGATCATTTGTAAACAATCGCCTCTAGATTGGAAAGAGCACTAAACACTATAAGAATTTCCCGTTTTTTTTTTTTTTTTTCTCCTTTCTTTTATCATGGGGATAAAGAGAGTTACACTGGGAAGACTTTGTGTGAATGTTCTTTTTCTCTTTCCTTTTTCCTTTTTTCTCCCTCTCTCCTCGGACGGTTGAAATATTACAAATATAGTCCAGTCAGTAGACGGAAGGGGAACATTCGGAATTATATAGATTTGACTATATTAGGGGGAGATAAGTTAAGTTAAAAAGGAGGGAGAAAAGGAAGGGAAAGAAAGAGAGAGAAAAGGATGATAACATTTATACTATGGGATTAAGGAGATTTCCCTCTTAGACCGTTCAAGGACTAGAGAGAGAGGAGAAAGGGGAGAGAAGGGAGGATATTTATCACAAAGAAGGCTTGTAGCAAATGTATTATATTTTTTAAATTCCCCTGTACCCCTATCCATATTTTATGTACCCTAGATCCCTCCCCCTCGCTCAGTAACTGAGCGACATATCTTCACTTCTTAATATCTAATGCGTCTTGCAAAATATCAGCTGACATCTTTTCTCAATTTGCAGCTGGTTTTTAAATTTATTCTGATAGTCATGTGGGGCGGCTTTTTATTATATGTATTGTTTTTTCCTTTTTTTTTTTTTTTTTTTTTTTTTTTTTTTATTTTTTTATTTTATTTATTTATATATATTTTTTTCTTTTTTCCTTTTCTTCTCTTCTCCTTCCCTCTCGAGTGGTGGAAACAATCAAAGAATATTGGACATACCCTTTTAACAAAGTAAAATGCAAATAAAAATAATTTCACATAACGTTAATGGTCTGAATTCCCCAACAAAAAGAAAAACGGCCTTTTTAGAGTATTACAAATTAAATGCGGAAATTTTATGTCTGCAAGAAACCCACTTAAAACAGGAAAATCTAAAATATATGAATAATAATAAATACACAAATAGATTAGACTCTACCTTTAAGAAAAAATCAAAAGGGGTCTCTATTTTTTTTAAAAATAGCTTGAAAATTTCAGAAGAAGGCAGTAAGATCGACCCAGAGGGTAGATATATAATATGGACTGGACAGATTAATGGATGCCTAATAACATTGGTTAACACTTATCTACCAAACAAAGGTCAAATAGGCTTCCTTAGGAAACTTCTTAAAGAAATTAATAAAATCAAAGGAGGCTTGCTAATAATATGTGGGGACTTTAATATGATATTTGACGAAAATTTAGACAAACAAATAGTCGGACCTAAAAAAGTAGTACTACAAACAAACAGTATCTCAAAAGCATTCCGTAAAATAAAAGAAGATAACAACTTGATAGACTCATGGAGGATCTTACATCCAGGTGTACGAGAATATACCCACTTCTCATACAGACATAACTCATTCTCCAGAATAGATTATATATTAACTGACCTCCCAACTTTAAAAGTAATCAAAAAGATAAACATCCGCCCTACCCCATGGTCAGACCACTCCTTAAACGAACTAATTATTCAAGACCTACATATAAACATCCAAAGGAAAAAGAGTAGTTGGAAATTGGACTCTTGGTTGTTGAAGGACGAGAAATTTGTAGCATACCTGAAAAAAGAAACATTGGAATTTCTAAAAATTAACAAGCCATCAGTTAACTCAGATATAACCCTGTGGTGTACGTATAAAGCATATATGAGGGGTATATTTATTGCTAAAGCAGCCGAAGTAAAAAGGTTAAGAGGCAAGTCTTTAAGGAACCTGTATTTGGAATTAAACAAGGTGAATGATATCTTTAGGGAGACTCCAAATAGTGAAAATAGTAAAGTAATAAAAGACATAAATATCCAAATACAAAAAATTCTCCAGATTCAATCAGATAAAATATTATGGAAATTTCAACAAACACAATTTTTTGAAGGGGGCAAATCAGGTAAATTCCTGGCTAACAAATTAAAAAAACAGTATATTAAAAACAATATTGAAAAAATTCTAGATTCTAATAACATTTTACAATCCCATCCAGATAAGATAGGATCAGTATTTCAGGATTATTATAGTAATCTATATAATCTAGAGAAAGATCGTCAATTGGTTAAACCAGGGATAGAAGAGATTAAACAATACCTAGACAATATAAAGTTCCCCAAAGTATCGGAAGCTCAACTTAGCTTTCTGAATAAACCAATAGAAAATATAGAGATAACGGAAATCGTGTCCAAAAATAAAAAAAATAAAACACCTGGGGTAGACGGATTTAATAACTTATTTTACCGATATCTTAGTAAAGAATTAAACTGTACTTTATGCAATCTCTTCAATGAGATAAAACAAGAAGGAGGGATGCCTGCAGAGCTAACGGAAATAAAAATAGTTAACATATTGAAACAAGGAAAAAATCCCGAAGACTACAAAAACTATCGCCCAATCTCCCTAATTAATGTCGATATTAAAATCTACTCTAAAATTTTAGCTAATAGACTAAGCAAGATTATACCTTCTTTAATACATTTAGATCAAACAGGATTCATTCCGAATAGACAAGCGTCAGATAATACCAGACGTCTGTTAGATACCTTATACTATATAAAAAGAAAAAGGATCCCCTCCCTGACCCTGTCATTAGATGCAGAGAAAGCCTTTGACAGGGTCAGGTGGGATTTCCTAGAAAGTGTTTTGGAGAGTTTTGGCTTGAAAAGTTTCGCTTTGTCAGCAATTAAACCCCTATATTTAAATACTATAGCACATATCTCATCTTCACAATTCAGCTCTGACAAATTCCTAATATCGAACGGCACGCGTCAGGGTTGTCCATTGTCTCCATTGCTTTTTGTCCTATTTCTTGAACCTTTATTGATCAAGATTAGAGACTCTATAGAAATTAGAGGGATTAAAATAGGACAAGAGGAATACAAAATAATGGCATATGCTGATGATATAATAATGACAATAACAAACCCTGAACACTCCTGTAGAGCTCTACAGACCAGCTTGGAAGAATTTGGTAAATTCTCCTATTTTAAAATTAACCAACAGAAAACGGAAGTACTGACCTATAATATTCCATTAGAGGAAAAAAATAGGTTAATAAATCTATACCCCTACTGCTGGAAGTCCTCTCATATAGTACATCTGGGGGTTAGATTCCCAGATCATATAAGAAATATCTTTAAAGATAACTATAATGATATACTGAAAAAAATAAGAAATCAGTTGAATGATTGGAGACCCCTGCAGATATCATGGTTATCTAGAATAAATGCTGTTAACATGAGTTTACTCCCAAAAATCACATATATAATGAGATGCCTCCCGGGTAAAATACCGGTTTATTACATAAAGATCATACAAGAAATATTAGACGATTTTATATACCAGGGGAAAAAACCAAGAATTAAAAAAATTATAATTTGCAAGAAACTGGAGAAAGGGGGATTAAGTTCTCCCTCTATCAAAGAATTGAATAAAAAAATTATACTTACACAAGCAGCTGGATATAACTATAAACAGGATACTCCAAGATGGCTAACAATAGAGGACTCCCTAGCGGGAAGATCTCCAATAAAAAATATATTATGGAGTACTAAGTATAAACAGAAGGAGAGTTCAGAACTACCTACTAATATTAAATATATTATTAACATATGGCACAATAATAAAATAAAACTCGCATTGATACAGTCACCTTCCTTGGCAGCACCAATTGACTTCCTTAACAATAAATCGAATGGATTACTCTTAGCTTTATTAAAACTACATAATATTAGAAATGTGGGAGATCTATTTGAAAAAGGTAGTCTAATGGAATTGAAAAGACTTAAAGAAAAATTTAATCTAGATAAAATAACGTGGTTAGAATACGAAGGACTACAAAGATACCTTACTCTTCAAGGATATAAAATTAATAATATGAATAAAATCTGGAAAATGGAAGAATATCTAATTAAAGGTGAATCGTCACATATAATTTCCAAATTTAGCAATATAATTGACGAAAATACTCCCTTGGAAAAGAGTCTGGGTATATTAGCCTGGGAAACTGACCTGAAAATTATAATAAAAGAGGAAGACTGGACTAAAATTTTTGGTATTATTAAGAACTCATCAATTAACTCCTTATATAATGAAATGATGATCAAATTAATTCATAGATGGTACTATGTTCCCAATAAACTTAAAAGAATATATAGTAATTTAGATGGCTTATGCTGGAAACAATGTGGACTACCAGGTACAACTATCCATATGTGGTGGGACTGTAAAAAAATCAAAACATTTTGGATGAAAGTAAGCAAAGAACTATCGACTCTTACTGGTAAACAAATTCCTTGTAACCCGTTAATGTTTATATTACACTCGCAATTGGAAACCTTCCCATTAGGGGAAAGACTATTAATATCACACATATGTTTAGTTGCTAAATGGTTATTAGTGAAATATTGGAAACAGCCTCAAGTACCCTCTTGGAAAGAATTAGAGATTACTATCTCAAAGAACAGAGAAATGATGAGACTAGACTGGTGCGATAACGCCAGAGATAACTTCCCTAAGGCCACTCGCTTAATAAAATGGCAGCTGTGGGACCAATTTTTGACAATTTGTTAGAAAGGTTATGAGGATGATACTTTCATTGATAGTGTTTCCACGACAAACCCTTAAGGAGAGGAGGAAGAAGGGCTAAAGGGGAGGAAAGAGGGAAGATCTTTTTTTTTTTTTTTTTTTTTTGTCTCTCTTTTTTTCTCTTTTTTCCGTTTTCCTTTGTTTCTTTTTTTTTTGTTTTTGTTTCTGTTTTTTCTATTGTTTTCTGTTGATTCTAAAAACATACTTAAAACTCGAGAGTTACCAAGGATGCGGCGACAACAAGTTTAGGTTCTTGTATTATGTGTTACACTCTCTTGTATGTGATATTTACATATATGTTATTAGCTGCTCCACTTCTCTATTTGTACAAAATAAAAATAAAAAGAATTATAAAAAAAACAAAAAAAAAACGAGTAGGGATATAGAAAGTGAGGTTTCCACTGGTTGATTTGCCTAGTAAAGCTGGGTATCCACTCTGACTGTTCCCTCCTCCACCCTTTTATTCTTTTTGCTGTTTTTGTTTGATGTACAATTTATATAAGAAAGATGAAGAAGAAAATAAAAACAGAAATCAATTTGAGTATGCTATTATTAAGAAAAATTTGAAGATCATTTACTGTTTGTTATACTTATGATGTTAAAATTCTGGAAATGTTCATTGTCAAAAGATAATTCATATTCTCTCTCTACTTTTTTTTTTCTGATAACAACAAACTACTTTTCAAAATTATTAAACACATACAAAAATCAGTACAAAAACTTAAAATTTTGGAATTGCAACATGCATAATAAATATAAAAGCTTATTCCAAAAGCAACGGTCATCACTAGTTAGTTTGGCATAAATATGAAGTGAATGCCAAATATATATATTCTGTGGTAAACCACACCTGGCTCATTAGGAGTAAGTAAAAGCCAGAATGATGCCTATTTCCAATAAAAAATGGCATGTATCAGTTACTGGACGTTACAGGCAATGAGTGGTATGAACTGAAAAGGTGTTCTATGCCCCGCAGGTCTCATTTAAACCTAGAAATCTGATAGTAGTAACATACAGCCACTAAGCATCAATATTTTTATAATATCAGGGGTATATGTTCCATAGCTCTTTTTCTTAGTGCACTGAATGTTACCCAAACCTTCATCTGTTAAGCATTCTAAGTGGAAACCAAAAAATCTCTACTCATCAATACCTACATTCTTCACATCAAAACACTCACAATTATCTAGGTGTGATCTGCTTCATTTTATGTTACTAAGCCATTATTATTAGTTCCTATAAATGTTAGCCCGATAACCATTCTATAAAGATTATGGTTTCACATAGTCTTACAAAACGATTTACCACACTACACATTGTACTAAAAGTGTAATACAGCAGGAATATGATTAAAGGAAGCGATATTTAAAATAGTATTGGATTGCAAGAGCAAAGACTTTGTGGGCACATTTGCATGTCCCTGCCTAGGATCCCAGAGTGTACTTCTTGGAATTCGGAGCAGGATAGTTTAACTTATTTTAGACATTCAAATGTGAACACAAATATACTATTTATTTACTATATATTTATACAGGGTGTGCAGAATTATTAGGCAAGTTGTATTTTTGAGGATTAATTTTATTATTGAACAACAACCATGTTCTCAATAAACCCAAAAAACTCATTAATATCAAAGCTGAATATTTTTGGAAGTAGTTTTTAGTTTTAGCTATTTTAGGGGGATATCTGTGTGTGCAGGTGACTATTACTGTGCATAATTATTAGGCAACTTAACAAAAAACAAATATATACCCATTTCAATTATTTATTTTTACCAGTGAAACCAATATAACATCTCAACATTCACAAATATACATTTCTGACATTCAAAAACAAAACAAAAACAAATCAGTGACCAATATAGCCACCTTTCTTTGCAAGGACACTCAACAGCCTGCCATCCATGGATTCTGTCAGTGTTTTGATCTGTTCACCATCAACATTGCGTGCAGCAGCAACCACAGCCTCCCAGACACTGTTCAGAGATGTGTACTGTTTTCCCTCCTTATAAATCTCACATTTGATGATGGACCACAGGTTCTCAATGGGGTTCAGATGAGGTGAACAAGGAGGCCATGTCATTAGATTTTCTTCTTTTATACCCTTTCTTGCCAGCCACGTTGTGGAGTACTTGGACGCGTGTGATGGAGCATTGTCCTGCATGAAAATCATGTTTTTCTTGAAGGATGCAGACTTCTTCCTGTACCACTGCTTGAAGAAGGTGTCTTCCAGGAACTGGCAGTAGGACTGGGAGTTGAGCTTGACTCCATCCTCAACCCGAAAAGGCCCCACAAGCTCATCTTTGATGATACCAGCCCAAACCAGTACTCCACCTCCACCTTGCTGGCGTCTGAGTCGGACTGGAGCTCTCTGCCCTTTACCAATCCAGCCACGGGCCCATCCATCTGGCCCATCAAGACTCACTCTCATTTCATCAGTCCATAAAACCTTAGAAAAATCAGTCTTGAGATATTTCTTGGCCCAGTCTTGACGTTTCAGCTTGTGTGTCTTGTTCATTGGTGGTCGTCTTTCAGCCTTTCTTACCTTGGCCATGTCTCTGATGGCCAAACTGGTGGCAAGTGGCACTGTGGCAGCTGCACCCTTGACTTTTCTCAGTTCATGGGCAGTTATTTTGCGCCTTGGTTTTTCCACACGCTTGCGACCCTGTTGACTATTTTGAATGAAACTCTTGATTGTTCGATGATCACGCTTCAGAAGCTTTGCAATTTTAAGAGTGCTGCATCCCTCTGCAAGATATCTCACTATTTTTGACTTTTCTGAGCCTGTCAAGTCCTTCTTTTGACCCATTTTGCCAAAGGAAAGGAAGTTGCCTAATAATTATGCACACTTGATATAGGGTGTTGATGTCATTAGACCACACCCCTTCTCATTACAGAGATGCACATCACCTAATATGCTTAATTGGTAGTAGGCTTTCGAGCCTATACAGCTTGGAGTAAGACAACATGCATAAAGAGGATGATGTGGTCAAAATACTCATTTGCCTAATAATTCTGCACTCCCTGTATATACATACAAACATACATACATACACTCTTCAGTTTCAATACTTGTTGAATTCGGTAGTCAACGCATTTTGAAGAGCAAAAATTGCTTTGGCACTAACTAGACGCTTGCTCGCCACTTGTCGAGCTTCCTGAAGGAGTCAAGGCGCCGCCCCACATCCCGTCTCTCCAGGAAGTTACATTACTGTGGCATAGAATGAGAGACTAGCCTGTGCTTACAAGAACCCAAGAGTAGCTCGTGCTTACATCGAGAGTTCAAAGAAGGCTAGTGATACCACAAAATGCTTAGTACAAAGATCTGTACTATAGTGAAAAATAATGAAGGCTGTGGCTAGAGGGGTGAAAACTGTGGCTAAGCAAAGAGCACAGACATTGGAAGAAGTGTAGACATTGTTGCACATTTGGATGAATGAAAAACAGTTAGCGGGTGATAGTATTTCTCAGGCAATCATTTATGAGAAAGCAAAACAATTGCATGCCAATCTTGTGAAAGACAAGCCTGTAAAAAAGTGGTGAGAGCAGTGAAGTGTTTAAAATCAGTCATGGTTGGTTTCATAATTTTAAAAAGAGAATTGGCATTCACAGTGTGGTGAGGCAGCCAACATTTTGAAACTTAGCAGAAGCTTGAAGGGTTTCTAGTGAAACTACCTACATCAGAGTCTCCAGCAGAGTCTCAGTGGTGTTAAGAAATAGAAAATGGAAAGAACCCCTGTGCAGGTGCCTGATGTTTTATTGGAAAAGGACTCCCCTTCCCAGCAATAACCTCTCTACTCCTCCACATCCCCACCATACCATTGGGCCCTCAACTCATCTCAATACATGTAAATTGAAGTTACATTTTATTTGATCTATTTGTTGTTTTTTATGTTGGTTTAGTTTTTAGGTTTTGTATCAAAAATCAACACCATCAATTAAAAGTAAAATGTGAAATTTCTGAGGTCCAGAAAAGTATTATTTCAGTTTACATTAATCTTTGTGGGAAAAGTTTGTTTAGTACTCATCGTTTTTGGCACTCATTGTGTTGTCTAGAACAAATTAATGTTGAATACCAAGGCACCACAGAATATACAGTATATCTATATAAAGTTTCTAGGCATGACAACCGACAACCACCAGATCCACTAGGTCAGGAATCCTGCAGAAGAAATGGAGTAGCCATCATAATCAAACGGTGGCTGAAGTAGTGTTCGGTTACAACCCAACAACACATTCTTTCCCCAGGTTTCTGCCTCTTCCATTCCCTTTAGATTGTAAGTAGCGAGTTTCCTATCTTGTAGGGTGCTTTGTAAAAAAGCACTTTCTACAAAAGATTCTAAGCTCAAAACAGGGCCCTCCATTTTCTTCAGTTGGTAATATTGTATTTTTCCCTGTTCTCTTCCCCTGTACAGCGCTACGGAATATGTTGGCGCGTTACAAATAAAAGTTATTAATAATATTAGGCATGCTAGATTTACCAAGTAAACTTTGAAGGGACATAACACGTCAGTAAACCAACAGGATAGATTAAATAGAAACTTATAAGTAGTTGAAATGTATTCGATTCAAATCAGTACCAATCTAGATAAAAGTTCAGAAGGTTACATGAACTTTCATCCAGTTAAACATCTTCTGAATCTTACAGCATGTCCCCATGAGCACTGCAAAAATGACCAGTCTGTAGCCACACACAGCAGTTCTTTGATAATGGTATTTGCAGACTTTCACATCAGTATGTATTTAATTTATGCTTTTATGGCAAAAGAATAACACTAATTTATTTAAATGTACACATTGTCATATTTTACTCGACCAAAACAAGTTTATGACTATGCTGTGAATTACTTTTCACAGATAGTTTGAATACACACTGACCCATGGTAGTGATATTAGGTAGCAGGGAACCACAGCTGTAGTGTAAATGCAGTGAATATCTAGTCAGCATAGGAACCTGGAATGTTAGAACTATGAACCAAGGAAAACTGGACGTGGTCAAACATGAGATGACAAGATTAAACATTGATATCCTGGGAACTGGTGAACTCAAATAGACCGGAATGGGACATTTCATATCAGACAACCGACAACCACCAGATCCACCAGGTCAGGAATCCCGAATTCCAGAAGAAATGGAGTAGCCATCATAATCAAAGGGTGGCTGAAGCAGTGTTCGGTTACAACCCATCAACACAATACATGACATAATGATTTCAGCTTGAATTCAAGGCAAGCCATTTAAAATCACAATGGTCTAAGACTATGCTCCAACCATGGAAGCTGAAAAGGCTGAAATTGCTCAATTATAATCAATATTCAACACCTCCTATATATAAACACAAAGAAAAGATATTATCCTCATCATATGAGATTGGAGTGTTAAAGTATGGAACCAAAAGACATGTGGTATAATGGCCAAGTTTGGCCTTGGGGAACAAAATTAAGCAGGTCACAGATTAGAAGAATACTGCCAAGATAATTTTCTGGTCATAGAAAACACCCTCGTCCAACATCCTCAAAGGCTACGCTACACATGGACAATATAGAAATCAGATTGACTATATACTTTGTAGACAAAGATGAATGCACTCCATACAGTCCATAAAAACAAAACTTGTAGTTGAGCTGAGGGTGAATGAGACTCCGATCACAAGCTTCTTATTGCAAATTTCAGAATTATACTGAAGAAAAGAGAGAAAATGATCAGGCCAAGTAGATACAACATAAAGAATATCCCTTGTGAATATGTAGTGGATTGAAAGATAGAATGCCTGCAGTGCTTCGTACAGAAGTTTGTGACATTGTACGGAAAATGGCAACAAAGAATATCCCTAAAAGAAAGAAAACTAAGAAGGCAAATTGGTGTTGGAGATCCAATCAATCCATACAACAGGAAATCAAGCCAAACTGTTCACCGGAAGATTTGATTATGAGACATAAATATAAAATATTTTTGCCATATCATGAAAAGACAGGATTCCTACTGGGAAAGATTGAAGGCACACAGAAAAGGGGATGGCAGAATAGCAGATGGATAAATGAGGTCATTGAAGCAATGAACATGAGATAATGGAGCTCAAAGGGGCAGTGGCTAAGAAAGCAAATTGGTGTTGGGAGAAAACCGCGTAGAATTAATTGAACTACAAAAAGAGCCAATCAATCCATACAACAGAAAATGAAGCCAAACTGTTCACTGGAAGGTATGATCACGAGGCAACACTCAGACATTGCTTTTTGTTGTTGTTTAGTCGTTCAGTTGTGTCCAACTCTCTCTGAGCTTACGAACTGCAGCACGCCAGGCATATCTGTCAGCTACTGCCTCTCTGAGCTCCCTCAAGTTCATGTTCATTGCTTCAATTACCTCATCTATCAATCTCCGCCTCTGCCTCCCCCTTCTAGTGCCTTCAATCTTTCCAAGTATCAGAGTATTCTCAAGGGAATCTTGTCTTCTCACGATATGGTCAAAATACTTAAGCCTACTACAGCCTCGTGATCAAACCTTTCAATGAACAGTTTGTCTTGATCTTCTGTACTGATTTATTGGATCTTTTTGCAGTCCAAGGAATTCTAAGCAGTTTTCGCCAACACCACAATTCAAAGGCATCAATTCTCAGGTGTTCTTTATGGTCCAGCTCTCACATTTGTATGTTTCCATAAGTCTAACTATGAGGACCTTTGTTGATAGCATTTAAGTCTTTACTTTTTACTAGCTTGTCCAAGCGTGCCATAGCTTTCCTCCCCAGAAGCAAATGTCTTAATTTCATAGCTTGATTCACCATATCAAGAAATCTTGGATCCAGGGAAAATAAAATCTGTCACTGCTTCCACTTCTTCCCCAATTATTTGCCAGGAATGGAGATTGTGGTTTGCCTGTCTTTTTAACACTGAGCAGCAGGCCAGCTTTTGCACTCTCTTCTTTCACCTCCATCAATAGGTCCTTTAGTTTCTACTCACTTTCAGCCAACACAGTAGTATCATCCACGTATCTTGGATCACATACAGATTCATCAGAAGGTGGATGAGATGATCTGGTACTCCCATCTCTTTAAGAAGCTGCCACATGTTGTTGTAATCCACACAGACAAAGGCTTTACAATAGTCTATGAAGCAGAAGTAAATGTTTTTCTGGAACTCTGTTGCTTTCTCTATTATCAATCGGACACTGGCAATTTAATCTCTTGTGCCTCACTAATATTTACTCTCCTGCCCACTTAATGGGCTAATGTAAATAAAAATACTGACATTGTTTGCCACATCAAGTTCTATGCATATTAAGTACATTTTTTGTATGCATTTGTAATAGAGAATGATTAAGGAGGACATCTAGCTAAACATATAATGTTCAATGCACATTTCAAAGACAAATAAAATATTTTTATGCATAAATATGATGCAAAAGGGACAATGATAAAATTAAAGATGTAATATTTTTGCCAGTTTGATCTTACCTTGAAAATGGAGTTTACAAATACCCTTATTTAAAGAGCCGTGGAAGTATATAATTTTACAACATTGCGTTCAAAAGAGGGAACATTAGCATATATATGTGTGGTGACAAATTGCATACAGCATTTATCATGTTAATTATGTTGGATGAAAAACCTAAAACTGTTTTTTATGGCAAGCTCAAAAGTGCATTTATAGGAATTTGCCCCAACTAGATAGAATATGTGTAGTAAATGCATGATCGACATTAAAAGAAGAGAGACATAGCAATAGGGGGAAACCTCCATTGCAGCATCTTAGACAAGAAACAAGTAGAAAATTCTACAATTAAACACATCTCACCTTCCTCTTGTTCTTCCTCCTCTGGAGATAATAAAGCATTTGGACTTGTTGGGCTAGATGGAGTCTCCTCAATCTCAGAGTGTCGCTGCAAGCTCAGAACCTCATACATTGAATCTCCAGCACCCTTGCCTCCAGACTATAAGGTAAAAAGAAAAATCAATAATTGGGGATATTCCACCATCACAGCAATAACTTTGTTTATTTTTCTATGCAAAATAATCGGCATGGAGTTGAGTGTGATGAGAAATACATTGGCTTCTAATATGTACCAAAAAGTGAAATCTGACCAACATGTATAGAATGGTTTATTCCCCCCACATCAATTTAATTATCATATACAGTATAATAAAAACTTCCCTTATTAAAAAGCCTGCAAATCATCCTTTGATGCACTGCCCTGCTTCTAGGCTAGTGACGAGGAAGGGTTATGTTGTGTATTCAGTATTACCAGTTATCAAACAAAGTTCCTTAGGACTGTTCCCTCCTCCCCCACCCCTCTCTCCACTGAGACCTACAAACAAAACACACACACCCTCATCCAACCCTCAGAATGTATTTATGAGAACAGGAATCCAGTTTTTGTTCGTTACATCAGAGTCCTCAGAAATTGGGATTTTCCGAGGGAGGCGGAGCCAACTGCCCTGCTGGAAAGTTGTGTTTCCCCTGAGCTCCACGAGGGCTGTTTATAATCTGCTTAAAATCAGCTTCTATCTCAGTCATCCAGCAATTTTGTTTGGACAGGAAGTTTCCACACACTAGAACTGAACCATACCAATCTTTTTTCAGACATCGAGGCAGTTGGCATTTGAAGAGTGAGGTCTGAGTGCGGAGTGCTGTACAGCTGGAGCCGATTTCTCATGTGGCTGCTTCTTGATCACTTCTGTTTTGAAACTGAGTGAGAGAGCAGTGCAGAGAAAAAAGGAGCGGGCAGCAGTGAACCCATGTGGTTGGTGCTCTGGATACCCTCACAGCCATGGTGGTGTGAGTAAGACTGTGGGTATGGGCTTTATGAGGGCTGGAAAGGGGCTGTGGAGATTCCTGGGGGCATAGATTGCTGCTGACAGAGGGGCCTGATATAGACACTTGGAGTTCTCCCCTGGGAACATGCCAACACCCTGTGAAGGAACAAGAGAGAGTGACCTGTGGGCTTAAAAAATATTTGGACTCTGATCTGCGTTTGTTGTGAATTGGGGCCTGCATTGAGATGGATTGTGAATTGCTGCCAAGTGGTTATATACTTCCTCCATTTTATAATTCCCAGTTCATCAATTTGCTGCAGACACACAGCGAACATTGTTATCAATGCTTGTGTAACAGCATCCAGAACTCTATTGCCACCTGGTGGCTCATTGTGAGAACAAAGAGCTTGGAGCAGTCTGTCAGAATTAAGCTGCTTGCCACCAGTCACTACTACAATTCCAACACTGGTGTAAGCTTCAGTTAATTATGTAAAGATCCACATCCCTTAAAACATAGGCACAAGTGACATTTTAACAGATTTAGGATATAAATCTTGGAAATAAAAAAGAGAAAATAAAGTAAGAAAAACGAAAAAAAGTAAGCAAAGGGAATAGGATAAAAAGTGAAAACAAGAAAGAATGGAAAAAAAGAAGAGGAAAAGAAAAAAAGAGAAGAAAAAAAAGAAAGGGATTGGAGCTGGTTGGAGTCTCAACAAGACGTTATACAAAGGACATTCAAGATTATTGTACATCAAAACAACATGCAATCATCTCAACAATCTACTACTTCTGCTAGATTATCTCCAAGGCAAATGCGGAGACGTCTGCTCCAATCACTAAAGCAGATATACTAGAGTTGAAAGGTCAGAAATAAAGGCAGAGGTGCAAAAGGTAGCAATAGATTTAACAGCAGAAATAAAGGCAGTGGACACCAAATTCATACAATTAGAAGATAAATATTATAATCTCCTCAAGGAACATGAGGAAATAAATAAAGTGGTGACCATGTTAAAGGGGGAGTAGAGCCGCTTTAAATCCCTGCAAGAAGACTTGCAGAACAGATCCAGGAGACACAATGTACGGGTCTGTAACTTGCGGTCCATGCGGGACCTTCTATCCGTATATGAAAAAGCTGTGGTGCTTACCTGCTTGATTTGGATGACGAAGAGCTTATGTTTGAAAGGATACAAAGAGTTTTGGGCAGACAACTATCTCCTACAGAAAGACCAAGAGATGCTATAGACAGATTTCACTACATCACCACAAAAGACCCGTTTATGAAAACGGCCAGAAGAGGAACCCCTGAAGTAGATGGTATACACCCAAGCATCTTTTCTGAAAACCCCTTCTGGAGGTTCAAGTAGATCACAGCTTTAGCTACACTTGGGACATCCCCTCTTCGATTGATTGTAACTACAGATGGAAACCACACAATATTCGCACTATTGAAGAAGGAATGTCTCTACTCCATTCTTCATTCTTGTTCTCAAAGAATATTACTGCCTAGAGGTAGATGTTTTTTTGTATGAAATGAACTCCCAAAATTATGGGGGAGATATTTTACTGAAATATTCCATGCTGCCTCAACTGAAAAAAAGAAGGGTGTCTCAATCATGATTTACAAAAGACTTATTTTCCAACATATAAAAACAATCAGAGATAGCGAGGGAAGATACATTTTAGTTCAAGAGTCAATCAATGAGAGACAAGTGTCATTGCTAAATATATATGCACCAAACCATCCAGAGAATATCTGACAATTAATTCCGGGCAAGGGTATTAGGAGGGGTGTAACAACCTGTAAGTTGAATGGGTATGATATGAGCCTATTGTCCAAACCTCTCCCTACAGGTGTGCCCAGTTCGTTTTATCTCTGTACAGCAGGAAGAACTTTCAGCCCTTAGGTTAGACAGAGATGTCTGTGGCCTTGTGTAGCATAAGGATCTTTTTAAGTTCTGAAAATAACTTACTCAAGCAAACAGAATTCCCAGCAACAATAACGAAATTCACACTTTAATTATGTGAACCAGTATAACATCTTTATTACCGAAACCATCAGACATATTTATACCACATTCTTAGCAAAATGTTTACACCCAATCCTCTTCTAGGTCACGTTATCACCCCGGCCTGCCAGTCTAAGAATCACCCATTGTTTTCCCTTAGCACCGCTGTATTCTTGGTAAGGGGCAATTGCATACAATAGGCATATAGAAACCAGGCTGAGGCTTGTGATACACAGAGAGAGAGATACTGGTGTCATGTGACTCCTAGGGATCAATTGTCTCCCTAATCTTGTTAATAAGGGACTAGTCCATTACTATGAAATATTGGGCATATACAATATTTCCCTTGTAAGTGCTAGCCCCCCCCCCCCCCCCAAAGCACAACACAGACATACATCCAATCACTCCCATCATGTTCATACGCACACCCCAACTAGAAACATGGGCACCACAGTATTGGCCCAGTGGCACCCAGGCAACTTTAAACAGGCATAAAAAGCAATAACACATAAATCACAACATCCCCAATGTTAACCCATCTCAGTGGGCCCCTTTCATCTGACACAATAAGCCTATCTTAGAAGGCTGAGGGCATCGGTCTGTAAGGTATTGCACAGCTGGTGCCTTGGTATTCTTCAGCCATGACAAGGGGATATGAATGCAGTTCTAGATCCTATTAAAGATAAAACCAAAGATTCCCCCTCCCTTGTTCCAACTGCTACAAAATCTTCCAAATGAATGCTTAAAAATCATTGTCAATTTGATACATGGAGAGCTTTAAACCAGAATGAAAAAAACTATACATTTTACTCGGCCAGACATAAATCTCACTTGAGAACTCACTATATCTTACTCTAGAAAAATCTTGCCTCAAATCTAATTGAAGCCCTAATCTATCCAATCTCTTGGTCAGACCACAATCTGGCCAGCATTGCCCCTACTGACTTATTCCCAAAAGGTTGTATTCCCATCTGGTCTGTAAACCCAGGGAGAAAATCCATAAGACATTAGAAGACTACTTCCACTTGAATAGTGGCAGTGAGGTAGACCAGATGGGAGTATGTGACGTCCACAAGGCAGTTCTGAGAGGTCTCGGTTTGCAACTAGGTTCTACCGCTGAAAAGACAGAGCGAGCACAAATCAATGAGCTTAATGATAAAATTTCAAAATTACAAAAAACATTAATTTCTCAGAGATCACCTAGGATATTGGAAGAAATCCTTAAATGTAAGCATCATACTGCGGAGGAAAGTTGGAACAACATACAGAGGCACTAATATATAGTGATGGCAAGGTATATTCCAACATGTGTGAAACTTTATATAAATTCGGACTAAGCATTTTGACACTCTATTTTGTCCCAAGGGTTTGCGTTTCCTTCCAAGGTTTTCAATCTCAGCCATTTAACATTTCTAGAAGGACAAGGCAAGGGTGTCCCTTATCTCCACGGATCTTCACTCTATGTATAGAACCATTGGCGAAAAACATAAGAGATTGTCCAAACATCAAAAGGTATTGAAATAGCAGATAAAGAATACAAAGGGAGTGTGTTTGCCAACAATATTTTGCCAACAATTACAAGGCCACTAACTAGCCTCCCTAATGTATGAAGTATAGCAGAAAAGTTGGGTAACATCTCTGGTTTTAAAGTGGAAGCAAATAAGAGTGAAGCTCTAAATATATCTTTCCCGAAGCATATGGTAAAACTGTTGACACTGAACTTCTCCTTTAAATGGTCACAACACAATATAACATATCGAGTTATCTATATTCCCAAACAAACAAATCTAATTGAAAGTGTAAATTACCCAAATACTCCAAAAAATGGATATAAAGACCTGAACAACATGTTTGCCCATAAAATTTCCTGGCTAGGTAAAACCCATGCAGTGAAGATGAAAATTCCCTATAGCAATCAAAACGGATGACATTGTGAAACTAGAGAGAGCAATGCTCCACTTTATTTGCAATCACAAAAAGCCTAAGGTAAACAGGGCAACTTTATTAGTCTCAAAAAACAGGGCTGTTTATCAACCCCTGATCACTTACTATAAAAGCAGCAAGACTGGCACAAATGACTAAAATGGTTCGCCAAAGAAATCCCCCCCTTGCTGTGTAGAAATAGAAAGCAATTTACTTAAAGAACAGAATGTTATAATTCAACAAGCGCTCTGGTTAAGCCTACAAACTAAAATCAAACTAGATAGTTCTGCTCAAATCATGTCACATTCAATGAATCTGTGAAAACAAATTAACAAGCGTTTTCCTTTATTGGAAGGCAGGTTCTTGGCTCACCCCCCTGTGGCTACCCTTTAAAGAACTCACAAGGGAAACAATATTCTGCTTTTATGGTGGATCCGTAAAAACGTAACCATAATAGCAGACATCCTTACAAAAACACCAACTTTGTCTCCCATAGAGTCTGGGGAACAAAACTTATTATCACAAAAAGAATGGCTTAGTTTAGCATCAACAAATACAAACATGGCGTATATTCAATAAGCTAGCCAGGAAAACTCAGTTTAAAAAAATTGTGTATATAATTCCAATGGAAATACAAATATTTCCATTTTACATAATTATTTAATTGATCGGACTAGAACTGCTAAACTATCTTATAAATTATCCTGGGAAAAATAATTGAATATAATCGTTGATGATGAACCATAAGTGGGCCATAATTATCAAAAATTCTTTGCTTAATCTAGTTTTAACAGAGAACACCTATACAAGTCTCTTCAAATGGTATCTCACTCCTGAGAGAAAACAACTTTCTAATCCATTCCATTTCTAATCGTTTTTATAATACATTAGGCACATTAAGACATGCTTTGTGGTACTGCCCTTAAAATGCTCATATTTGGGATGTAACATACTCTTTCTATCTTAGAAAGATTATTGGGTTTATGTATCCCCAAGAAACCTGAAGAAGCAATACTTGGACTCCCCACCCCAAAACTCACTAAGGTACTACAATTTTTATCAAACCAGATTTTCCTAACCTCTAGAAGCGTAATAGAAAAGAACTGGAAGACAAAAACGCCCCCACATTTGAAGAAGTCTGCAAAAAAAAATTCAACACATATGCACAATGAGTAAAATATCAGAGGATCTAGGTGAGAACTAAAGAAAATGGCATCTGTTGGGACCTGTGGACTCTCAGGGTGGGCTGGAATTAAAGAATAATAACAAAGTCTATACTGCAAGACGGAGAATGATAACAAAACTTCATTACCGCTTCTCCTTCCCCTCCCCTACTTTTTTTATTATTTTATGAGCAACATTAGGTTGTTACTGTTATTTGTAAAGAAAAAAGATAGAAAGGAAAAAAAGACAATATGAACAGACTTTCTGTACTTTTCCTGTATTTTAATAAAAAGATTTAAACAAAACAAAATTCAGACTATCTCAAAAATGTTTTGTGTACGTGGCATACCCAGCTGCTAATGTTTTTAGTTTCCTACCTACTTGACATAAGTGTCTTTTTTTTTTCTTGAGCTGCAAGGGTCCTTTAAAAGTAAATATTGAAGAGAAAAAAATAAATAAACATAGTTAGAACATATTTATTAAATAAAAACAAATACTTGAAGAGTCTCTTTAAAATTCCCTTTTACGGGGCTAATATTTCAAAATGTCAGCATTAAAACAGTCACAACACCTTCTATTGCTCTAAGAGCAAGAAGAAGAATTAAAGTAGATGTGTTTTTTTGGTTTCACTTATAAAATACAAGGCTATTAGGCAAGTCTTGCATCTTTCTCCAACCCACAATTTCGCTCATATCATATAGTGAGGTGGCAGCATGCCACTTTATTTCTATTGATGCATACTGCTTTTTTATGCTGGTGTATTTTAACCTTTAGATTAAACAAATGTAATGTCCCAGTGCTTGACACCACTTGATAAGGAGAGTCATGACTAGAGGAGTAAAAGGGCATGAACAATTCAGAATTACCGAACGGGCAACAACTGTAGTCCAGACCTTAAATGCCCACTGGACAACGTATACGTATACATTTTTTGCTACTTAAGCACTTTGATTACCATTTAGGACTGTGAAGTGCAACGCAACATATAGCATTTAAGCTAAATAGCATTGTTACAGCCTGTAGTCTATGGTTATTTTGTGTGGTTAAAGCAGTTATCCAGTCATTTTATTAATGTCAAACTGTTTTTAGTAGTTGGTTTTATATAATGGACTAGTTTAATTGGGACTAAATGGGAATAGTGCTCAGAGCACATTAGTCTGTACACTGAACAATAGCGTTGTTTTATTCACTCCATTTCAAGACAGACATTTGTTGCTAATTTGATAGGGATCTAGCCAGATTTGGGGCATCAAATTACTTGAGCCTTCCAGGCAGAAGGATCCTTTGAGATTATAGACCGCCTTGGTTTTCTCTGTCATTGACTTTGTTGCGAATTGGAAATATGGACTGATGGGAATTTCTAAGTATACGTTGTCCAGTGGTCACTTAAGATCCAGACTACAGTTGTTATCCGTTGTTCTCCTTGTGTATATCAATAACGTTTTCCAATTGTATTTATTATTAATTTAACCTTTAAAAAGTATTATTAATATTATTATTATTAACCTTTACTTGTAATGCGCCAACATATTACGTAACGCTAAACAGGGTAGAAAAAAGTCAAAAACAATTTTAACAAAATACAAAAAAATGGAGGGTCATGTTATTGAGTTTAAATCAGGCTTATAAAGTGCTTTCTCTAAAGCACAAAATAAGATAGAAAACTTGCAAACTTACAGTCTAGAGGGTATGGGAGAGGTATAGAAAGGTGAGGTACAATATACTGCGTAAATCAAGGCAGAAGGTGATGAGCTTCTTTAAATAGATGAGTCCTTGAAGAGGTTTTGAAGGATTTGAGGAAGGAGGATAGTCTAGTGGATCAAGGCAAGGAGTTCCAAAGAATAGGGGCAACACAAAAAAGGTCCTGAGTGACAGAGGGTGAAAAGAGAGGAGAAAAAAAAAGGTCATTAGCAGAGCGAAGAGGACGGTTGGGAGACTATTTAGAAACAAGAGCATATATAAGAGGGAGCATTATTATTGAGGCTATATCCGTTGGGGTCAAGATTTAAAATTTTATTCTGGAGGCTATGGGAAGCCAGTGGAGTGACTGAAAGAGAGGAGCTGCAGACAATGAGCTAAGAGTATGAGGCCTAAGAGGTGAGCATGATGATGGCATTTTCAACGGTGAAAGATGATATGTGTGGACTGGAAGCTGTGGAAGAGGGTGGTAGGATTAGGAGATTCATCTTTGACATATTGAGTTTGAGTTGACGGGCAGACATCCAGGAGGATGTGCTAGAGGGGCACTTGGCAATGTGAACTAGAAGAGAGGGAGATAGTTCTGGTGCAGAGAGGTAGATTTTGGCGTCATCTGCATTTAGCATGTATTGAAATCCAAAATAATTTATTAAGGTACCAAGCGAGGAAGCATAGATGGAGAAAAGGAGTGGACCTAGAAAAGAACCTTGAGGTATGCCAACAGTCAGAGGGCCGAGGCGATAAAAAGGAGCTGGAGCAGGACACAACAAATGTTGGATTTTCTAAATATGATGTGAACCAAGAGAGATCAGTGTCACGGATGCCAAGAGAGTGGAGAATTTGGAAAAGAAGTGGGTGGTCAACTGTTTCAAAGGCAGCGGAGAGATCCAGGAGAATAAGAATAGAGAAGTGTCCCTTTGATGTGGCGGTTAGCAAGTCATTAGTGACTTTAATGAGAGCTGTCTATGTGGAGTGTTGTGACCGGAATCCAGATTGAAAGGAGTCAAGGAGCGAGTTGGAGGAAATAAATTGGGAGAGGAGATTGTAGATTATAAGTTCAAGTAGTTTAGAAACCAGGGGAAGTAGAGAGATAGGGCTGGATCAGATGACGGTTTCTTAAGAAGGGTTTTAATAATGGAGTGTTTTAAAAGGTGTTGGAAACCTGCCAGTGTTTAGGGAAAGGTTGAAAAGGTGTGTGGGAGCTGGGATAACTGTGGTAGAGAGGGGAGGAATCAGCTGTTATGGAATAGGAACATGTTGACAAGTTGTAAGACAAGAGGTTAATAAAAGACTAGAGCCTTCATCCTCTGTTACAGGGTCAAAAGGTGTCCATTATGAATGAGAAAATGGATAAGGATAAAGGCTAGGTGTTGTCGGTTTGTTGAGAGGAGAGCGAGCTAGGGCCAAACTTAGAGGAGAGATCATTATGGAAATTTTCAGTTTTATTATTAAAGTGGCTAGCAAAGTCTTTGGCTGTGAAACAGGAGTGGGCAGGAGGTGGTGGAAAGCAGAGGAGAGTGTTGAATGTGGCAATCAAACATTTGGGATTGGAGGCTAAATTGGATATTCGTGATGAGAAGCAGCACTGTTTGGAAAGATTGAGGTCATAGCGATAGGAGCGTACGTTAAACTTGTAGTGGAGGAAGTCTGTTGAAGTGCGAGACTTCCTACATAGTTGTTCAGCAGTGTGGGAGTATCTCTGGATGTAGTGCGTTTGTGTAGAGTGCCATGGTTGTAAGCGAGAGTGAGAGCGTCTGCCTGCGGTTATGGGAGCAAGAGTATCAAGGGTGGAAGTTAGAGTCAAATTGTAATGTGTGATAGCAATGTCAGGGCAAGTGAGGGGGGTGAGCGGACAATAAAGAACTCGTAGCAGTGGAAAGATATTGTGGGTGAAGTGCTTGCAGGCTTCTGTGGGTTCTGGTGGCGAAGCGTGAAGAGGGGCAGAGTGTGGAAGGTGTGGTGAGGCTGTAGGTTAGGAGATGGTGGTCAGAAAGAGGTAGTGGGGAGATGATAAGGTTGGATATAGTGCAGAGATTTGTAAAAATTAGGTCAAGGGAGTGACCATTATGGTAAGTTGGGGTTTCTGTTGATTGTGAGAGGCCAATGTAACAAGAGAAGCTATGCTGGAGGAGAGAAAGTGAGGAAGCCAGGCTGCAAAATGTTGCAGGAATTGAAAGGCGGGTCCAGGTGGTAGATCACAGCAACTCACAAAGAGTTGGGAGAGAAGAGGCTAGGATAGTGTGAACTTCTAAATATGAGAATTGAAGGAAGGGAACTAGTAGGGGGATGCAGTTAAATGTGCAATAAGAAGAAAGTAATATGCCCACTCTCCACCTTGCTTTTTCACGGTTCTAGGTGTGTGACTCATATGGTGGCTTTCATTTCAAAGTGCAGACGGAAGCAGTGTCTACGGTAGTAAGCCAGGTATTAATAATAACCAGTTGATTCATGGAGTTGAAAATAAACAGGTCATGAATGAAAGTTAGTTTATTACAAACAGACCTTGCATTCCAGAGGGTGCATGAGAAGGGAAAAGTCTGAGGTTTGTGACAGGTGATGGATATTAAGTCATGGGGGTTTTGGGGGTCTCCTGCCCTGGGCGTTGAGCATAGCTGATAAAAGGTGGGAATGAATGAGTGCCTAGGGTTAATAGATACATCTCCTGCAGCCAGCAAAATAAGCAGTGAGAGTGATAGGAGATGAGAGTGGCACTTGAGCGTTTCTGCTTATGAACTTTTGAAGATGGAGGAGATAGTGCCTGGGAGATGGAAAGGAGCTTGTGGGAGCAAAGAAGAGGGGAGTTGGAGAGGCAAGGTGAGATGATTAAGTTGTTGGACACATGACAAAAAGAAAATGCTAAGAAGGGGGCATGGCCTGTAAAGTCAGATGTGCAAATGCATGTCAGAGAAGCTCTAGAGAGCAAAAGACCCTTTTATGGCAAACACCTACAAAATTCTTATTTACACACTTGTTGCTAAATACTATATAATTAGGCACCTGTATTGGAGCAGAGCAATATAAAAATCTTATAAGATTCTGGAAATGTTTTGCCATGTGCTGCAGCCTAGTAGATTAGTGGTCAGACGAGAAGTGTCATAGGCACCCTTTGGCCTGCCTGTGGGCACATAGCAATCCACCATGAAGAGTAGACATCGCTTGGTACTCATTCGCCTGCCAGATTCACTTGCCTAGACCAGCGGCGAATGGACCCTGCTCCTCAGTGAGTGTTGGGAGAGTAAGGGTGGCAGAGAGAGAAGTGAAAGGGTAATGTGGCAGGTAGTGCAGTGAGTGGAGGGCGGGACCCTGATGGACATTTGAGCATTGGTTAGAATTCCTCACCTAAATTTGTGGGAACGCTAAGGGTCAGCAGTGCAGGAGTGGACTGGAGAGAAACTGGAAGGAGGAAAACTCCTTGGGGAACTGATGAAAGAGTCTGCCTGTCCTTCGGGAGAGAAGAGGATGAGAAGCAGAGCTGCCTTTTTTGGCAAGACCACAATCTTGCTTTACCAAGAGGCTAAAGGCTTGCTCCATTGGGTACAAATTCTATTTGGAAAATAGACACAGATTACTATATATTCACTTGCTTCTAGCAAGTTATTATTATTATCCTTTATTTGTAATGCGCCCAACATATATTATATAGCGATATAGAGGGGTTATAGCTCTGCACCTTCATAAGCCTTTATATATGGTAGATTAAACAATTGCTTCACACCAATTGTTTCAGAAAAAAAAAATAATGTAATACCATAAAAAAAAGTGCAATACACTTGTGGAACATATTATAGTACTCCTGAGAAGGAAGACTCATGTCACAACACTAGTCGTTACTGCAAGTGATTGGATGCATGTTACACCTCATCTTGGCAGCTGATTAGAGTCATTAGCATATTTGTATCTGCTTATTTTGGTAGGCTAAATCTATTCTATTGCCGAAGTATATAAGCTGAAAAAGATTTTTTGTTTTTTTTATGCACATTACTAGGCTGATCTGCTGCCACTATATGGACATTTATAAGTAACACACCCTGTATTACAAGCATTATCTGTTATGGTGTGGGGAGGTTATGGGATTGCAATATGTGGCTCACTCTGGGGCTGATTGTGCATGGTGATCCTCCAGTGAAATGTTAACCCATCAATCCAACCGTAATTTTGTTTTCTTTTTCTCTATAATTAAGTACAAAACATTCTAAGGGAAAAAACAGAACAAATAGAAAACGAAAATAAACAGCAAATACTTAAATATAGAAGGAAAGTAACCCATATAGGATTTTGGACCATTCATACTTATAATCTGAGATTGTTCAACAATCTCCAAGCCACAGCAACAGAAGTTAAAAAAGAAACAAGCAAATCTGGAGGGGAATGTTCAACATCTTTCAAACAGACGGTAAATCATGCCTCCAAGGCGCACTGAAGCCAAAGCCATTGCTAAAATGATAGTTGAAACAATCACCCCCCTATGATGGATGTAAAGCTTGACGATATTCAAGAAATCACAGAACTAATATGTGTGAGAATGAGCTACAGACCCCCTGAGAAGTGAAGTTCAAAATCTGTTTCACAAATCGGCAGTCAAGTGCAGAAAAGGACTCCCTGACCCATTTAACCAATGGCTCTTCCAGGCCTAACCACCCCCTAAAGACAGCTATTCACCAAGGGACACCATTATCACTTAACAAGACCTTTGCATGCTTGACTGTACTGGGGAAAATGTCCCATGTTAATTCCCACATACAGCAGGCCATTGCATGATTGGTTTATTCATATGCCTGGGGTTGTGGGCTCTGCCCTGTTTTGTCCAGGGCCTTCGGGCATCAACCAGTCAAGAAGCCACCGCCCCACAATACCCCCTGATTGGCCCAAAACAGTTATGGAAGGAATTTTAACCTGTGCCTGCTCTGACCTCCAAAAGGTTGTTTCCCAGCCAACAGAGAGAATGCCTACCAACCACTCCCTTGATTGACCGCCCTGGCTGCCGGCACACACCAAACAGAAGTGGGCAGAAAACAGACGACCAGGCTGCAGCTCCAGACAGAACTCCAAACCAGCGGAGCAGGTCCAGTAAAGTATGCACAGGAACCAAGAACAAGTCTGTGGCTTGGCCCCCAGAACAGTCGCAGGAGAGGAAACTGGACCAGAGGAGGCCCAGCCCTGCCCCAGGGGCAATACACAAATCCGTGTCCAGACCCCTTGTTAACTCCTTTTGAAGTGAGCCATACTGCTAAGCAGAAACCTTCCTCCTTCGCCTGAGTTAACTGGACATTAAAGAGATTGGGTCAGTTCTATGATGTCTCCACCAGGAATACGGCCATGTAGCTGATCATACACCCTTACAAGGGACCCATGTCAGAGGGTACCCATGCCAACCCAAAATATGTTAACACAATATTATGTATATGCATTGTTAAAAGCATGTTATCTGAATAGATTAGTGAGACACCTTTCAATAGATACCACAGTGCTGCACCATTCTATTATTAATATTATATATATTGGAGCTTGTAAATGCCTGTGTTCAAGTGTCCTATCACTGTAATATGCTACTAAAATTTTCCCACGGTATGAGGTGCCATAGTCTACTCTTTTACTGCTAGGCACCATCATGTCTGGCCACTCCAAATACAACTGGATTAAACTGGCCACACTATGCCGTGTTACTACACCCCATTATTCTTGGTTAGTGGATGTCAATCTGACTCCATAAACAACTTGTATTCACAGAGACTATGCAACTGTGTACAGATTAGCTGAGAATGCAAGGCAGTCAGCCAATCAAATTAAGGTTGACATAGGCCACCTCTCCATTGGCCTGCCTTCTAGGACGGGCAATTCAAACCCCAAATTGCCTGCTATCTCTTCATTGGCTCTTCACAGTCCAATCACCAACATAAGCGCTAAGCTCACTGGTTATCCCCTATCTCAGCTGGGAATTTTAAGTTGCTTAATACCCAGTTCTGTTTATCACTTAATAACTCCTTTGTTTTAACACCTATACATGTTCACTGTAGATTGGGTATGAGCAATTTTATGCTGTAGAGCAGGGGTGGGCAAGTTCGGTCCTGGAGAGCCCCCATACAGACCAGGTTTTTAGGTTATCCTTTCTGTGCACAGGTGAATAAATCAGGATGACCAAACAAGCTATTGACTCACCTGTAGGCAGCAGGGATATCCTGAAATCCTGGCCTGTGTGAGGCTCTCCAGGCCTGAACTTGCCTACCCCTGCTGTAGAGTAGGCAGTTGTGCATATTAAGGATAAAGCTAAACAGCATGTTTAAACAAATGCAATTTTAGAGAATTTTTGAAGATTTTAAGGAAGTCTGGTGGAGTGAGACTCTCTGTAGACTTAGCTCCCTTTACACTTGTAGATCCTTAAAGCATTACTTAGCATGGAGTTCCAGGACAGTAGACCACATCCTACTCGCTGCTAGCTTCCTGTATTTATGCAAAAAATTGTCAGTTCTAAATTAGCAATTCCACTCCGTTCCCTCAAATATCTCAGATGCTTGGATAGGGTAAATTAACACACACATTTGTGAATGTGCATGTGGGAGGAAATGTGCATTCAAACACACATATTGGGTCTCTGAAATGGGATATTATGCCCTTCATCCACTGTCCAGTCTCACCAAAAAAATTATCGTGTCATGTTCCCTTACCCCACAAAACACCTTTCTTCAGATACAACCATTAAAACACACTGAGTGGAAATGGAGTCCCAATACTGTAATAAAGTATGTGTTTATGTGTGCCCGTGTATCTCTGGGGCGATTAAAAATAATAGGTTGATGGACATTATCCAGGATTATTTTGATTCTCTGATCCTTTTTTGATGGTTCCATTGTTTGAAAGACAAAATTATGTTAATTGAATCGCAAACCTGCAAAATCTCGCATAAGAGTATTATTCCAAGCAACTATGGTCATTTGTAAAGGATAAATAATAGCTAAAAAAAAAAAAGCTTTATATATCAAATTGGTAGAAGCATAAAGTTGAAAAGTTGTGTCTCTATTGATACGCACCTGCTTGAGTTTTAAATAGAAGGTCTCTGTGAAGGTTTTCCTGCTGAAGTACCAGAAACGTTCACTGGTGGGATATACACGCACAACTGTTTCCAATAAGAATCGAACAGGTTCCACTACCTCTGTGACTACCATATCAACAGCAACTGTCATATACACATGTTTATCTAAGAAACAGTAAGAAGAAAACATTAATTGTACATTTGTTGTTTATTTAACAATATGCAATGTGGCATAAACATCAAGTTCAATACAATTCTGTGCACACATAGTACAGGTTATGTGAAATGAAATGTGTTAAGTAAATTGGTGAACAATATAAATGAAACGGCCATGGATTTCATCAATACTGCGTCACATTATCAAGCTGGCCTGATGTTCTAAAATTGATGCATATTTTACTGTTTTATAAAAGCTCACTGTATCAAATTTTTTAAAAGTGCGTTTGGCTCCTAAAAAATATTCCTGGCTATAAAGTTTTATTTATTGTAGCACATACTATTACTTTAGTATACATCTTCTCTAGGGAATCCGGTCTTCTCATGATATGACCAAAATATTCGAGCTTCAGCCTCATGATAAAACATTTCAGTGAACAGTTTGTCTTGACTTCCTGAAGTATTGATTTATTGGATCTTCTTGCAGTCCAAGGGATTCTGAGTAGTTTTCTCCAACACCACAACTCAAAAGGTGTCAATTCTATGGCGCTCAGCCTTCTTTATAGTCCAGCTCTCACATCCGTATGTTAATACTGGGAATACCAGAGTTCTAACTATGCAGACCTTTGTAGCTTGTGATATATCTTTACTTTTTAATAGCTTATCCAGACTTGCCATAGCTTTCCTGCCCAGAAGAAAAACATCTTAATTTCATGGCTGCAGTCACCATCTCCCAGGAAAATAAACTCTGTCACTGCCTCCACTTCTTCCCCATCTATTTGCCCGGAACTGAGATTGCCGTTTGCCATGATAATTTTCTTTTTAACTTTGAGAAGCAGGCCAGCTTTTTGCATTCTCTTCTTTCACCCTCATCAATTGATTATTTAGTTCCTCCTCACTTTCAGCCATCATGAGGTTGTTGAGATTTCTTCCAGCAATATTGATTCCGGCTTTGGATTCATCCAGCCTAACCTTACACATGATGTACTCTGTGTATAAGTTGTATATTGTCAACTTATTTATTAAACTTTTCCGATCTTGAACCATTCGGTTGTCCCATGTTCGGTTCTGACTGTGGCATCTTGGTCTGCATACAGATACCTCAGGAGGAGGATAATATGATCTGGTATTCCCATCTCTTAAACAAACTTGCCACATTTTGTTGAGATTCACACGGTCAAAAGCTTTAGAATAGTCTACAGAGCAGAGGTAAATGTTTTTCTGTAACCTTGTTGCAAGCTCACTTTGGCATGAAAGGTTCCCTTGACATCCCAAATTTTCTTGAAGAGATCTTTTGAATCTTCCATTCTGTTATTTTCTATCTTCATCACTTATAGAATGACTCTTTGTCTCTTCTTGCTATCCTCTGGAATTCTGCATTCAGTTTAAAAAATATTTTCCTATTCCTGGGCTAAGTTTGCCTTCATAGTTTATGTTTTTAGGAATATTCCTTGTTGCTGTTTTCTGACAATTTCACAAACTTCTGTCCCAAGTTTCTCATGCATTCTATCTTTTGGTTCTATACTTTAGCATTCCAATCTCTTATGACGAAAGTAATATATTTTCTTAGTATTATGTCTTTATTTCATATCTAGGATATCCTAGTAGAATTGGACAAATACAGCGTCTTCAGCATCCATGGTTGCAGCATATAATTAGATCACTGTGTTGTTAAACGGCTTGAATTAAAATTGAAAATATAAAATGAAAGTAGATGCACACTTGATGTATAATGTTTAAACTTTGTAATATTTGTAGCTATAAGTATACCAGAAGATACCAGAACATACAGCAGGAAACTGGTTACAGTTGCCCGCCCCTAATTGTGCAAAATTTGAGGCGTTAAGCAGCACAGCACGCTGACCAGAAACCTATAATAGTAAGAGCTTTAAAGTATACCTACAAGCATTACAAAGTTTAAAGGATATAAATACATAGTTACATAGTAATTAAGGTTGAAAACTTTAGTCCATCAAGTTCAACATTTTTTCGATCTCCTCTGATCTGCAAATACGCAAATTGTGTATTAATTGAAATTGAAATCATTCTGTCATTTATTGGGTTGCAAATGAGCACTGAATTGTTTTTTGCAGCAGCTGACTTTCCTTTCCCCTCCAGACACATCAGTAGCTTGGTTCCAGTTCAAAACCGTTATGCCCCTGGTTGCACTTATCCGTACAGTTTTCTTTGGAAAGATACTGGAGTGGGCCGTGATTTGTCTGACCTCCCTACTAGAGTTATATGAGTCTTGCCAATGAGACCTACATTCTACAAACAGAACGCTCTGAGCACTTATTTTAAAAAAGTTTAAACAAATTTTATTTCATTTTTTCTTTCTCTAAAAATAAACTGATTTTGGAATGTTTGTAACATGATCTTTTTAAATGCACAGCAAGCAAATGTGTGTCCATGTCTTTTTAAACATGCAGCTTTATTTCTAACATCAAGAGAAAGTACCCTTAGGAGTCTCTTCATTGAGAGCTTGAAATGCTGGTACATTAGGGTTCCACATTCCTGTGATCACATAAGCTTTTCCATCACTGCTCTTCCCCATGGATTCCTAGAAAGAAAAAAAAAAGTGGCTGCTAAAATAACCCAGAAAAGAGCTCCAATTACAATTTTATTATAGAATGTTTAGTAAAAATTATACTGCACGCTTCACTAGAATGCTGTACTATAAATATAGAAGACCACAGGGATGAGCTGCCCAAAGAAGGAAGAGATTGAATAAAAGAAACCTAATGCAATAAAAGTCAATCTTGAGGACTTGGGGTCAACAGTCCGGTAGTGGTTCAGTTCAATAGACCTCTGTGGGGGGCACAGTCACATAAATATATTATTTTTATTATTACTATTTCTATTAAAAGGTATATGTAAGTGAGGTGGGTTATGAATGCATCCTGTAGAATGCATCATAACCCACCTAGCACCTAGCAAAAAAACAGTTTTTGAAATATAATAAAAAATGTGCTGGGTGTGATTTAGACACCCCCAGCAACTGTTATTTGCATAAAGGATATCTAATTTGTAATGAGATATCCATTATGCAGCACATGCACATGCCGATTGGCTTTTCAGCCAATCAGCAAGCAGCTGTGACACTGGATGGCAAAATAGAGTTGGGGGAGGGGTTGATAAGCAGTGTAGAGAGGTGTGACCTGAATAAAGTACATAAACCAATAATTTAAAACTTATAATTTTTATTAATGTGTTTGAAAGAGTTTAAAACAGAATTAAAATTCCTATGACACAATCAGCTTCTACCTGAATATTTATCTAATGTGAAGTCTAACTGTATTTTTAGATATTATGATTATCAATCTAAATTTAATTATCTTTATTATGTCCTTTTCCTCATATCTTGGTAGTTATTGCATGCGATTCTAACTGGAGGATTCTTAAACAATATTAGATTTACTCTGTGTCTTAATGGGAGGAAAACACAGTTAGGTCTGTGAGGATTAAGGTGCTTGTGCAAGATAATTATTATAAATATATATAAAAGTGATAAATAATAAAGTGGACACCGCTTCATTTCCTGATTTACAATATCGCGGCGGAGGGATGCTGAACAGCCGGGCCTGGTTTTGATTCGGTCCTTTGCTGTCCGGACTCTGCTCATAATCGCTAAAGATAAGAATACCATACACCTCTTACTAAAGGACTTTAGTATTTAATTTTTTTTATATTATATCTAAATTCTGTTTATAGGTGATATGCTATTAAGTAAATAGATAATTACCTGTCTAACTGTTTTTCAACAATATTCATACTTGATCCTTGTACTTTAACTGTATATAACACCCCCAAAAGGTAATAATATATATTTGAGATAGAATAGTTAGATTTCAACTAGCAGTCTTAAGGGGTAAATGGTGGGCCCCCAGATCCACCACTAAAAATAGCACTTCATACACTAGAATAGCACAGTCAGCATCACTCTTAGCAGGGGGTAAGTGGGGGGGGGTCCCCAGCTCCACCATAATAGTTAGTTAGGGACCATCCCCATTTTCTTAATTCTTTTTATTTATCAAATTATAGTAATTTACATCACTTTATTATTTATCACTTACAGATATTTATAATTATTATCTTTAGTAAGAGGTGTATGGTATTCTTATCTTTAGCGATTATGAGCAGAGTCCGGACAGCAAAGGACCGAATCAAAACCAGGCCCGGCTGTTCAGCATCCCTCTGCCGCGATATTGTAAATCAGGAAATGAAGCGGTGTCCACTTTATTATTTATCACTTTTATATATATTTATAATAATTATCTTGCACAAGCACCTTAATCCTCACAGACCTAACTGTGTTTTCCTCCCATTAAGACACAGAGTAAATCTAATATTGTTTAAGAATCCTCCAGTTAGAATCACATGCAATAACTACCAAGATATGAGGAAAGGGACATAATAAAGATAATTACATTTAGATTGACAATCATAATATCTAAAAATACAGTTAGACTTAACCTTAGATAAATATTCAGGTAGAAGCTTATTGTGTCAATTTTAAATTATGTTTTAAACTCTTTCAAACACATTAATACAAATTATAAGTTTAAAATGATTGGTTTATGTACTTTATTTAGTAAATAGTGGAGTTTGCTCTGGATGCAAAAAGGGTGTCCTTTTTTTTTTTTTTTCTCTTGAATAAATTGTCTTAATCACATCCTTCCAGTGTCAGGCCTTTATATGTATAGAGAAATATTGATAATAAGAAAAACATTTAACTATTTGAGCCTTGACAAAACTCCTATAATATTTTTCTTCCTTAATATCTTTTTAAGAATTGTGACCTGAATAAACACACATCAATCTCTAAATAGGCGTATGCTTAGACAAAACAATGATAAAGCAAGCAATTTTGATTTGATGTGACAGTCAAAGTATATCACAAACCTTTTTATAAGCGGAGATGGTCACAGACTCAAAATATATAAAATTATATAATAGTCTCACAGACAGCAATTGAAATTAAAACACAACATTACACAATACTCACACAGAACTATAGAAATGCTATCATATGATTACACAGAGCTCACAGACAGAACACAAGATATAACACTGCATTCGACAATACTCACAGACAGAGCTTTACAGATGCTATCATAGGATTACACGGAGCTCACATACAGAACACAAGATATAACACTGCATTCGACAATACTCACAGACAGAGCTTTACAGATGCTATCATAGGATTACACGGAGCTCACATACAGAACACAAGATATAACACTGAATTAGACAATACTCACAGAGCTTAAGAGAGGCTATCATAGGATTACACAGAGCTCACAGACAGAACACAAGAAATAACACAACATTACACAATACTCACACAGAACTATAGAAATGCTATCATAGGATTACACAGAGCTCACAGTCAGAACACAAGCAATGTACTGTTATTTAAAATGTTTCTCTTTTGTTTGAAAACGAATAATAAAATGTTGTGGTTCCTTCCCTGATATTCAGGTTTCATCTCCTCCCATCTTTTTTATACTGTGGGAGAAACTGCAACACATTTCACCAGACTGTGCCACTACTGCTGTACAGTCAACTGAAGCTGTAGAAAATGCTAATTTTGCCACATTTTGAAAAAATGGAAACCGCTCAATCAAAAACGATTATGGGAATTCAAGCAGTTTTTGGTGTAAGTTTTATCACAAAAGACTGAACACTGTTTTATACTGATTTTCAATACTTAAAAGTCATGGGGGCTGAACCAGTACAATGGTGCTTTAATAATGATAATACACCAGATGACTATACATATAGAAATGTGTTAATTTTAGTAGATAATGTTTAAAATAAGAAAATGACTGTTCATAATCTGAGTTTTCAGAAATCCCTTCATTTTAAAACACCATGCACATAATTTTATAGCAATTAGACATGAATACATGGATATGTGATTACTGCACAATACTAATAGCTGGTATCGAGCTGAACGTCAGTGACAGAGGAAGATGTTGCATTCCTGATGAAACCCTATGACTGAAGGACCCAGTGGATGTGCTGAAGAAAACCTTATTACCATATCCAACAGATGCATATCACTGTGTTTTACATTCCTGCCTGGACTGAGTAACATCCCAAAACACCTGTAGAAAAAAAAAAAAAAGTTGAAGCCAATGAAACAGACACAAAGAATATATACTGTAGCACTGAACGGAATATGAAAAGTTTCCCTGTTTTTAACTCTTTCTAATCTAACACATCCCCTTATGGGTTGCTACCTGGTTGTGGTGAAGGGGTTTGTGTATGTCAACAACGCTGTGAGCTATACCATGTAGGGACACCCAAAATGGGCAGGTCATAGCAGAAAGGTGGGAAAAATGGAAGTCCACTAGAGAAGAAACTGGCACCCACTCCATTATCTTTGCCAGGAAAATCTTATGGATCAGAACAACCAGACAGAAAATATGCCTGGCGTGCTGTGTCTATAGGGAGGGTCACGGAGACTCGGACATGAATAAACGACTAAACAACAATCTAACACATACGGCTTATATCAGAAACAAGCATTACTTTGATTCCTTCTATACAAATACAGATCTATTCAACTTAAAATAAATATTGGTTGCCACACCATCAGAGGTGCTTACATAGACACCTGGGACTTATCAATAGAAACACTACATTCTGGTACTTTTCTAACCCTATTCTAACCTTGATGCCAACATTGGCACAATGTAAAAATACACAGCAGCAATGTGGAAGCTGCTCTTTGCTTCCCTGTGGTGTGTGTGTGTGTGCTTTGCTGCAGAGACTGACATCCCAGACATTGCAACAATGTTATAGCTGCCTTCGATTGGCCAAAATTAATCATAGATTTTATGCTAGCTTGGATTTTCAGGGGCATTCCTTCTCAAAATTAACTGCCAGAAAACTGAAGAAATTTGTAAATGTCAGGGGTTTTAATTGGGGATTTTTTTTTTTTTTTTTTAAATTGTGAAGGTATTACTTTTGACCAATTTTGCATTTTATAATATACATATTTCACACTTGTAACCTTTTTCTTATGTCGAAAGAAGTAGAATTATTACCTTAAACATGTTTATTGTTTGAACATTGTCTTTTTTTGTTGAGGAACTGTTTAAGTGTTTTTTTAGTAAAAGTGGTAACATTTGAATGCAAGAACAGTTGAACATTGGATGAGTATTGTAAACTTGACATGACGTTTTTTTTAACATGCAACTTGTAGATTAAGAACTGGTAACGTAAATATATATTGAATCCAGAGGAAGGCAAACCGTAAAAACCCTCCTGGAAACGTAGCCAATTGTATCAAAGTGGGAAAAAAATTAATTCCTTCCTGAACACATTATTGGTGATCGGATTACTCCCTGTATTAATATTTAACATGAAATACAACATTTACATTGTGTAGTAAAACATCCTTGTGTTGTTAACATCAACTTTGTAATATGTATAACTAACCAACTTTAACTTTTTATTTGTAAAACTTGTAACATTATAAACAGTAACATAGTTAATTAACATTTCAACCTAATTTGTTTGAAAATGCAAGGCAACTGTTTTGTGGGGCTAATCATGCATAAACAGTACTTCCATCAATTAGTAATGAGTTATTTAGTGATTGGTGGTATGTAATGGTTGACATTTGTGTGTTGGTGTTGTAATTGTTTAAAATGGCACATAGAGTTTCCTCTGAGGAAAAGTGGTTCTCTAAAAAGAGAACGCAAGACATTAAAGTTAGTCTGCGATGTGTAACCACTGTTCTCTATGTGTTTTGCCATTGTATATAGTTTAATATGGAAATAGTGGTGCTGTGAAAAGTTTTTGAGTGCCATAAAAATGAATTATTGAAAGAAACCGCTGGTTCTCTATATCTTTGCTTGTTTTTTTGTTGTTAAATTGTTCTTTATGTGATTTGTTACTTTTCTTTACATTTTGTGTGGTATGGGTTGTGTTTCTTTGATTGAAACTTACAGTACTTCATAGTAGACAATGTTTTTTTGTAAAAATGTGTCCATCCTCTAATAAATCACCTTGACTTTCATTGTTTTCAATGTAAACTTTAATAGCCTGTGGGTTTTTGCACCGAGATAAGGCAACGTACAATTGGCCATGTGCAAATACTGGTTGTTCTAAGAATATACCCACACATTTGAAAGTTTGTCCTTGTGATTTATTAATGGTCATGGCAAATGCCATGATGATGGGAAATTGTCTTCTTTGAAGTATAAAAGGGAGGCTACTTTCACTTGGTGCTAAATCTATCCTCGGATTTAAAACTCTCTCTTCTTTATGGGTACCAGTTAAAATTTCAGCATCTATGAAATGGTCCTTTAATTGTTGAACAAATCATCTTGTGCCATTGCATAGGCCTTTTTTGGGTTCATATTTCACAGTAACATGACAATTGCACCTTTCTTTCGCTGCAAAATGTGTGGTGGCATTCCAGAAGGAGTTAATGAGTTTATGAATTCAGTGGAAAAGTTTGTCTGACTTTCTTTGTCAGCAGCAAGTGCAGAAACAGCACTGTGATCATTTTTTGTGGTGCATTAATTTTTTTAAATATTTCATTATTGAGAAGCAATGCATCCTTATTTTTGCATGTAGTATGACTTTGTTGGCAAGTTCAGAATAGTCCTCGTTATTTATTGTATTTTCGAATATAGCCGATATAAGATCTTGTTTGCAAATCATATGACGTGGGACGTGCACAGTGTCGTCAGGTAAATTTGGGATTCGTTCTGTTTTTCCTTCTCCAATTGTAATAAGCCAATCATTGAAATCATTTTGTTCTTCTGATCTCTTATTTTGTTGTAATTGAAGATGGGTAAAATGTTTCCATAGTGTACTTGACTTTATACACGTTTCGTAAATGTTGGTTCGATTTTCATGTACAACGACAGGTAATGTTTGTCTAAAATCACCACCTAACAACATTACCTTTCCACCAAATGGCAAAGTATTATCCATGACTTCACGAAGCAAACTGTCAATACATTGTAGGGCATAGCATGATATCATTGTAACCTCATCCATTATAATTAACTAGCGACTTGCCCGTCAAAAATGACGGCAATAAAAAGTGAAGACTGGCAATGCTGTTTGCCACACAATGGGAGCCTCTCCCCCTCTACTTTACTGGCCTTGCGATGAGCGCCTTCGGCGCTCATCACAGGCCTTGCAATGAGCCCCTTTGGAGCTCATTGCGAGTCTCTCCCCCTGTCTACTTCCTCCCTCGTGTCTTATTTCCCCCCTCCTCTCCCTCCCTTGTGTCTCCTTCCGCCTCCTCTCCCTCCCTTGTATCTCCTGCCCCCCTGCGTTTTTACCTCCCTCCCGTATCTCTAATCCCCTCCCCTGTGTCTCTTTCCCTCCTGTGTCCCTTTCCCCAGTCTCCTCCCATGCATCTCTTTCCCCCTGTGTCTCCCCCTTCCCCTGTGTCTGTTCCCCTCTTCCTCGTGTCTACATTTCCCTCCCTTGTGTATCTTCCCCCCTGCACTCTCTCCCCTGTGTCTCTTCCCCCTCCTCTCACTCCCCTGTGTCTCTTCCCCCTCCTCTCACTCCCCTGTGTCTCTTCCCCCTCCTCTCACTCACCTGTGTCTTTCCCCTGTGTCTCTTCCCAGACCCTCTTTCTGTGCCTCTTCCTTCCCTTTCTCTCTCTTCCCCCCTCTCCATGCGTCTCTTCCCCCCTCTCCATGTGTCTCTTCCCCCCTCTCCATGTGTCTCTTCCCCCCTCACCCTCTGTGTCTCTCCCCACTCTGTGTCTTCCACCACTCTCCCTCTGTGTCTCTTCCCCCCTCACCCTCTGTGTCTCTTCCCCCTCACCCTCTGTGTCTCTTCCCCCCTCACCCTCTGTGTCTCTTCCCCCCTCTCCCTCTGTGTCTCTTCCCCCCTCTCCCTCTGTGTCTCTTCCCCCCTCTCCCTCTGTGTCTCTTCCCCCCTCTCCCTCTGTGTCTCTTCCCCCCCTCTCCCTCTGTGTCTCTTCCCCCCCTCTCCCTCTGTGCCTCTTCCCCCCTCTCCCTCTGTGCCTCTTCCCCCCTCTCCCTCTGTGCCTCTTCCCCCCTCTCCCTCTGTGCCTCTTCCCCCCCTCTCCCTCTGTGCCTCTTCCCCCCTGGCCTGTGTCTGTTCCCCCTTCCTCCCTCCCATGTCTCTTTCCACCTCCCCTGTGTCTCTTCCCCCATCTCCCACATGTCTCCTACCCCCCTCCCTCTGTGTCTCTCCCCTCTGTGTCTCTTCCCCCCTCTCCCTCTGTGTCTCTTCCCCCCTCTCCCTCTGTGTCTCTTCCCCCCTCTCCATGTCTCTTCCCCCCTCTCCATGTCTCTTCCCCCCCTCTCCCTCTGTGTCTCTAGCCTATATTGTTTGAGGCTCCTAGCTAGCCGCGCATCGCCTATGCGTCTACGTCTGACGTCATAGGTCTGCGTCGCGGACTGGCTTAGCATGCAACCCAACGCACGTTTCCAATAATTTCATAATTATAATCAACAATATAGGCTTACCTCCTATTCCCCCATGTTATCGCAACCCGAAATTCAACTTGCTGCTACTGTTGGGAGCGCTTTATAAATTACTCTGGGCAAACGATATTAGGCATGAGAAAGTAGGCACTAAGGCTCAGTTCAAAAATACGAAGTGGTATAATAGTATAACCCTGTATTGAAGTACACTATTTATTTTAGTAATCTACTTATAGGATCTCCTCATTACTATATAGAGCACTGGCACTTTATATTATCAGCAATTTTATTAATCTCTACCTCCTAATACATTTTATATATTAGCACTTAATTCTGACTACAGAATGATACTCACGGATATTTATTATTATTAATCATATCCACTGGTCACTGTATATGGAGTTATTTATTTCACTTACTTTAGGAGCAATTATATAGAGGATCCTATAATATGAACTTTGAATATTGATTTGTCTCAATAGGGTCACCTTCATCCACTTCCCTGAACAATTATAAAACGTCAGAGAATCAAGTTTTTAACTAAAGTATTTTATATAACTACAATAAATGTTAAGTTTTCATTTTTGAGTTTTCCTATATTGCCTATTTGGCTGAGGGTGTGCACTATAAAATTTAAAGGATACCCTTTTTTTCTTTGAACTCTCTATTGATATTTTATGAAGTTTAAATTATTGGCCTCAACTTGCAAATAGGAATCAATAATCCATTGTTGTGTTAGTTTTCCACCACATAAAATTGGATTGAATGTATTTTGAATGGCAATTTGAGCTACTTTAAATTCAAGCATGGAAATATTATTTCTCACTCGTACTTTAGAATTTGGGTAACTGGGAAGGGTTAATTTTGGTTGCCAACCTGCTTCTCCATGTGGAAAAAAATATTGGACATGTCATTGGATCTAAATTTGTACTGAAGATACTTATATTAATGAAAGGTTGCTCCTCATTTCTGGGATATATTCTAATGTCTCTCTGAAATGGTGGTTTTCCTTCATCATTTTGAAACACCATTGCAACCTCATTTGATTTTGGCAAATTAAAGTGGCGTTTATTAGTATGTCTATCTCTTTTAAGCACCATATTGACCTTTGGGATTGGTAATTGATGTATTTCTGCATGAAGTGGTTGTTCCTTTTCTACTTCTGCCAATTTTTTATAAGCTTGAGTGTAGGGGTTAAAAATAAAATAATATGGTTGCATAAGTATGCACACCCTTAAACTAATAATTGGTTGAAGCACCTTTTGATTTTATTACAGCACTCAGTCTTTTTGGGTATGAGTCTATCAGCATGGCACACTTTGACTTGGAAAGATTTGCCCACTCTTCTTTGCAAAAACACTCCAAATCTGTCAGATTGCGAGGGCATCTCCTGTGCACAGCCCTCTTCAGATCACCCCACAGATTTTCAATCGGATTCAGGTCTGGGCTCTGGCTGGGCCATTCCAAAACTTGAATCTTCTGCTGGTGAAGCCATTCCTTTGTTGATTTGGATGTATGCTTTGGGTCGTTGTCATGCTGAAAGATGAAGTTCCTCCAAATTTGTATATAAACTATAAATGTATGGGTAGTAAATACCTTGGGAACTTAGCATTCCTATAATACCTTGAGACATTTACATGTTCCCCTTAAACCGCTCAAGTGTTGCTTTAGCAGAGTGTTTGGGGTCATTGTCTTGCTGGAAGGTGAACCTCCGTCCTACCCTCGAATCACACAGAGTGGTACATGTTTTGCTCAAGAAAATGCCTGTATTTAGCACCATCCATGTTGCCCTCAACTCTGACCAGTTTCCCAGTCCCGGCTGCTCAAAAACATCCCCACAGCATGATGCTGACACCACCATGTTTCACTGTGGGGATGGTGTTCTTTGGGTGATGTGATTGTTGGGTTTGCGCCAGACATAGCTTTTTCTTTGACGGACGAAAAGTGAAATTTTAGTCTCATCAGACCAGAGCACCTTCCTCCATACATTTTGGGAGTCTCCCACATGCCTTTTCGCAAACTCAAAACGTGCCATTTTGTTTTTTGCTGAAAGTAATGGCTTTCTTCTGGCCACTCTGCAATATAGCCCAACTCTATGGAGCGTACGGCTTATTGTTGTCCTATGTACAGATACTCCAGTCTCGGCTGTGGAACTCTGCAGCTCCTCCAGGGTTACCTTAGGTCTCTGTGCTGCCTCTCTGATTAATGCCCTCCATGCCCGGTCCGTAAGTTTTGGTGGGTGGCCTCTCTTGGCAAGTTTGCTGTTGTGCCATGTTCTTTCCATTTGGTTATGGTAGATTTGAGGATGCTCCTGGGGATCATCAAAGATTTTGACATTTTTTTTTATTTTTATAACCTTACCCTGACTTGTACTTCTCAACAACATTGTGCCTTACTTGTTTGAAGAGTTCCTTGGTCTTCATAGCAGTATTTGGTTAGTGGTGCCTCTTGTTGCAGCCTCTGGGTCCTTTCAAAAAAGGTGTGTATATGTAATGACAGATCATGTGACACTTAGATTGCACACAAGTGGACATAATTTCACTAATTATGTGACTTCTGAAGAGCTTTTTATGGGCTTCATAACAAAGGGGGTGAATACATATGCACATGCCAATTTTCTGTTTTCGGTTTCTAAAAAATAGTTTTATGTATATATTTTTCTCATTTCACTTCACCAACTCGTGTTCTGATCCATCACATAAAATCCAGATTAACAAAACATTGAACTTAAGGCTGTAGTGTAACAAAATAGGTAAAAAGTCAGGGGGGGGGGGGGGTGAATACTTCTGCAAGGCACTGTATATTCAATGGCACACCATTTTGTAGTGAAATATATTTTTATATGTTCAACAAAATACACATTCCTTGGGCAGAACTCGCGTATCAATTTTGAAGACAAAAAAAAATAAAAGTATTTATTCTTAACACGTGTCAATGCATATAAAGTAATACATACATTCATTTTCAGAGTTTTTTTGTTTGTTTTTTATAATAGTGGAATTTGTGAAATTTGTCACAATTAGCTTTTACACATTACAAAAATTAAAATTGAGCTGAAAGGGCACCGTGCTTCCCTAAAAAGGGACATGAAAAGTTTCTGGATTACACCAGGAATATAATAAACCTATATGTGTACTGTATTTTATTAAGACGTTCTTAAAAGCGTAAAAGCTCTGTTTTCGGTCTAAAATTGGAGAAACCGACCCTATTTGGTATCTCCCCTCTGCTGCTCAAGAAGAGGGTGTACTTCTAAGTACAGGGGTTACACTAACTTCTAGTAACCAACCAGTGACAAAATTCGGCAAAATGCTATTTGAGAGAGGCTACTAATAGGCCAATTTAAAAACACTGCACTTCACAGTCTGTGTATTCATGAAATACTTGAGCTACAGAGGACACACCCAAACAGGTAAAAATTGTATGATTATGGAAGAAACAGAGCTTTTTCTTGTTAAAACAAAGTATGCAAAAAAAAATAGATATAGAGGTATATTATATTTCTAGTGAAATACAGAAACCTTCCATGTCCCTTTAATAAAGAAAGCACTTTTAACATATAAAAAAACTAGTAAACAATATGGACTTAAGAGTTATAAACACATTATAAAAAATTAAATTGTTAGATTAGACAAAGTTAAAAACAGGGAAACTTCCATATACCTTTAAGAAAAGAAAAAAAAGTTACAACAAAATACATAGTGAATGCACAAGAGGGTTTTCATCAGCATCATTACTTATCTATGAACTATTTATAGTCATAAACTTCTATAGTCATAAAAAGTTGCATTGTATATCTATAGCTAACCAAGCTTTAAAAGGTATATCTAAGTTTCATGGATTATGAAGCATCTGCTTGAGGAGAATCAGTAGTGTATGTAGACTGAGCTGCACAGCCAGTAACTAACAGGTTAAAATCCATACTTGAATGCTGTGCTGCTATAGGCTAGGACGTTTATCTGATGTAGACTGCTCTGGGTGTGTGGAAATCAAGATTTCAGATAGCTGCAAATAAATCTGTAAGTATACTGAACTTTTCAATCCAATACATCATATTCTGATAGCCAGTGGCTGTTGGACCATAAACCTATAAATCTGGGAAACTTGTATATACCTTTAAAGGGATTGAAAATGAGTTGAATATAACCGGCTATTACACTGTCCTAACAATATCTGCCAAATATATAGTAGGCAAAATTTAACGTCTCCTCTTGAAGATTCTCACCTTCCAGATCCTCCAAATTTCTTCTTGTTCACTCTCATGCAGGGTATCATGTTATACAACTGTGGCCTAGAGTCACACCCACAGGGGAGGGTTCACACTACCTGTGTCTCATACTACTCAGACAAAGAATGTCACTATCTGCTTGCAGAAGGCTGAGCCACATATGATGTAAAGCCTATCCATTGTGGGCATAGTCTAAGCTCACAGTTGTGAAACATGGCACCTTTTATTAGGTAGAATTGTAATAAATTTGATGTCCAGAAGGTGAGAATCGGTATACTCTGGGAGCTGCTGAAAAGTAAATGAAGTAAAGCAAAGGCTTTTGATACAGTGCCACATGGTAAGCTATTGTGCAAACTAAGAGATACAGGAATTGCAGTAAATATCTGCTCATGGATTGAGAGCTGGCTAAAAAAGACCGGAAGCAAAGGATTGCTGTAAATGGAACATATGGTAAGTGGGGTTCCTCAGGGTTCAGTATTAGGTCCTCTCCTTTTTAACATATGTATTAATGACTTAGAGGTAGGATTGGAGTGTGATGTCTCCATTTTCACTGATGACACAGATTGTGCAAGGTAATTTAATCAGATAATGATGTGCTTTCCCTCCAAAGGGATTTACATAAAATTGAGGAATGGGCATCTAAATGGCAGATGAGATTTAATACGAATAAATGTAAAGTTATGCATCTGGGAAAGAAAAATAGCCATGCAATTTATAATCTTAATGGAGCAAATCTAGGTGTATCAGATATTGAAAGGGATTTGGGAGTGCTTGTGGACAACCATCTAGGTAACAGTGCTCAAAGCAGAGCAGCAGCTGCAAAGGCAAATAAAATATTAGCATGTATTAAGAAGGGTATAGAAGCAAGGGAAGCAAATATAATTCTGCCACTATACAAATCTCTAGTACACCCTCATTTGGAATATGGAGTACAATTTTGGGCACCACGTCATAAAAAGGACATTTTAGAGCTGGAAAAGGTACAGAGAAGGGCAACAAAACTAATAAGGGGAATGGAGGGGCTAAGTTATGAAGAAAGACTAACCAAATTAAATTTATTTTCTCTAGAAAAAAGGCATCTAAGAGGAGATATGATTACCTTATATAAATACATCCAGGGTCAGTATAAACATTTGTCAAGCGATCTTTATGTGCCAAGAGGTTTTCAATTGACAAGCGGACATCCCTTGAGGTTAGAAGTAAAAAGATTCCATCTTAAAGAAAGAAAAGGGTTCTTCACAGTAAGGGTGGTTAATCTGTGGAATTCTCTACCAGAGGAGGTGGTGACAGCGGATCCGATAGATAACTTTAAAAGGGGACTGGATTTATTTCTAGTTTGAAAGGGAATTCAGGGTTATCATGGATAATTAGAGAGACAGTATTGATCCAGGGAGAAACTTGATCGCTAGTATCTGGGGTCAGGAAGGATTTTTTTTTATCCCTTTAAGTCTTACTTGGGTTTTTTTTTCTGTTTGCCTTCTTCTATATAATTTTTTTTTAATTAAATCACCTAGTAAAACATTCATATAAAACAAAACAAAATTATACATGAACATAAATATTACCTTTCCACCACTAATTCCGTGTTTGCCACTTGTTGGATCATAATAACAACCTTCTTTTCAACTCCCTGTTTCAGCTTAAAGAAGAATTTATCTCGATCCTTTGGTACTGGACTGCAAGAAATTGTTTTAATTGTGTTAACTGACATTAATTTCACCTAATGCATAAACCGACATTCACAATAAATGAGTATGGTACCCCAGTATGATAGAGCTCAATAAATGGATTTATAAAGATTAATGGAATACACTACTATTTGTATAGCGAATAAGAACAATACTTCAGGAGATTCAATGTAAGATGTGGGCGAGAGAGAGAAAGAGAGAAAGAGAGAAAGAGAGAAAGAGAGAGAAAGAGAGAGAAAGAGAGAGAAAGAGAGAGAGAAAGAGGGAGCAGAGAAAGAGAGAGATGAAAGCAAAGAGAGAGAGAGAGAGAGAGAGGGAGAGAAAGAGAGGAGGAGTGAAAGTGTGAAAGAGAGAGCAAGAGAGAGAGAGAAATATATAGAGAGAGAAAGAGAGAGAGAGAGAAAGAGAGAGAGATAGAAAGAGAGAGAGAGAGAAAGAGAGAGGAGAGGGAAAGAGAGAGAGAGGAGAGGGAGAGAGAGAGAGAGAGAGAGTAGAGAGAGAGAGGAGAGAGAGAGAGAGGAGGAGAGAGAGAGAGAATGAGAGAGAGAGAAGGAGAAAGAGAGAGAGAAAGAGAGAGAGAGAGAAGGAGAAAGAGAGAGAAGGAGAAAGAGAGAGGAGAGAGAGAGAGAGAGAGAGAGAGAGAAAGAGAGAGAAAGAGAGAGAGAGGGGGGAGAAAGAGTAGAGAGAGACAGAAAGAGAGGAGAGATGAGGAGAAGAGAGAGAGAGAGAGAGATAGATAGCGAGAGAGCGAGAGAGAGGAGGGTGAGAAAGAGAGACAGAGAGAGAGAGAGGAAGAGAGAGAGAGAGAGAGAGAGAGAGAAAGAGAGAGAAAGAGAGAGAGAGGGGGGAGAAAGAGAGAGAGAGAC